>JAEUBA010000060.1:0-192903 GCA_018257865.1 Stereocaulon alpinum | reverse complement strand
ATAATTATTAGTTATATAGTTTTAGGCGTATATCCTATAGTAGGTAGGGTATTTATACGCCTTAATAATATATCTATACCTATAGTAGTTAAAGTACTACTTAGGGGTAGCCTCTCTCTCTTAATAATTATAGAAGAGGAGGCTATTCTCTACTACTATTCCCTCTATAATAAGTTAGTTCGCTGCTTTTAAGCTTAGGACCTTAATTATTATTATAGAGAACCTCTTCTCCCTCCTAAGTATATCTAGCTTTAATATAAATATAGGCTACTTAGCCTTTATTATCTCTAACTTTAGGTAGAGCTTTCTATTATCTTTCTTTAGGGTTTTAAAAACCCCCTATTAATCCTTTATATTTATTATCTTTTTTACTTTATAAACCGCTACTATTACTATCTTCTAGAGTACCCTTACTAACCTATAGAGTCTCCTTACCTACTTATTATCCTTTTCTAGCTCTTCTCTAGCCTTTACTAAGGCTATCTAAAGAATAATATCTCCCCCTATAGTCCTCCTTACTATAATAATCTCCTTAGTCGCCCCTCCTACTCCCCTAAATATTTATACTAGTTAAGGGAGGGTTACTATAGCTATCTATATCTTCTTACTATTATTATTAATCCTAACGGTTATCTACTTCGCTTTCTTAATATCTTCTACCCTAGGTATAGCTAGGTAGATAGTATTTTAGCCTTTTTAGGTCGTATAGGCTATATACAACGTTATGGTATAGAATTGTCAAGCTATAATAGTATTGATTGATAATGTTCTAGCTACTGCAGCTACAAGGTAATCTAGCGGTATATAAGGTAATCTAGCGGTATAAACCCTAACCCTAAGCTATACTATACTATTATAATATACCTGTTAAAAGAAAAAAAAGTAGGCGCCCTCGCCGAAAATTACCTTCGTAGTACCCGTTTTCGAGTTAGGCGATTAGGTGTAGTAGCTTACTACTAACTACGTAAGCTGTCCTCGTATTCCTTAATTAGTATAGTTACGTTAGATAGCTCGTTAATAGTACGCTAATTATTATATTCCGGCCTATATCCTTCCTACCTAACTAGGTACTATATAATTATCTTTCTACCCCGCTTAATAGCCCGCTTATTAAGAAGCCTCTCTATATAATAGGACTTCTAATTATCTATATCGCCGTAAACGAAGACTGATAGAGGGTGGTCTAAGTAGGGTTAGTTAAAAGGATCTTTAGTACTTAGTAAGGGCTTTAGCTATACTATCGTAAAGACGTTATAAATCTTCTAATACTCTAGTAGATTAAGACGGTATACTAACCGACCTATACGGTTAATAATTTTGAACGGACTAATATACTATTATCCGTACTTTTTACTAGTTACGGCAGTAGCAGGAATATTATATCCTTTATAAAGACGAATTAAGACTTCGTTACCCTCCCTAAAAAATATAGGCTGATACCTCCTATTATAGTAAAATTTCTATTTTATAGACGTAAAGGTAATTACGTCTAAAGCCTCTTTTCAGGCGATAATTTTTATGTCGAAATTATTAAGCTTTTTTATATTTGCTTTAGTTAGATCTAGCGCTTAACTCAGCTCGAAACTATAGGTAATATTATAAGGGGTTCTCCTAGTTATAGTAGACGAAGTACTGTTTAGACCTACTTAAAGCTTTGGTAGGATATTAGGCTAGTTAGCGGGATCAGACGAAGTATAGATATAGTAACGTAAAGTAATCTCTACGGTTTAGTTAGTACGTTTACTTATTCTATCTATTTACGGGTGATAGGCAGTGCTATATAATAGCTTTATACCTAATTACTTAAAGAGGTACCTCTAGAATTCGGATAAGAACTTTTTATTACGGTTGGAGATAATTACCTTTAGTATACCCTAATTAATAAGGAGTAATTATATTAGTAGAAGATAGGCCTAATCCTTTACTTAGAAGGTAGTTTTCCCCGCGATAAGTATAATTATTTTTAAGAACTTATATATTACTAATATAATATAATCTTTATTATTCTTAGTAAGGGGTAGGCCTAGAATAAAGTCTATAGCTAATATATAGAAAGGCGTAGGAGGGGAGTTAATAATCTCTATACTTCTATATAGAAGATAACGACGAGTCTAGAATACCTAGTAACTAGGATAGTGCTATAGGTACTCTTAGAGTAGTTTTAATAAGCCCTAGATATACTAGGAAGACGAAATTCTTTTATAGTATCTAGCAAAACCGGGATATCTATCCCTATAACTAATTTTAAGAACTTCGGTCGCTGCGGAAGGGGGTATATAGAGGCGCTGGTATCTAGTAATTTTATTAGTATAATAGTTTAAGAATTCCTTCGACGCTTATTAGGAGGGATTATCTCGTTTAAATCGAAGGTGAGTAGCGTTATTACTAAGCTTTTCGTTATTAAGGATTTGCTATATAACTTAACGCTAGCTAGAGTCTTAGGCGTAGCTGTTTAGGATCTTCTTTCAGAAGTCCTCGCTTATTTTAATAAGGGTAGCGACGTACTAATAGATAGGTACCTTAGTATTAAAGGAGGTATAGTATAAGGTATTAAGTTCCGACCTTAAGTTAGTATAACTTAATAGGTTGGAACTCGTAAGTTAAGATAAAGTATTAGGAACTATATTTTCCTTTCCTAGTTTATACTTAATATTAAGCTTATCGAACCGCTGGAAGAATTCGGAAGCTCTAACTAAGCGGAGATTTATTTTCTAAGTACCGGAAGTATTTAATAACTTCTAGGTTACTATATCTACGGTAGTAGAATAATTAGTAAGTATATAGGTTATAGTTAATTCCGCTATATATTAGATCTTCTTTAAGACCTAAATTAACCTAGCGACTTTTAATTCTATCGGCTAGTACGATCGCTTAGTAGTAGTTAGGAGATAACTAAGGAAAAGAATTAGTCTAACCCTTCTATTAATAATATAGTAAACGTAAGCTTTAAACCTAAACTCCTTTAACGCGTCTATATTAATATAGAGGTCTTATTTACTATCGAAATATATAAGAGTGGTTAGGCGGGAGAGTAGTTCTTATAAGGTATCGAAAGACTTTCGCTTAGTTAGTATAGGGTCTAGAAAGGTACGGCGTGCGTAGGTATAGTAGGAGTTTCCTTTACTAAGTAAATTCTTTAGGAGCGAAGTTTTCTGTTCCTATAACGGCTGACTAACTTAAGCGTATTATAGAATATAATTTCGTAAGTATCTAATAAGACCTAGGTACGTTTCTAAAGCACTTAGGGTGCTAGGAAATTATAGCTTCGAGATAGTAGCAAGCTTCTCTTTAGTAGTAGAGAGGCCTAATAAATTAACTTATTATCTGAGGAGAGTAACTAATAGATAGCTGATATATAACTTTAAAGGCTTAACAGAGATCCTTTTTTCGACGAATAATTAAAAGATATAATATAGGTATTTAATATACTCCTATAATATTTTAGAAGCGATAATAATATCGTTAACGTAAGCACGAGCGAACTCGCGGAAGGGTCGAAGTACTTAATCGATTTCTCTTTAGACATAAGTAATAGATCCTTTATAGCCTATTACTAGTATATAGAAAGTCTCCTAACCCCTATAGGTTACTACTGTAAGTTGGTAATAGTAGGGAGGCTATACTCGCTACTAGTAGAAAAAGGAAGTATAGTCTATTACTATAATAAACTTATATCCTAAGACAGTTGTAATTATATTACTTTAGAGGGGAAGAGGGTAAGTATTAGGCTAAGTAACCTTATTAAGCTTGCGGATATCTACTATAGCTCTGCTTTTACGTTCGCCGTTAGCTAAGGTACGCTAGACTACGAAGATAGGATAGCTGAATAGTATTAATTCAGCTATCTATTTAAGTCTCCCTTAGTTATATAGCTTATTAAAAGTCTTATTAATAACCTATCTATCCTTTTCGCTAAGAGGGTACGTTTTCGTAGAGCCGTCGACCTTTTCCTCCTAACTAGGCTTAAGTAGAATCCTTATCTATCAGTCTTAAGGAATATTGACGAATCCGGAGTCTTCCTAAAGGCTAGGATAAGTATTTACTACTTCTATAAAAGCTATAGCAGCAGGGGTACCTCCTTTACTATATATAGTTACTCCGTTCGGAAGTAAGGTTTCTGCTAGGTTTATACTTATAGAAGGAGAATTAGTAGCGAGAAACGCTATTACTTCCTTTAGTATTTATCTATACTAGTCTAGCTAGCGAACCTTTTTCGGCGGCCTAGAAGTAAGGTGTGCTAGGTTACTACTAGCTAAGTAATAGCTATTATAAGGGATTTCGGCGATATACCCTAGACAAGTCTTTTAGGTAAGGGTAATAGGTACCTTAAAATTATTTCTAGTAAGTACTACTTCTATAGACGAGTTAATAATATAGGCGTATAAAGTTAATTCTAATTTGTCTAGCTTAAAGAGGAGATTACGCTTTAGTAGCGTAGTATAATAGTAGATTAGGATAGCGACTTACTAACTAAGGTTAATTAAGATATCTTACTTTACTTTAATTATACGTCGAACTTCGGTACCTTTAGGGCGAACGTTAATTAGTATCCTAATACCACAGCTACTAATATAGAGGTATTTCTTTAAAGTAATAATATTAATATCCTCCGGACTAACTACGTCTATACTGAGAAGTATATTAGCTTTAAGATCCTCTACTAAATAGAGGTCTACTATAAGTTCTCTAATAATAGGTTTACTAATATTAGTCTTCCTAGGAAGGTAAATTACTATACGGATAAACTAATTAACCTTATACTTAGCTTTCCCTAAGCCTTTAATAATAGCTGGAGAAGCTATAGTTCTAATCTTAGTATAAGGGAGATTAGCTTCTAGAAACCTCTTATCTATTACGGTAATAGAGTAGCCTATATTAATATAGATATTACGTAGGGGGCCGCTAGGGCTAAGTATAATTTTACTAACTATATAATACTAATTCCTAAATCTAGTGCTAGTAACCTTATTACTATAAACGACTATAGACTTTATAATCCTAGCAGACTCCTCTAAGATATAGTATACTACCGTATTTTCTTCCGGCGGGACCTTAGGAGTACTTCCGTTCGAGCGAACTAAAGTCGTTCTTTCTAAAGGTGGCGTATTTTGATATTCGGTATAGATATATTAGTATAGTTTATTTCTTAATAGAAATTCTTACTTATATTTCCGGTAAGTCTTATTAATAGGGTTAACGAAAAAGCTATAGGTTTCTTCCTCTAGCTTAAAGTAGTTAGTATTATTATAATTATCCTTAGCGAAGTAGTTATAATATTCGCGAGAATTAGGCTCCTCTAAGCCTTCCTAAAAGTCTACGTTTTAATCTTCGGTATCGAAGTCTTCTCTATAGTAGGCTTTAGTAGACTTAGGTTAGAAACTATAGTTACTAAAGTTATTTTAATACCTTAGGCCTTAATAAGGCCTTAGGTTACTTTAGTTAGAAAGTTTCGAATAGCTTTAGGGTCTTAATAAATTTAACCCGCTTAGGTACCCGCTAGTAATTTATAGCGGTTAGCGTAGTAGAGGTAATTAGCCTTTTAGTTAATTTTGGTGCTAAGGTCTGTTAGCCTAGTAGTTCTAGGAGTAATTACTGCTATAGTTCCCTAAATAACCTGAATAGGGTTATCGCTTACTATAGTTAGATAAAAAGGGGTACGGAGGCTTAGAAAATCCTCCTTAACGGTTTATTATATACTAACTAGGGCCAGCGATAGAGACACACCTATACGCGGTGCTAGCTACGAACCTAAATACCTATTCAGAGCTGAGATATCTCCCCTAATGTATTGCAGGTTGAACGATGTTAAGACGTCGCGTAGTTGCTGAGAACTCCGTGCAGAGTTTTTCGGGCAACGCGATAACACCTACCCTAACTCCACCACGACTATTATACCTCCCCTACGATTGAGACTAGACAGCAAGAATTGGTATCGGGTGTAGTATCTCAGCCCAACGAGTAAAGAGCATAGGCAACACCTGCCCAGCCGTTAATTCGAAAAATCTAATATCTACGTGCGCTCGATACGCATCTACCGGTTAAGACTGACGCGCAGTCTATCCTAGGGGAAGGCTAGGGTTGTGGGTATACAGGACTAAGAGAAGGACATACTAGGTTATGAATTAGAAGGCGTATTTTAGAAAAGGACGGCCCCTATCTAAGTAGCTAGGCGAGCCTTTAGTGTAAGCGGCGCCGTATAACTATAATTACAAGCTGAAGGGTTAGCTCCCCCCTAAAGCAAAGTGCATAAGGATAGAAGTAAGTACTATCTAATACGACCGGCGGGATATTATGCCATCCGATTCTTCATACGAGTATGGGCCTCCTAGGCGGTGTATATGGCTTCCCCCCTTTCTCGTATCCTCAACCAGCAAACCACCGAACAGCCAAATCCGGTACTACTACGGACACCAATAAACACCACTAATCAGCGCTAATAACTCGAACCCTTGCGGGACGGCTATACACCCCCTCCTCCCCCCCCCCCGTATCGACACAGCAAAGGTCAAAGAAAGTCATAGGGCGCTCAGCGCTATAATAAAGTTGAAGGATATAGAAGAATACAGCAGGGTCCTTAAGAGCTGAGTATAGTGCGAAGGGCGTGTATTACAGTTAGTATTAGAAATAATGTCATAGAGCGCTCGGCATAATATTGAAGAACACAGTTAAGAGTTACCGGTGTTAAGGAGGCCTAGGGTGTGATCCCTAGACCAAAAGCAATTGCATCGTTAAGGATAAGCGGGAGTTTTTATCTAGGCACTATACTATAGTTTCTCTTACGGCTAGGAAAGGCACACTACGTATACTATCTACTGGTTTCACAAATAATGTAATAGAACACCCTCATTAGTATATATAGATACTAGAATAGGCGTATAAACCAATCAATCAATCAATATACTAACTAGACTAACTGCTTCTGCTGGCGACGGCTTTACTAATAAAATAGCGGTTTAGCTTATCTTACTCTACGGTGAGGTTATACTAAATAGTACGTTTAGCGTCTAACTGCTCTAAGAACGAATAGATAGATATTAATAAAGTAGGTTATAGAATTTAACTTTAAAATATAGGATATAAGTTATTCTATACTATAATTAGCTGAGCGTTCCCTAGTTCTGTAGTATAAGCGTGCTTAAAAATTAACTGTATATATTCCTAAGGACTAACTATATTATTGAGGGTATCTTCTATAACGAACTTTTCGGAGTATATAGCCTTAACTGCGTTACCTATATCTTCCTTAAAACGCCTAGTTAAAATCTTAGTCTATTATTCGAGATTTGCTGCGTCTAGTATATTATATTCGAAATCTGAAAGTTCCGCTGTATACTAGGTGATAGCAGTACCTTTTAAGTAACTAACGATTAAGGGTAAAACTTACTATTCTAAATATTAACGCTTTATTTCTTTTAGGCGGTCTATAAAGGCGAAGATATCTTTAAAGGTAATATATTCCTTACTAACTACCGGTCCTTCGCCTTCTGCTTTAGGGTTGAAGAAACCGATATTATTAGCTTAAAGATTTTGATAGTATCCGACTAGAGGGTCTACCTATAGATTTGGAATACTAGTAGGGGGGCCTTCTAGATTCCCGCCAGCGGTAGGCTGAACCCTAAGTATAGCTTAAAGGGCTTTATATTATTTCTCGGTAAAGCTGGTATTATAATAGTTATTAGGGTCTAGTAGAGGTTTATTTTACTAGCTCTAACTGCTAGTATTACCTTCTCCCGAAGTTATATCTAGCGGGCTGAAAGACCTAGGGATTTCTTCTATAATAGCTAAGCTTCGTTAAGTATTTTAGTATAAGGGCTGCGAGCTTAAATCTTAGCTAGAGCTAGCTAGTAGTATAATACTTAGATATTAGACGTATTATTTAAATTATTTAACGTTAGCTTATAAGGATAATCTGTTAATAACCTAGTTTATATTCTAGGCTACTAAATTACCTATTTTATCTAATAAAACCGAAGGTTCTCTTAATACTAAGCTAGTATAGGTTGTCCTTGTAGACGGCTCCTATAAAGGGATTCCGTTAGGCTGAGGGTAAATAGTAGTAATATTCCTAATAATAGTTTAGAGGCTTTCTAGAATTATATTATAGTAGGCGTAACCGGTTCTTAGGAATACTTTGAGTTAATATACTTCCCCTACGGTATTATAAGGTAGATTAGAGGGTAGCGAAGCTAGTTTAACGGTTCTTTTTCTACTAAGTAATAATAATAGTAAGACTAAGCGATAATTTAGCTACGTATAAAGCACGATTATAAAGATAGACTTAGTAGAGGTAATTAATAAGGTAAGAGGGATAGTAAGTTATAAATAGGAATTTTTCTAATAGTAAAGTAGGAGGTTACTTCTTAGGGTTCCGGTTAATATAATTTCTAATCCTTAGGTCGGAAAGTGCTAAGTACCTTCTTATACTCCTTCTAATTTCGCTCCTCTGCGCGTAGAGCGAGAAAAAGGCCTTAATTAATATAGAGTAACTTAGTATAGTCCTTCTCTTCTTCTTATAGTATTGCAGCCTTACTAATATTAGGGCTCTACGGGATCGGGCTGTAGGTTATTAAGGTATAATAATAAGGTGCTTATAGGAGAATAGGGCTTATAGGCTATAATTATAGCGTAATAGAAGTAGGAAGTAGGATAAGGTAGGAAGCTGTATATATTAAGTTTTGGTTGCGGAATTAAGTTGTTAAGGGCTTAGAGGCTTAGTAGAGGACTAGTATTAGTGCTGAGTAGCTAGTTCAGCTGGTACTGAAAGCTGGTGTTAAAGCTGGTATTGAAAGCTAGTACTAGGATCGTGCTATAGCGGCAATTAATAGTACTACTTATAGCTCAACCTCGCCGTTACTACCATTTTGTAACGTTATAGTATGGAATTGTCAAGCTATAATGGTATTAATTGATAATATTCTAGCTACTGCAGCTACAAGGTAATCTAGCGGTGTACAAGGTAATCTAGCGGTGTACAAGGTAATCTAGCGGTGCAAACCCTAACCCTAAGCTATACTATACTATTATACTATATCCGCTTAGCTGCTATTTACCCTTCTAGTTAGGTAGTCTTCGCGCGTTAATTAACTATAACACTCCTTCGTAGTATATCTTTTAGTAGTATTCTCCTATATATATTCTATAATCCTTTCTACTATATTCTAGAAAAAGCTTTATATAATCTTATTTATATTTACCTATAGTATCTCTTAGACCTTCTCTATAAACTTTAGTAGCGCCTACTCCGTAGCCTTTATATACTATATTCTTTCTTTAATTCTTTCCCTACCTTAAGGGCTATATAGATCTTTAGTAGGCCTCTACTACTATTACTATCGCTCTATTATCGCGTTAGGACGCGTCCCTTACTTACCTCTACTACTAATACTTCTCTTCTCTCTTCCTTCCCTATCCCGTATTATTTTACTAGGTTCGTAGCTTAGTATAATTACTCGTCTAGCCTAGTAGGCCTACTCGCTCGTCGTACTCGTCGTCGTCGCTATTACGCTCTATCTAAGTATAGATATTACTATAAGTAAAAGAAGGTATTACCTATATACTAGTATATAGCGGCCCTTATAGGTAATAAAGTTCGCTATAAATAGTAAAGGATTAGATTCCTATACGACCTTATAAACGTGTATCCTACTAGTATTTATAGGATATAAAGGTTAGCGCGTTATTATAACTACGAATATACTTTAGGAAATACTAGGACCGTAGTATAATACCCTATAATAATTCGCGTAGAAGTTCCGGTAGTTTAGGTAGAGGAGGTAGTAATCTATCTCCCTTTAAATAGTAGGTAGTATATAGTATAGGTCCTTACTTAGCCTCTACCTTCTAGTATAAAGTAGAATAGATACTATACTATTTAGCTATAGGACCTAACGTATATATATTAGCCGTATAGTTTAATATCAGGCCTTTTAATAGCAGAGGAGGAGGACGTATAGGGATAGTAGGACGGATAGAAGGATATATAGAAATAGTAGGAGGAATAGAAGGACGTATTATTATTATATAGACTAACTATAAAGTAGGAAGGGTTTAAGAGGTAGCTATACGTTAACGTTTAGATTAACGCGTTAGTTAGTATTATAGAACTATATTAGGGTTAAGATCCGTAAGAGGATATTACCGCTTTAGAGCTTAAAGGAAAGAATTAGTAAAGATTAATATAGGAAAGGTACTACTTTAGAATATACTTAGTAACGGTAGTAAAGTCTTAGAAGAGACTAATTAGGGGCTAAAAAATTAGCGATAGGTTTAGTATAGACGTATTTAGAATAGGTCTGCTAGGACATAGGATCGTATAGTACTATATAGAGATATATAGAGGGATATAAACAGGTAAAGAAGTTATATATAAAGGTAGTAAGGAAGGTGTAAAGACGCGTATAGGTAAACATAAAAATTTGATAGTTAAGTTACGTAAGGTAATATCCTTAGCGACTAATAACAGCTAATAATTCGGTACTTAGCGATAAATAACAGCTAATCATTCAGGCAAAACCTTAAGTCGTCCAATACTATATAGATATTTATAACCTCCTGCCAAGCCTCAATATCAACACATAGCGGCTCTAATTCCGCTATAAATCAATGACCGGCAAAAAATCCAAACACCTCCCTCCACCATACCGTACCTATAAATCCCGATCCTAATTCATGTACACCACCTAATAAAGACTCACTCGACCAAATGCCCCCCACCATCCCCACCCACCTCCTCCGCTTCGCCCTTCGAAAATCATCCTCCTTCTCACCCACTCCCCCATTCCTAAGAAGAACATCCACACTCCGCTCACAACACCCTCTCCGAACGCCGGCACTTCAACGCTATCAACCCCATCCTCACCCGAAAACCCCCTCCCAACACCAGCACCCCCTCCACCCCCGCCCATTCTCAACATCCCACACCCTACAAGCTCCGCCTCCAGTGTCACCACATCCAACCAACCCAACCCCCCTCTCCCTATCCGACTACCACAAACTAAGCGACACCTACATCGACGCCCTAGTATCCCAGCTCGAAGAACTACAAGAGGAGCGCGAGGACGTGGATGTAGAATATTCCGTACTGTTACCCCCACTCCCTTCCTAGCATTCAACTGCTCGAAAAACATGGGAAGTGTATTTTGCTAATGGGAAGAGTGCATATGACAGGCGGGGGTCCTGACATTGATGTTTCCACCGCACGGGACGTACGTGTTGAATAAACAGCCGCCGAACAAGCAGATATGGCTGAGTAGTCCTGTGAGTGGGCCGAAGAGGTATGATTGGGTTGGTAGTGGGGAGGGAGAAGGGGAGTGGGTTTATTTGAGGGATGGGAGTACGTTGAGTGGGTTGCTTGAGGGGGAGGTTGGGGTCGTTGCTGGGAGGAGGAGGAAGAATGATATGGACTAGGGATAGAGGGGAAGCTGTGACGTTGGAGGAAGATGGAGGTTTCGCATAAGAGGTGGGAAGAATAATTGGGTCTTGCGATTTAGCGGCATACATGGATTGATACCCTGCATAGCGAGTGGCGTTTGGGGAAAAACAGCATCGAATGGAGCATATCGACGGTGATGGAAGCTCAGCATTGTATCTATACTAGTACATTCCATCCGCTCAACGCATTTAGGCAGTACCAAAATCAACCTGCCAACCTAAGGTAGTCAAGACATTGATCTCCGCCTCTCTGTGCATGCAATTGGGGAAAGCTGCTCTCCTAGGTCTCAATCAAGTCCTCGTTTTGCTCACCGTTAGTCTGTGGCTGCTCGTCGTGCTCCTCGTTATCCCTTGTATCTTTGTTGCCTCTCTTTCCCTTGCCCGAGCGCTGGTAGAATTCATCGAGGATTTTCTTTGGTATCCGGTTCAGCAACTCCTTGGGATATATCCTCAACAAGCTCCACGCGAGATCTATGCTCTCGTAGATAGTCCGGCTCTCATACGCGGATTGCGAGATGAATGTCCGCTCGAACTTATCTAGGAACTCGAGGGAGAGCTTATCTTCGGATGACAGAGCTTCTTCACCAACGACAGCTTTCATGGATGCTGCGTCTCGACCGATGGCATATTTCGCGTAGAGTTGATTTGAGACATCACCGTGATCTTTGCGGGTATGGCCTTCGCCAATAGCAGATTTCATAAGACGGGAGAGGGAAGGGAGGACGTTGATGGGTGGGTAGACGCCTTTGTTATGGAGTTGACGATCAATGAAGATTTGGCCTTCCGTAATGTAGCCTGTTAGATCGGGAATAGGGTGGGTGATGTCTGAATTCTTTGTTAGCATGCTCCAAGAGGTCATTGATCGGAGCCGTACCGTCGTTAGGCATAGTCAGAATTGGGATTTGCGTAATCGAGCCGTTGCGTCCTTCAACACGACCGGCACGCTCGTAAATCGTCGACAAGTCAGTGTACATGTAACCTGGATATCCACGTCGACCTGGCACTTCTTCTCTAGCGGCTGAAACTTCTCGAAGAGCATCGCAGTAGGCTGTCAGATCTGTGAGGATGACCAAGACGTGCTTCTCCAGCTGGTAGGCGTAGTATTCGGCAGTGGTGAGGGCAAGACGTGGAGTGATGATTCGCTCGATACTGCTTCTGTGAGCTTCTACCTTGACCGAACTAAATACTAGATCTTACGTAGGGTCGTTTGCCAAGTTCAGGAACAGTGTGACTCTCTCCATACTGCCGTTCTCCTCGAAATCCCTAGTGAAGAAACGACTCGTCTCCATATTGACACCCATAGCGGCGAAAACGATTGAGAAATTCTCCTCATGCCCGTCATGAACGTCCTTTGTAGGCTTGTTGACTAGACCAGCTTGGCGACATATCTGGGCAGCGATTTCGTTATGTGGTAAACCAGCAGCTGAGAAGATGGGGATCTTTTGCCCTCGAGCAATCGAATTCATGGTATCTATAGCTGATATCCCGGTTGCGATCATCTCTTCCGGGTACACCTGGTCTCGTATCAGCTTCATGTAATTTGTAGGCTTGGCAGGAACGTACTCGAGAGTAGGGATTGATAGGACTGCCGTTGATATCGAGATAATCTTCCGCAAGAACCTTCGGTCCCTTGTCGATGGCTCTTCCTGATCCATCGAATATACGTCCCAGCATGTCCTCAGAGACTCCGATCTTTAGGTTGTGCCCTGTGAATTCGACTTTTGTCTAGCAGTTGTTAATGACCTCGAACCAAGCTGGCGTAGTGCCTTTCTAACCTTCTTGACATCGATGCCTGATGTACCCTCGAATACCTATGTTGAATTAGCACCGTGGCGACTCTCAACGCAGCCCTAATTGGCGTACTTGAACAACTGCTCGGTTGCCTAGATGTATCTCGAGTCAGCCATTGTCCGTGACCATGTGTTATATGGGACCCTTCGTACCTCGAGCTTCGAGCACCTGCCCCGACCTCTCCGATCCATCAGGCAACGTCAAGCTAACGATCTCGTTATATCTTGGGAATTTGACCTGTAGCAACTAAGTTAGTAGCCAGATCGGGAGTTCCGTGACAGATCTTACATTGTCTAGAATGACTAGCGGACCATTGACACCCCCGATGGTATTGTATCTGATTCGAGGATGAATGCTAGTCATTCGGTGATCTGTAACTTCAGTCGCCATGTTGTCGGTATGATCGATTCCCTCCTGCTGCAGTATGTAGGGGCAGCGTGCCTGTTTCTGGTGGATGTGAGTACCTTGAATCGGAAATACTGCTGTACAGGAAGGCAGTGTGCCTGGGCAAGGTTACTCCAGGTCGTTGCTACGCCTTCGTGGTGTGGTGGCTCGAAGGATCGAGACAAGCTTGGTATGGAAGTAGCCGTGAATGCGCCAAGGGAAAAGCAAGCTCATGCTCGGCCACCAGCCACATGACATGTTTCGGTTGCTGTTCACAATCCATTCCGCACAAATTGTAGGCTTGTGATATCTACATCCTCTTGAAATTGGGGGGTTTATAGAAGGTAAACCTTGAGAAATCTGCTCCAAATTGCTTGCATTCGCGTTATACGCTAGTATATGTTCATTCTTTCAATTTCGATCTATGTACAGGGTAATAGTCTTGGTCACTCCCAGCAACCCAGTCACCACAGAGTCTATAGCGACGCTGCCTCGGTCGGCAAGAGGCTCAGCAGAAACTCCCAACTTCTTTCTCTGCGTTTTCTCCTCATGCCCAACTGCAAAGAAGCTCACACTACCCAGCAGCACACTCAATGCCATACAGGAAATCACGTACGAAACGACGCCCTGGTATTTACCAATAGCGTAAGTGCTTCGGTCTACCGGTCTCGGATTCTTCAGCAAAACCACGCTGATAGGTCCAGAAGCAATGTTGCCAACGCCACGACCAAACGACATGACGCTGTAAATGTTCTGGGCCTCGTTCTCGCCGAAATAGGTTCCGATTCGAGCCCACAATGAGATGAAGCCGCTTGCAAAGGTGCTGAAGACTATTCCGAAAAAGATTAATCGTATTAAGGTGTGGGACAGATACCATAAAGTCAGAGTTGCGATGGCGGCCACTAGCGAAGAGCCCAGTACACAGAGGCCTTGAAAGGGCACCTTGTCTGAGAGCTTGCCGAAGCCTACTTCGCCAATGATTTGGGCGAGATTTGCGATGGCGAGCACTAGGGCGCCCTCAGTTTGGGTGTAGCCAAGGTCGGTAGCGAAAGAGGGAACGTAAATGAATGGCAGGTAGAATGCAAATGCTTGCATGAGGTTGGAGAGAGAAAGAAGGTAGAAGATCGGACGCCTATAGTACACGCGTTCCGTAAGGCAACGACCCTCTGGAACGGGAGGCTGAGGAAGTTCAATTGCGGAGAGTTTTCGATTTCGTGGTAATGGGTCGCGGCTCCGCTCCTGTAGAAGGAACATGGTTGCACCAGGAATAGCGAACATGGCAGCCGCGAATATGAGCGGCGTAGCCTTGAAGCAGTACTTTCGAAGCAACGCTTGAGCAAGGAAGGAAAACCCAAAGCCAAACACATCCATAGCAGCGAATGTGATCCCATAAGCAAGGCCTCGGCGTCTGATGAACCATGTGTTGAGGATCAAAAGTACGGGCACATCTAGAATGAAGCACCCAATGCCATCTAGCAGACCTTGTGTACAGACGAGTGCAAGCATCGAATTGCAGAATGCAGCCGCTACCGTGGATATGACACATAACAACCATCCAAGGATGATGTGATACTGTAACCTGATGTGCTGCTTCTGACAGATGTAAGCCATGAGAGGCGCATCCAGGAACGGAACACCAATGCTAAGTACCCCTATCCAAGGAGAGTTTTGACTTTGTTGGAAGAGGTGAGATGTTTGAAAGTACTGTTGGAAAACGCCGAAGGTGAGTGGAAAGCCTAGGAAGTATGTGAGCTGAGAGAACTGCGATATGCTATCTTTGACTGTTGGCTGAGCCTACTAAATAGTAATGCCTGGACGAGGATCGCTCCGCAAAGCACCTTCCAAGCTGCAAGTCATGCATCCCTTGGAGCCAGTGGGGTGTTCTGTTCATCATGGTGTATATCCACACAGGTTGTCGATACAGTAGCTTCTTTGAACTTGCTATGAGGAGAGATGTCGTGGCCAGGAGCCACAATGGCTGCGTTCCAGGGAGCATCCATCACAACTTGAGCGCTGTCGAGTAATTCTCAAAGTCATGCAAATGCACTTCCGCGGTGCACAAGTTTTCCGGACGAGGGTCTGTACACACGTGCAAGAGCGAAAGTGCGTCCATCTTCTACTCTCGTAGTCAACGAACCGGTTAGTGGAAGCGTTCAGCGCAAAACCCATGCCCGTGGTGTTTATCCGGGCACAAGAACTGTTTAGGATTAATGTGAGGGATGGAAGGTCTTTTTTTCTATGCTCCAGCTGTTATTTGGCAAGCCATGAGAAGGCTGTGGTGCAATATACGGGGTAGTGGAAAGCTTCCGGTTGGGCTTGCTGTATCCATCTTGACGCTTTGACAAGTGCCGTTTGTAGCGCCGGTCGGTATCCTTGCACCCCCTATAAGGCTCGCTATAAAACCCTGTAGGGATACTAATGGCCAACGTTCAATTTATCGTTTAGTAGTCCGGGAATGTCTAGGTATGGCATCGTTGCAAGACAATAGCTAATCTGAGCCTTACGCGACTTTTAGTAGACCAAGCATACCTTACGCAAAACTTCAAGACTTCTTGGCATTCCTTCCTTCCCTTTTCCCACTCATAGATCACAGATTTCTTGTATACCAAACATTCCTGGTTCTTGGTGAGAATGTTGAAGACCTTGTAAGTACGACTCCGCCACCATAATATACATATGGAGTTGTTCGGAGCTGAGATTTTGGGGACTGAAAGTCAAGGAAGAACGATTGGCTCGCGCCCGGAAACAGCCCACTTGAAGAACACAGTCTAGGTTTGTGAAATCCTGATAGGTTTGAGGTACGATCATCTAATAACGTGTTGTGACTGTTATGGCGTTGGATTCGCAGTAATAAGGACTCAATTCGTACCTTTGTTGGACTTGATAACATCCCACTTCGTTATTAGCGAAGTAAGGTTTCTGATCAGTGGGTGGCAGAGTGATTGGAGTGCCAAGTCCTGAGAATCAAGTCCTTACTACTATCTACATCCAGGCCGATCGGTTAAGGCCCCTCCAGCTGGCAAAGAGCCAAGAGAATTGCGTCCCTCGACAACGGTTTGGCCGGTTATGGATACTGATGACATTGCAGCGGTGAGCGACGACGCCCGAGCAATGGAGATGCTCAAGAAGAGGGGCTCGTATGTACTGTACAATGCGTCACCAGCCTGGACCGTAGCTGATACCCAAAAAGGTAGGTAGGTAGACGAGGAAGGCCTCAGCCACAAGAATCTTGGCATTGGTCCATACAATGTCATTTTCGCAGAGGCAATGGGCTATTGCATTTCGGCTTCTCTATGTTTGTAACCTGAGGGCGTATCTATGGACGATCTTCGACATTAGCGATCGGATCCCCTACGATTGTTATACGTTTGAGTAGTACTGGGACGACCACTAGCTGCAACAGGTGTGCTTGAGCTGTGTAGGTTTTCGACAAGATGAAGGGACTCTTCTGATAACCGTTGAGAGGTTTGGAGTCCGGAGCTTTAGATATTGTTCGACTTTTCTGTGAATGGCATTACAGTTTAGATCTTGATGGCGTCCCACTAGGACGTTTCACACATTCTTGTATGCGGTCCAGTTGAAACGATGGATTGTGAAGCTCGATAGGATTGCACTCGGAACCGAGTTAGACGTCGTGGCTATCATCTGTTCCTATCTACAAAATGATCACACCAAAGAAGCCAGAAGCAGAAGGGGAAGTGGCAGTATGGGATTGCAGAGACTTCAGGCCTCTGAGAGAGGTCGTTGCAGAAACCCAAGGGCGAGGTGAGCCATTACTGGCGATGATGAAGGGCATACCAACTGGTCGCTCTGCACCGATTATGGACGATTGGCCCCCAAGACAAAGATGATGACCACAATTAGAGATCAATGGAACCCACCGTAAAGAAACATCATAACTTACCTGAGACTCAATTGCTCAACTCGTCCGATGCCATGTGTCGGATGCATCTTCCGGGATGAGCCGCCCTTGGAAAGGGATGCCGTACGCTTCTATGTCAGTCGTGGTGGATTGTTTGACATTGTGATCATCTAAGGACGGTTCGGATTAGCGCCTGAGCGACGTCCAAACAAATTAGAATCAAGAATGGGCAAATGTATTGTTCTCTATCAGACATCCAAGGAAGATTCGTGGTCACAGGTCTGGCGACTTAATAGGTTCTAAACATGCACCAGCCTTCCATGAAAACTGCGAATGTAGGTAGATTTTCATCATAGGAGAAGAAAGCATACAATTGGTGAAGTAGGAGTCAGGTCCGCTTACCTTGCGTGTCAGGCAGTAGCGTTCAGCCTTGAGAATAGGTAGCGAGCCTCGCAAGCTCTGAGTCCAGTGTAGGGCATTCAAAGGTACAATGGGTATGTAGGAAGCGGGAGGATGCCTTTGCGGCCGTAGGGTATGGAGGCCTGTTCGTATGTCACTCGGTCAGCTACTTGGAAAACAACGGTGGCGAGTGCAAGGGCAGTATGATGATCGTGGTAGTGGTCAGACAAGGTATACTGGCAAGTAGCAGACACCCGGCGAAGGGGTCCGAAGGATTGGTCTCTTCAAGGTCGACTCAGCTGGGAAAAGAAGACTTTTATGTTGTTGTCATCTTCCCGACGTATGCGGACTGTGCAAGGGATAATGACGTATCTGATTACATACCTATAGTATACTGGTTCATCGCGAAGCTCTAGATCGCTCCTAAAAGGGTGATGTGATAAGTGGTGAAGGACGCCGAAGATGTACGAAGAGGAAAATGTGTGAAATTCTAGTGGTTCAAATTTCTCGGCGCGGCGCTAGTCTGCATTGCTACTAGTAGTTCGACGAGGTTCGTGATCTGCGCTGAGATTGACGGAATGCCTCTTGCGCTTCATGACAATTGGACTGAATACTTCTGTTTTCACTTACTATTACTTGCTTTAGCTTCTACGTGCGTGTTGTCCTCGCCCACAGCTGTCACGCCCACCACCACCCGAGGAACACCCACAACACTCCCGCCATTCTGTCGCAGTCAGAGAGACCGTCTCAAGGAACACCAAGAATTGGGAGATACCGCGAACGTGACAAAAGACAGCGGACTGAAATCCGAAGGGCGAAGTGTCTTTAACTCTGGGATGTTGACGTGACCGAGATTATCTCCTGGCTCGTCAACGGTTGCGGCAAGACTTGTACCTGCGCCTCATTAGCGATACTCCTGGGTCGGCGCAGTGAGCGCGCGGGCGACCCTATGAGATTTCAGCTCAGCAAGTCGCGATGCTGATACGACTCGGATAGCTACAACGAAAGACTTAGGGTTCCTGTCGTGGGACGGGAAAACTATAGATCTGGAACCTGGGGAGGCTAGTGCTGTAAGAGTGAAGCAAAACCTGCGAGGGACTACAACAGAATCTAGCACGGAGGTCTCGTGCTCGATTGCGCCTGAGCTTCGTTCGTACTCTTCCTCGCCCCGAGCGCGGATCGACCTACTACGCAATTTATACCAAGCTGCACAGCTACGATGATAACGGCAACTATGCCTCCATCCTTCCCCACACACCCTGGTATGCCTGGGCACGCCGGCATACCGCATGGCGGTCAACCAATGGTGCATGGCCATCCATCCAACCAAGGTATGCCTGGTGGAGGGCAGCCCGGAGTGTCGATGGCCCAGCAATTACATCCTGGAATGGCGGGGCCTGGTGGACCACAAGTTAGCCAGGCAGGGCAAATTATGCCGGGCATGATGCCAGGTGGACCACCTCCTGGAGGTTCTGGAGGTGGTGTAAGTGCTCAAGCGCTAGGACATTTAACGCCACATCAACAGATGTATAGTCAGCCTCAGCAGATGAGTAAGTCATGTTTTTCCCTTTCGCTCTACAACCATAAGCCCGAGCGGTCAACAAAGGCACTCCGAGTCTATCATTGTTACCTGAACACGACACTATCAACGAGAATGTACGCAGTCTTCGATCAGCACCTTCGCTCCTGTATTGAGAAGACTGCCTTTGTCGACATCCACCATTCGAAATGCTCATGCCTCCCAAGAGGTTCGCCGAAAACAAAGGTGCACCAACGTTGCAATGATCAGCTTCACTCACGCGTTCTTCGTCTACATGGCCTTTCTGTGTTGTCGTCCTCCGACAGGCTTTGCCATTGTTGACCGCTAAATTTAATATGTCCCAATAATTCACTGACGACTTTGTGTTAGTGCAAGCCCCGAACCCTCAATTCCTTCAGGCGCAGCGGCAAGCTGCCCATCAGCAGCAGCAGCAAATTGTACAGCAACGGATGATGGCACAGCAACAGCAACAGCAATTGCAACAGCAGCAGCAGCAGCAACAACAACAGCAACAGCAACATCAGCAGCCAAACGGGGGAATAATGTCTGGCAATGGAAATCAACCAATGACCCAAGCCCCGATTTTCCAGCCTCAAACCATGCGTGTTTCCCTACCCCCACACCTCCAGCATCAAATGCAGGCTCAGCAACAGCAGCAGCAGCTGCAGCAACAGCAACAGGCTAGAATGCAACAACAACAGAGCCAACAACAACAGCAGCATGCGGCCGCGGCTCAACAGCAGCAGCAGCAGCAGCAGCAGCAGCAGCAGCAGAGCCAACAGAATGCTCAGCAACAGCAACAGCAACAGCAGCAGCAACAGCAGCAGCAGCAGCAGCAGCAACAGCAGCAGCAGCAGGCCCAACAAGCCCAGCAGCAACAGCAGCAGCAGCAGGTCCAACAAGCCCAGCAGCAGCAGCAACAGGCCCAGGCTCAGGCTCAGCAAGCCCAGCAACAGCAACAGCAACAAGTACAACACCAAGCTCATCAACAGCAGACATTGATGCAGCATCAAATGGCAATGCAGCAAGCCGTCAGCCAAGCTACCTCGGCTCAAGGGCAGCCAGCTTCTCAACCACCCGTGACTTCTCAGCCCCAGATACCGGCTCCTCCAGATCCAGCAACGGCTGTCGCTGCCCAACGTCAACAGCAAGCTCAAATGCAGGCTCGCCAGCAGGCCCAGAGGCAACAGGAGCAGCAGCAGCAGAGTCAAGCTGCACAACAGCAACAGCAGGCTCAGCAACAAGCACAACAGCAGCAGCAGCAGCAGCAGCAGCAGCAACAGCCGCAGCAAAACCAGCAACCTCAACCGAATCCTCAACAGCAGCAAGCACAGCAGCAGCAAGTCCAACAACAAGCTCAGCAGCAAGCTCACTTACAGCAACAACAGCAACAACAGCGAGCTGCTGTGATGCAATCTATGCATAGCTCAATGAATGCTGGGTTTTTCGTCTTGAAGGTTTTGAACTTCGGATACGAGCTTAGCCAATTCTCAGTCAGCCCAAGATCCCAATTGAATGGAAGGATTGATGGAAATCACCAAGCCCTACAGCAAGGTCGAAGACAGTCTAACGACATAGTATTCTGGAACAACTTTGTGGAACAACACTTCTCCAAACAAGGGATGCTCAGACAGTCATTATGGTCGTCCAACGATGAATCTACAAAACAATATGAGATCCCGACTCCAGCTATAGCAAGGTACTATTGGTGGTGGTTCAACAGCGGAGTACAGAGCATCCAGATGATGATGGACGCCCCAATCCAGAAGAACCTACCTAACGGGAATGCCTTTGTAGAAAGTCATAGGTGCTCATGGGTCTACTGGTTCGCCAATGGTCATCAGGTGGGTGTTCTGAACCCATACATTCGTGCTCGAAGCTTACTCATTCTCAGCTTGTCTCAATGGGTACGCTACGTGCTCAATTCGACCAACAAGGCAAGCTGGACTTATTGGACATTGCCGCGTCAGAGCACAATGAATACATCCCTCGAGCAAGCCTAGTACAAACAGCTGCAGAGTCCCCTGAGATCAAGCAGTCGCCAAATATGAGCAAAGCCGCTGGCAAACGACGGAAGGCGCAACCACAGCCTCCTGATGATCAGCCACCACAAATACCTATACCTAAATCGGCCGTAACTGACATGGGGGTGACGAACGCCATCCAACAATTCTTCGAAGTAAGTTGCTCATACCCTTTTATACCAAGAAGTGCTCACACCTCTCGTCCACAGAATAGTGATATCATCTCATTAATGGCGCCCTTGATGCGAGAAGCCTGGCAAAGACCAAACATGGGTCCTGCAGATGTTCTCACACAAATGTGCTCCTCATTTGCGAATCCTCAAATGCAACCACATCCACAACAAAATCCACAGTTCAACCCCGCCATGCACCACCCAGGCCAATTAAACCCTCAAGCTCAAGCTCAAGCTCACAACTTCCACGCCTTCCAACAAAACAACTTCCTCTCTCCCGCTCAAGGCCCTCACCTCTCACTCCCTGCACAGAACTCGAATCAGTCCACCTCCCCCCAAAACTCAATGGGGGTTCCTACACCCTCAATGGCAAACCTAGCACTACAAAACAGCATGAACCAAGTCGGTCCTACAAGCGTAAGCATGGTCCCACAAGGAAGCCACCAAGGCACAAACCCCAGCGCAGGAGCCACACCAGGCGGCAGCGCAAACGCAAGCCCCAACGTCACCGGCAAGCGGCGGAGAGCCAGCGCCGTCGCAGGAGAAGAAGTGGTAGAAGTCAACGGCGTCGGAGGTGCAAACAAAGTAAAGCAGAGTCCAAGGCCGGGCGGGAAAAGGCAGAAGGGTTCATAATAGTTGAGAACGGCGTTCGTTAATGTTTTGGCGTTCGTGCGATATACGGGAAGGCATAGGCTATCATCATCATCACACTTTTACTACGGTTCAGCGACGGCGTTTTTTCTCCGAAAGAGAGAGACTGAGAGAGCCTTTTATGTTCTTTTATACAAAAGGGGTTTTTCATAAGGGTTTGGATGGAGTACATTGGGCGCTTTGGGGGTGTGTGATAGAGTGCGGAAGTATGTATGTATCATAGCTTATTGAGCAGGGAAGCAAGTACAGGGAAGTTGAATAATTCATAGCTTTTATTCAAGCATAGGGGTTTTCGATCGACGGACTTTCTTTGATATGGCGATGTGATATATGGAGGAGATGCTAGGCTCCGTGGCTGTTGATCGACTGAGGCACCTGGTGGTTTGCGAAGCGTGATGAGAAGGTATGATATGGAATGCAATATGTACTAGCGAAGCAGTACCAGATATTCTGTCGCGATGGACGGTCTTGTGAGTGCTGTTGTGAGGCGACTCGATGCACGTTGGACGGCAGATGGATATTTTGATTTGACTTACATGAAAGCTGAGGCTGAGCTAGCAAATGCACATGAAGGGCATGAGCTGTTGTTATGAGAGAATGTAGAATATGCTATGTACATGAACTGCGGTCTCGAGGGGCTGGGACCATACTTCTGCACTTGATCCTCGGTAGCAAAACGCTCAAGACCCGCCTCTTATCTGTTGCTGAAACATGTTGGATGCCAAGAGGGCATGGAACCCAGCACTGGCGAACATCCTATGCAAACGTGAAAGGATAAATGCATGAACATAAGAATGGATGTATGGCGGTGAAATTCCGATGTTATTGGAAGAGTGATCACGTATCCAGTCGAGGAGAAGCGAAGCATATCATGGTCATCGGCCATTGTGTCAAGCCCAAGGGAGAACGCAGCGCCAGTAATGCGAAATGCGAAGCGCTAGTGATGCTGTAAGAGCGGTAATAGTGGTTGCCCAGTATGCCATCCCAAAGGGTATCCTGACGAGCGTGGTAACAAGCGGTGTAATATCAAGCGATGAGGTATCAAGCGTCATATCATATCAAGCATGTATGCCGGGGTATCAAGTCATAATCATCAAGTGTTCACGATGCGAGTCATCTCACATGCCGACATGAAAAAATGATCACGTCACGAGCCTGGGGGACCATTTTGAGGGTTCTGTTGAGCTTGTTGCTGGTAATTATACCATAGCATTGCATAAGCTTCATAGCCACCATAGGCAGCGTAGGGATCTTCGCCACCTGCTTGGCCGACAGCTTGGGGCTGGGACTGTGCAGATTGGCCGTTTGGAAGCATGTTTTGATGTCGCTGGGTTGGGGGCTGATTGTTGGGGTATGACGGGCCGTTGAACTGTTGCGCTTCACGGCGAACGCCCCCTCCCCCGCCTGAGCGGTTGTTCTTCTCCTGCTATGGTGATGTAAGTAAGACGTAGTACGAGACGAGGGACTGGACTTACCACTGTATGCACCTTCTCCATTATCGCCTGTTTGGCCCGCTCAATAGCGTCACGGGACCCTACCAGGCCAATCTCTCGCTCAGCCTCCTGGCCTGGTGAGACATTGATCTTACAGCCTGTATCAGCCTGCATAGCTTTGATTGTCTCTCCTCCTATGTAACAACGTTAGATACGCCTTGCCTATGATCGCAGGGCGACGAACCTTTGCCAATTATCATGCCAACAGCTTCTGATGGGACGATAATTCTGTCATTGATTTTATCACCATCCGCGCCCCTTAGCTGTGATAGTCCTGGAGTGTCTCTCGGGATGCCTCCTTGATTTGCAAGGCTCTTGGTATCGCTCTCGACAATTTCCATGATGAGCTCTTTAGCCATGGCGGCTGCGGATGGCGTACCAATCAGATTTACGGGCCTTAGACCATTGACGCTCTTTTCTTCTCCAACGATGTTGACATGACATGCACTTCTCTCCTGCAGATCTCTTATAGTCTCACCACCGCGGCCAATGATCAGACCGACGGTCCTGTTGGGGACCATAATCTTCATAGCTTCCTCGTTGTCTCGGAGCGCTGGCTGGCCGGTACCAGCTTGTTTAACTCCAGCACCATTGCCAATGCCCATATCGCGACCGGGAGGCGGAGGCGCTCTCCCTGTCAATGAGGGCCCAACAGCATTACCATTCTCTTCAATGATACGGTAGATCTCTGCTTTCGCAGCTTCGCGTGCATGCTGGGAACCGGTAATTTTGCATTGCCGCATTGGTCCGCTGTTCTCTGGCCCAGTCATGAACTGGACTCGGGTTGATGTATCGGCTTCTACACGTCGCATAGTCTCGCCTTGGCGGCCAATGATCAGACCCACAAATCCGGCATCGATGGGTATGACTTCGACGTTATTTTCGTCAGCCATACGACGGTCCATAGGAGGCCGCTCCTCCGGCCCGCCGAAGCCTCTTCCTGAAGGAGGAGTGAACCGAGAGCCTGGTGGGGGGCCTCTCTGATCTGGGGTGAATTCTCTTTCACGTCCATACGGTACAGGGTTTAGACGCCTATATTCCTCACGACGCTCTTCCCTGTAGGGATTGTAATTGTCTCGAAATGCTTGCGTCATTCGAGGCGAGGGTGAGCGTGATCTCGACCGTTGATATGGACGGCCAGCCGATCTAGGATCAACATCGCGTGTTGGCGCTAGAAAGGTTGTCAACTTCCGAGCACATATTCTTTGCACGGGGGGCTTACTGGCGCGGGTGGGTCTGCCATCGTAGGTAGGCGCCAAGCTGACAGAGCCAGAATTCACTGGCTTGATATTGCTGAGATCAATACTCCCAGAGTAGCTTGGCTGAGGGAGTGGATATGGCGTAGCTCCCATTGGAGAGGCTGCGGGAGGGTAGGAGGGAGGATAGGCATTAGACGGAGGTCGGTGTTGTAGGGGAGGCATTTGCTGTGGGGGAGCTGATTGCGTTAGGGTACCGCCAGGTCGAGATGCTGCCCCTACACGCATTGTCAGATCCAGACACTGACCAGATAAGTCTCTGATACACTCACCCAGCGCTCTCAAGATCTCGGAGACATTGGCTTGCCCTGACATATTGGCGCAGGCTAATTAGTTCCCCTAGGTGGATGGGTTGTAATCTTTCACATGTTTTGGTGCAGAGTGCATATAATCACATCAAGGGACTTTTGCAATGAGGATAATGGGAATAGTTATGTTGTTAGCCTTGAAAAATTGACTAATATCTGCGATTTGACAATGAGCACACAAGATGATTGAGATACTTAAGACGCATGCGGAAGTTGTAATGTTTGGCCTTTGAAAGCTGCAAGACTTCAAGGTTGACGCTAGTGTACGTCAGCCAGCTTGGCGGTTCAAGGTAACAAAAATCTGCCCCCATTAACCTAACCCTCCGCCCGGTTGTTGTAGGGCTAGAGTCTTGGCATACCAAGTCTCTTGGCGCAAGTCAAGACTAACCTCATCAATAGGGTGTGACATAAGTCATTAAACCTCCGAAGCCCCCCCGAAACCCCCGGAGCGTTCCCCGGGGAAACCTCGGGGTTTAGTCATGGTGATATTCTCTGAAAAAGCATGCTAACTATTTCCAGTTAGCCTGCTGGCTACTTTGCCTCAGCTCTTTGAGATGGTTTTGGCACTTAGGTAACTACACCATCCTCTCAAAATATCACATCTTCGCCCACTCGCATCTCTCGACCACTATCTCAACAAAATGTTCGGCAAATTTATTGGCAACATCCTTACAATTCTTAAAGAGGCCTTCGCTGGTGAAATAGTCAACAACCAGCTTAATTCTCTTCACCTTGCCATTGCGACTACTGGGTACCGTATCCAGTCTTGTACATTACAAATACCGGATCGGTTTGGCTTCTTCTCGCCCCGTCCTCCCCGCCTCCAGGTGTATGAGGGCTTATCCTTTACTTTAATGATCGGCTGGATCTTCATGGTTCTGATCTGCGATGCCTTTTCAGTCTTCGTGTGTATACTATCCGGCTTGCCCACTTGTCGAAGGTTGGGAGCAGCGTATCCGTTGATGATAGTCCCTGGAGCTGTTATATTCTGGATTGGGCAAGTATACAACCGTCGCCGTGCACCAGGGTATGAGTGGGAGGATTGGAAGCTGCGGAAGGATTGAGTTAAATGATGCTTGCTGACTATACGGTTTGTCCGAGGGCTTTACCTACTTCACTATACTAACATGACTCTAAGACTTGGCATTCTCCGTTTAAGGTGTAAGGCCCGCGTACCTATTGATCTTTCCGTCTCAGAAGGCATTGGCTCAACACCAATATGGCAAGCATGGCTAGGTCATATATCTTTACGGAGCAGGCCTCTAGATGACGTACCTGAAGAAGCGCCTTCCCTGTAAATGCTAGAAAGGGTGCAGTTTTGGGTATCCTCATCTCGAGAACCACAGGGGAAGAATCGCATGAGGAAGCCATTGGAAGAGAGTAACCGCCTATTGCTTAATCGAATGCTGGCCGCTATTTTTGCATCTACATTTCTTCTAACTTGTATTTTCCAACACTTAAAATCGAGAATTGATAGATCATTCAGTCTGAAATAGAAGAACTCTGACCATCGTGCATCGCACCTTCCCATTATCTCCAAAAGGGACGCTAGTCAACCGAGACAGAAAATGGAATTGAAGTACCTCTTCCTTCCTTTCTTTTCCTCTTCTTCTCTCCAACCCAAAAGATCTAAGCAAAGAAGATGCCGTCTTTCATATCCTTGATCCAATATATGGATCTAAAACACTTCCTACTCCGGATCATTCTACCACTGGTTGGAATGGCCACTCGCTGGTGTCTCCGCAACGTCTCCGGGACAGACAATATACACGGTAAACTCTCATTTTCCCCGCAAGCTCTTCCCAAATCCTCAACAACCTTCTACCTCCTGCAATCAACGTCGTATTGTGGCCTTGCTAATCTCTCGTTCTAATAGGGCAGAGAGACCGTGTGCTACTGGCATGGGCCATAACCTCCAGCGGGGCCTTGGTCTTGAATCTACTCTCGCTCTACATTGAAGCCGCTATGTAGATAGCAACCAGACTCTGACTGATGACGCATTCCGTGCTGCCGAGGAAGGAGTAACTCTGAAGACTGTCATGGTCGGAGGGGGGGCCTTGCGCTACCTGCAGCGTGGTGTTCTAGGCTCATGGTATGGGTTCAGGGTATGTTAGACCAGTATTCGCGGCCGGGGCAACGCTTGAGTACACAGTATACCTCGACGGGCCCAGACCCGAAGGGGTCTTCCCTCTTGGGCTGTAACGGCCTAGGGAAGCTTTCAATTTCCGCGTTTTGTTCGTCTGAGTGGGCATTTGATCTCAGTGGATTCCTAGTATCAGTGGGCTGTCGTTCTCGTTTGGCTCTTGGTCTCTGTGGGCTGTCGATCTCAGAGGGCTCCTAGTATCAGTGGGCTGTCGTTCTCGTTTGGCTCTTGGTCTCTGTGGGCTGTCGATCTCAGAGGGCTCCTAGTATCAGTGGGCTGTTGTTCTCGTTTGGCTCTTGATCTCTGTGGGCTGTCGATCTCAGAGGGCTCCTAGTATCAGTGGGCTGTCGCTCCCGTTTGGCTCTTGGTCTCAGAGGGCCCCTAGTATCAGTGGGCTGTCGTTCTCATTTGGCTCTTGGTCTCAGTGGGCTTTTGACGCAATGTCATCCAAGTTTTTCATCCTGTCTAGCGCCTTGTGCACTGGTTGGAAGAAGGAACGCGATGTAATAGATTGTTGAGTGGTATTTTACCCCAAGTTCACTCATCTCCTGACTTGCTGGCACCTCAGGACGATAAGCTCTGTACTTTTTGCATATCCTAATACCAGTCATCATTACATAATATAAGGAAGCTCCAGCAGATTCTATCACATAATGGATCTACGTCTCTATCTCGGCTAACGCCAGCTCATCCCCTGCGAGGTGTGTGGTTTTCAGGCGACCTTGACTTTCAAGCCAGTAGCGGCCTCGAGCCTCAGTATGAGTGAGGTACGCCGTAGATCCTTCCCATCTTCGCCGCTCCATCGTGGCGAAGGGTCCAAGGATCTCAGCATGGGATCAAGCCCAAAAGCGTCCTGTCACGTCTCTCAAACGATATGACGTCCACCCAATACAGCGAGTTCAGCTTTGGAGCTTAATTACAGTTAGGTACGCTCTGGGTGGTTTTCATATCCTAGTGTCCCTTACTCGAGAGGAAAGATGGTTTGGGAGAGCTTTGAGGGGAGGAGGTTCGCTATCAATCTACAACCACCATTGCAGATTCCTAGCGAACTACTCATCCTGGGCGTAGAAGAGTAACGTAATGGTTTCTGATAACTGCGGAGTCAGGAAACAGCTCACCCACGCGGGGGTCGTAGTCACCCACAATCACCCTCATTCACGCGAAAATAGGGCGGCGCTCACCCAATGCTCGATCCGGGGTGAGGTCGGGGCAGATGTCTGTCTTCTTGGCACCCGCTGCAGCAGTCAGGGATCCATAGGGGACCTGAATGGTGTTGTAGGATCTTTAGAATATTAGTGATCTGATTGGAGACTTTTTGGTCATTGGTTTGGGGGTGAACAATTCTATTGTTATTGATGTTGTTGTTGCTAGATAGAATTGCATGCAGGGATTTCATCCAGTGAGCATAAAGGCCTTGGCAAGCCCTAGCCCTAGCAGACTAGTGTTAAGCGAGCCCAGTTGAGCAGGCCTCATCCACCATAGTTTTCACCACTTATTCTAACGAGAATCGATATCAATAGAACTCTAGCTATGAAGGAGTTCTATGGAATTGCATGCAAAATGTAGGCGTAGGTGCTGACTAAACAATATGACTAAGCTAGTCAGCCCTGCATAGATGCAGGGCTTCTATGCAGGAACCGTGACAGCAGCTTTCAACGTCCGCTTATCATATCTACCTTACTTTAGATTTGACTGCATGATATTCGTTCCTTTGTTCTGTGCCGGAACACTTCAGAGCGCAAAATTGCAAGATTAGATTGCTTTCTTGAGTTCACTCATAGTACGAATGGCGTCGTGTTTGTAAGGCCCTCTGATATGATCTGTAATGTTCTCTTACCAAAGTGCTTGCCCAGCGCCTGCGTATGCATGGGATTACAGCAGCTTTGCCACGCCCTTTACCATCGCGGACCAGTCCAGGATCAGACCCTTGGCATCCTCAGCAAGCATTTCGCGACCATGGGTGTCAATTTGTTGAGCCGCATTCCCGCGGTTCCAAAGGAAGCTAGAAGTGTAGGTCTGAAGGCCCTTGTTCACCGCGCATCTAAGCCATCGGCATCCGGGTTAAGGAGACGAGTAGCATCAAGGTGCCCATCGAGTGTCATTAACAGATGTAGCAGATTTGTCGCCCCGTTGACAACCATCGAGAACGTTGCCGTGAAATCGAGACCTTCTGTTCAATATCGCAGCTTCAATTATGGTCTTGCTTGAACAGACTGCTCCACGTACTAGAGTCGCGTCGCGAATCTCGAATCCAGAGTAAAATATGTGGGAAAGCGAAGCGTTCCACTCATCTTCCGGTGTCTCGATCATCTCCAAGATGCATCGGTGTCCGTATCGAAGAGCAACGTGTGCGGCATTCCGTATGTTATTGTCTATTGCGTTCACGCTGGCACCTGCCTTGACTAGAGCTTGAGCCATGTATATCAAACCCCTTGACGCAGCCTGCAAAAGGGGAGTCGTCCCAGTAAAGTCGGCAACATCTTGGTAAGACCTGCTACAAGATGCTCCTGACTTAGGTCAGGTTCTTTAAGCCAGTTCCTCCGTGTTTCAAATGCTCGCCATGCGAGACAGACTCTTCTCATTCGTACCCCGGCGTTGATCAAAGCATGTACCTTTTGGACGGTGTTATTGAACAGATCTTTCTCGCATCTGATTAAGCAAGCCAATTGATGGGATCTTTGTTCGGAGCAGTCGCCATCAGCTGCGCCAACATTTCGATCAAGCTCGAACAAGCGCCGCGCCGTGTAGGAGATGGCAAGTTGTCGTGTGCGGCTATAAGATGAAACAAATATTATGCATGAGCGCAATAGTGACACTACTGAGATAAATGCAATGCGAAGACATTATGTTGAATCGAACTTTCCTACGTCACAAATCAAGCGTCCCCAATCTTTCATGAAAGAGGGATATGCTAGCCACTCTTTTCTATATCAGCTTGGGCTGTGCCTGGGCCTTCCCAGCCTCGCCGCCACCAGGGTCGCTATGCCTATCGAAAAGTGCCTCGAACAGCACACTGCCGTTCAATGTGACAGGCTCGAAGTACGTCACGTCGCTTCAAATTCTTGGAAAATACCAAAATCACGAGATTAAGAACTAAGAGCTCTCAGCACCTTCCCTCCAGACCCGTGGTTCTACTCACCCGTCCCCTCCCTGCGGATCAAATTTCATTCCTACCCCGGTCCCGTAAACCAGATAGTGGCCACGAGGATTATTGAGCAGGCACTGAACGAGGCCATGAGACATAATCCAAGAGAAACCATGCCCCAACGTGTACAATTCTCGGATGTACAAACGGAGACAATCCTGGTCGTTCGGCAAACATCGCGTGCTAGACGGCCCGTTACATGGGCGGAGTTGGCACAGAGTGGTTTGGCGCTTCTTACATTCTATATAAACTGGGAGTCCCAGGGATTCTTTTTTCTTATAGAGGAGTACAGTGGAGCTACCTGGACTAAAATTGGATCAGGGAGCCTTTGGCAACCTCGGATCCCGTGTCGTTCTTCTCTGTTGTAAAGTGGTATAGTGGAACAACGTGGACAAAATTTGAATGTGGGACTCTTTGGTGGTATGGTTGATACTAGGGATATGCTGTGCAAGTTTGCTGTTGATCTTTCTAAAAGTCTGTTGGCATGTACCGACGTGAGCGCAACATTGTCATATGGTCCGTATTTCATGGTCTGCACATGGTAATACAAACGCGTGAATTTGCCGCTGTTGGGTTTGAGTATGCCATGCAATTAGAATCATGTTAAGGGTCAAAACAGCCTTTGCAACAGCTGAGACAGAGTCCATAGACACCATTCTTTCCCCAATTCGAGGCAGTATCAGTAGTCAAGCCTTTGTCCTCTTAGAGTGTCCAGTCATGACCAAAAGAGATGACACTTAGTCTGGATGAATTGGCCCAGACCGAATCAATGGCCGATTAGAACGGCGTGAGATCCGACTTCGATTGCAGGGCTAGTAGTCTCCCTATTGTGGGGCACGCAACATTACTTTGATATATTGAGTAATACTGGGATTTCCCATTGGTAAGGCTTTCAGGTCTGCCAGGTCTGGGATGCTTATCTCCCCTTATCTGCGGGCTTGGCGAAACATATTGCCCTCCACCACCGTCGCCTAAACAACGATTAAGCAGACCCAACTCTTCAATTGACGTTTCTCTTCTCGAAGCTACAAGTGCTACGATGGCAGCAGTAACAGCGACGCCCCACAGCCACGACGGTCTGCCCTCGCACTCCCACTCCCACGAATTCAACGCCGCCGAGCATGGCCACTCGCACGAGATACTCGACGGTCCCGGCTCCTATACGCAACGCGAGATGCCCATCATACATGGCCGAGACTGGAACGAGCGAGCTTTCACGGTGGGAATTGGTGGGTAAGCTCTCATGCTATCTTACATACCCTAGCCTTTATCACCGCCCCATGATACCATCTCCCCATAGCAGCTTGCACAAGCAGTCCCAACGATCATACACAAAGTCCGTCTCGCTGACCCAACCGTCTTCCACAGCCCAGTCGGGTCCGGCAAAACAGCCCTCATGCTCGCATTATGTCTAGCCCTTCGAGACAAGTATAGCATAGCCGCCGTAACAAACGACATCTTCACCCGCGAAGACGCCGAATTCCTAACCAAACACTCCGCCCTCCCACCCGCCCGCATCCAGTACGTCCCACTTCTCCTATCCTACTCCCCCAAAACAATCCCTACCAACACTCCACCTCCATCAAACCCACTAATCAAACCCCCCTCCACAGAGCCATAGAAACAGGCGGCTGCCCCCACGCCGCAGTCCGCGAAGACATATCCGCCAACCTCCACGCCCTGCAAACCCTGCACACAAACTTCCAAACCGACATCCTCCTCATAGAATCCGGCGGCGACAACCTAGCCGCCAACTACTCGCGCGAACTCGCCGATTTCATCATCTACGTAATAGACGTCGCTGGCGGCGACAAAGTGCCTCGAAAAGGCGGGCCGGGTATCACGGGGAGTGATTTGCTCGTCGTTAATAAGACTGATTTGGCGACTGCTGTGGGGGCGGATCTGGGCGTTATGGAGCGGGATGCGGGAAGGATGAGGGAGGGGGGTCCGGTTGTTTTTGCGGAGGTGAAGAATGGGAAGGGGGTGGGGGATATTGTGGGGTTGATGCTGAGTGCGTGGAGGGGGAGTGGGGCGTATGAGGTTTGTGAGGAGAGGTGGAAGGGGAGTGGGGGACAGAAGGGGAGTGGGGATGAGCAAAAGGGGGAGACGAGTGGGGGACAGACGCGAAGTGGGGGTATGGGTGGTGGTATTGTTCTTGGTTTAGAGGCTGATGCGGAGATGTGATCACTGATACGGGCTGGGACTTTATGCTGTTATGATGTTATGATACCACGACAAATACCCCCCTCTCCTCCCTTCCCTTCCCTTCCTCCCCACCTCCCACCTCCCCCCTTCCCACAAACTCCAACCCCCCACCAAACCCCCCACCACGCCACCCCCCTCTCCAAATCCCACCCCATCCCCGCACAAGCATCCACATAAGCTTATCCTCCCTCCTCTCCTCTACTCTCTCTCCTTCTTACTTTCTCCTCCTTCGCTTTTTCCTCCTCCTTCGCCTTTTCCTCCTCTTTCACTTTCTCCTTCTCCGCCTCAACGGTCCCTTGCTCCACCGCCTTCCTATCTTCTTCGCATAAAGTACTACTCGCGAGAAGACTTCGCGCTCTCAGCCTTTCGCCGTAGATCATCAGGACCAGTGGGATCGGACAGAAAATTGTTGCGAGGGATGCGAGGAGGGATGTTGATATTTTGGAGTTAATGTTACGGTGGGAGGAGGAGGGGGAGATGTGTACAGAATTTTCCCCAAGAGTGGTGAGGCAGCTGCAACGAGAGCGCGGAGGATAGATATACTGCTCAGTGCAGCGGGGCTATAGAGGCTATAAGCGTTGCGGAGGTAGCGGGACAGCGTAACGTCGATTTCGCTCACTGCGTAGCCGAGGAGGATTAGAGAGGTAGCGGACGCCGCCCATGGTATAGTTGGGTTTCGGGTGCGAACCACCAGAGTGAGATTGCTAGGAGGGGTGCAGCGAGGAGGGAGGTGAGGAGTTTCGTTTCTGGTGTTAGGGGTTGGGAGTTGGTGATTGTGGTGGTGTTTTGGTGGTGGCGGATGATGTGGCGGTCGTAGGGGCGTGGTAGGATGCTGAGGAGGAGGCTTGGGAGTGTGAAGAGGAAGAGGAGGAGGGAGGTTTGGGGGGTGAAGTTTATTGGTGGGAGGGCATGAATTAAAGGGAGGGCGACGGGGAGGAGGTACAGGAGGGCGAAGGAGAAGGCGGATGTGAGGGATGTTAGGAAGATGAGGGGTTCGGTGATTAGGAGGGTTAGGGGTTTAATGAATGCGTGAAAGCCTGAGGTGGGAGGCCGAGGTTTGGTGTGGAGGACTAGGTCTGGGTGCGAAGATTGTAGGCGAGTCATTTTGGTGTCCAGGAGGTGAGAGGGGTGGGATTCGTGGATTGTGAGAAGGGGGAGGCTGAGGGCGCTGGTTGTGATGGCTGCGAGGTAGAAGATCCAGCGCCTGAGATGTAAGTTAATTTTATCATGTCTGGATACGTTAACAGGCAGGGGAGAAATACCAATTCAGACCTTGAGCGATGTAAATCCCAAACACAGGGCCAACAATAATCCCCAGATTCGTGGTTAGGGAAGAAACAAATAGAGCCCAGTTGCGGCCTTCGCTTTCTGGCTCGAACAGATCATCGATGGTGCTAGAGACTGTGACCTGAGGAATGGCCGACACGAAGCCAGTGATAAGGCGACAGACGAACACCGCCACTATATGCGGAGTAGCTGCTATCCGGATTGTTGAAAACACTGAAGAGAAAGGCTGAGGCGATATACAACTTCTTTCTCCCGACATTTTCTGTCAAAGGCGATAGAATTAGATGACCGAGAGCAAGACCGACCAGGTACCAATTTCTTATTAGTATAATTGTTCAGGAATGGGCTTCAGTAGGATGGCGCACATAGTCGTAAATGCTAAAAGTCCTACGGTGTTGCTGATAGCAGATCTTTTCAAAACATAACCCGAAGCAGGCGTCCCAGCATTACTCATAGCACTCAACATCGAATTCAGAGAGATGATAAAGCCGAGATCGTAATGTTTACTGGCCTTACTCCAGTTCTGGGGCAGTGTTGAATTTTCCATGTTCCATGTTACATACCCATCTTCATCCACCTCCAGACCCTCACGGACAAGCAGATCCTCCAGCGAGCCAACACTAACAGCAGAAGAGCCAGTGCGCCAAGTCGAGATCTCGCTATCAATCTTCGCAAGTTTTTGCTGCTGTTTAAACTGTCTCTTATCCCTATATTTATGCAGAGCACCCAGCGTAACATCTGCAATAGCGAGATATGCCTCTGGTCCAATTGGTTCAATCATAGTGATCTCCTGTGTAAGTACAAGTACTCAGATCGAAGAAAGTGGAAGAGAAAGCGCAGATGTAAAGGTAAAACATTGAAGAGTGTCCTACAATAACGGTCATCCTTGCCATGTTGTTTACGGTTCCTTCCCCAGTTCGCGGCACGGGCTGAGCTGAGAGAAAATCGACAATAGCACCAGCCTTGTCCACCAACCACGGCCTGGCACTAGAGGACAATCAGTGTTCTAGCCCAACGGCAAGGATTGGAAGGCCTGATGCCATCTCAGAAATCAACTTCAAAGGAATCGCACGAGATTGGCCCATCTTCAGACTTGCGACGGACTCAAGCTGGCAGAGGTTAGCTTCGGGATGCTACCTCCAGCGAATGAATGTAACAGCAATGGGCCACAGAAGGCAGCCAATTCATGATGTCAACGACTTCATAACCCGTCTCGTTGCTCATCGCAGGCCTGATGTACAAACGTTGGTACTGATGTACAAATGTTGGTACTGAAAAGCCAAGCGTAAAGCGTAACCAAAGTCAATCGTGTCGGACCCAATGCTAGCATTATTGTTGGGCTTTCTTTGTGATGCCGCCTCACCCAGCTACCCAATGGTTACCGTTTGTCGAACCAATTTCCCCACGCCTTCCCCCTACCCTCTTCCGCTCCAGCAAACGCCCTCTCCTCCTCTTCCCACTTATTTCTCTCTACCTTCTCCCTAGCCATATGAGCTCTCACGAACCGCCATGCTTCCGTATCCGCCAGATTCCACGCCTCAACCATTTCCCGAGTAGCCACCATGTCAGGTTTCTTTGCCCTTGCCTTCAGGACTTCTTGCGCATTCGCTAGGTACTCTTTCTGCATTTTCAACGTCCGATCTGCCGCCTGCTTCTCCTTGCGTGAGGGAGGTACACTGTCGAGGGTTGAGGAGGTGATGTTAAAGGGAGCGAGTTGAAAGCCGAAGTGGTATTCTAAGTCTTTGTGGTCTGGAGTCGGGTCTTCGGTCATCCAAAGTCCGCGGACGGATCCCCATTCGCCTGCTACGGTCTCCTTAAGGCTGACGATGCGGGATTGGCCTCCGAGGTCCTTGCCAAGCGTCTTCTCAGTGACTGCGCTGAGCCAACGGTCCCGGTCTGTGTCACGTCGAATGTGCCGAGTGGTAATGTCTTTCGTGTTGGCCAGGAGTGAGGCGAGGGTAAAAGGATGAGGGACGGTGCCGATAGTGTACACGGAAGAGGCGTTGGTCAAGTACTCTGGGGTTTTCACAGGTGGCGGAGATATTGAGGAGCATGGTGTGCAGTCCTGATGGGTTGGAGGGCATGATGAGAGTATGGGTGATGACGGACAAGATCTCAAAGCGTCGGCGAGACCGAGAGCTTGTTGAGTGAGGATGTGAGCATTGTCAGGGAATGGTGTCAGGACTGCAAAACCTTCGGTAAAAGTATTGAGAAAGGTAAGGTGAAGGTGGGAAGTTATAAGCTGGGCCAATAGTTGCAGACCAGCAGCTTTGTCGTCGGCCAATTTGGCAGAAATAGCCTTGTAGTGCTCAGCATTCGCGTTGGCGTCATAGAAGGCGATAGCATCCGGCTTGTGGTCGACTGAGATAGTAGAGTGATTGACGACCTCAAGCAGAGACTTCGACTGCTTCAATTTCGGCGACTTCAGCGCTTCTTCGATGGCAGCATTAATCGCGCTCTTCCCCCCTGAGAAAAGGCCAGCTCTAAGGCCTTCGTAGCGCGTAAGCTTTGGATAATCGCCTCGTCGAAGGTAGGATAGCAGATGATCGTCATGAGGGCCCATTGGCACAGCTAGCCAATTTGCCAATATGCCTGATCCCATCTGTCCCCATGCCAGCCACCTCACGAGATCAGCTTCGAGCTGTGGCTGCAGCTTATGACCCTCGAAAGCCTCGTAGATTGGGTTGTTCATTGCCTCCGCTCTTCCAAGTATAACAGGCTTGAACCCTTGAGCCCACCATGCTCTTCTCCATAACAGCAGCAGCTTATTCTCCGCCGCCTTCGTCTTCTCCGCCTTCTCAGCCTCAGAGTCATAGAACGTATAGATAGGCGGTCTCGGCGGCAAAGGAGGCAGCACAGAGCGGTCTTCTTCGAGCGTTATCGTGGCGGAGAACGGGTGAAGCCATTTCCAGTCGCTATACCATTTCGCATCACCGCTCGTGCTGTTCTTCTGCGCTGGGGGCTTGTGTGTTGGTGTGTGGTGGAAAAGGCTGATATCTTGGATTACCGGGACAGATGATGAGGCGTAGAAGAGTAGGCAGACGAAGAACACTGCCGCTATGACTGTGTATAGGAGCGTTCGTTGAGGTGGGGGCGCCGGCCTAGGGTAGGCCTTGGAGAGGGAGGGTTTGCGGTGGTACCGCGAAGGCGCTGGCCTCATCATCTTGCAAAAAGGTAGACCATCAGCAGAGTATCAATAATCACATAATGCGCTCAACCCCCTTCCCAGGATAACGAGTGACTTCGAAGTATGGAGCTACCAACACATTGGGCGAAAGTTGAGGACTTGTCACCTCGTACTCGGAACCTCGTAGGGCTGAGCAGCGAATTCAAGTTTGGATATTTGAGCGAGGCTGGCAAGATTACAGCAGGCTTCACAACACATCAATGCAATTGTTACTTGGGAACCATAAGCATGTTCATGTTTAGCATAGTGGAGGCTCTGTGCGACTGTAGGAAGATCGTTTTAATTTAGATTATTTTCTAACGTTCACTCTGAGTCCGCCTCTCCAACACATTTCTGTCATGTATATCTTCCTCTTCTCCACCTGGCGAGGTTAGCCTCGCCACAAAAGAGGGCAAAGCAGGCAGCAGCAGCGGCTCTTCCCACCAACAAGCGAGGGAGTTGTAATAGTGAGAGACTTGATTACAAAGGTATGCGCGCGATAAACGTGGCCCGTAGTGAATGTATTCAACATCAGGTGCATGGTTTTGGGAAGGATGTATCAAAATTGTAGTTGGAGAAGATCGAAAGAGTAGCCGCAGCCTCGAGAGCGTGCTTTTTCTCCAAGGTTTGTTCAGAATTCTTTGTCGATATCGAGCGATAGTAAGATTGTTCCAATACAGTCTGTTGTCCATGCAGATCCAAGTGTTGGAACCCGGCGTTTCAAGAGGGCCTTCTAGGAGGCAGCTGCATTACTTTGCCATTGAAATTCCGCTAGAATCCTCCATGTCATCCCAATCCCCGTCACGTAGAACTTGCCCCAGACGCAACGGACTTAGCCAGGTTGCTACGATGATACAATAACCCAACCTAAGACGCGAGTAGTCATTGCACAAGAGTTCGTCGAGCACAAAGCCTCAAGATGATCATTCGCTCGAAAGAGACAGACGTTGTGGGCCGGATACAGTGTTCATCACATCTACTGTCCCTCGGGGACATGTTATTTGGATAGCATGCAAGTGTGTATTCATGTAGATAGAAACCATCAGACTCAGGCTTTCTCGATTGTAGGGTAAGTACTCTGGCGTATCGCTGCATGCTCGTGCGTTAGGTCTCTCAATCCCCCAAAGCCTACTTTCTCGTCTGGGTATTCTTCCTGTTCAGAGACGTCGCTTGTGCGTGCACCCCGACCCATGGCTTGGCCAAAGCTTGGGAACGCATTTGGGTTTCGTTGTGGTGGCTCATAAGCCGGTGCAGGTCCAGAAGTGCTATACACGGTATTCCTGCTTCGGTCTTCAAGTGGTATGTCACCAGCGCGCGAGGGGCCGCCCTCAGCACGAATTTTCTCTGCTCTCATTGCGAGATAGAGGGCTCGGGCGACCCCAGAGAGCACAATGATGACCCAGAGAAGCAGAATGCAGGTCGAGATGATAGCTTCGGTCCGAATACCGTCAGCGAAATGTCTAGCGACTTTGACGACCGCGTTAGTGACTTGATCTTGGGCATCGCTACCTGGATTGGCTAGGAAGCTGCTGGTTGAGCCAGAAGAGTTGGAGCCAGCGATGCTGGCGGCCGCGCCGAGCGAGAAGGTGTTATTGTTGAGGAGTGGGAACTTCACTTGTGCATTATCGCTGACCCAAGTAAGACCTTTTTCGATGGCATTAATTTTGAGGCCAACCAGACATGCAAAGAGCTCCTGGACGGGAGCGTCGAGCACGGTACCGCCGAATGCCTTATTAATCAGTTCCGTAGTCTTGTCGACGAATGCATTGAGAGTATTGTTAACAGCCACTGTGGTCGTATTGACCCATCCAAAGACTTCGTGGTTGATATCGCCCTGAACGCCCAGGATTGCACTGTTGGTACCATTGGCCCAAGCTTCGGAGGCGGCGTCGAGCTTGTTGACAACCACGTCAGCGAATTGACCAATGTCAGCGGCGAGTGCAGGAACTTCTTTGACCACAAGCTTGAGCAGGATATACTGGCAGAGGCAGGAGAGTAGACCAGTAATAGCGAGCGAGAGTATCACGAGTGCCGGGACTGAAGTCGCGTAGGCGATCACCCAGCGAGTGAGGACTTGTTTTTTGGTCGAGCTGAACGGCGCCGCGAATCTGATACCTGCGGTTGCAGTGTATGGCCGAGAAGCAATGTAAACAGCGTCCAAGGGATCGAAGGACTTATCAGTGATGAGCTTGGCCCGGTCCTGCATGGTGCGCCATCGTCGAATCTCTTGGATAGCCATGGGCACGCATGCCAAAATAGCCCCAAGCAGCAGAACTACAAGGAAGACTTTTCGAGCGATGATCATAATTTTGGCGATGTCGTCGAAGAAGTTAGTGATGCCGTTGTTCTCGGAGCAGAAAGTAAGCTTTTCCTTTTGCGGCACTGGAAGGAGAGAGCGATTGAAGTTGAATTGCAGTTTTTTATCGACAAGTCCCTTGACTAGTTCAAAGGGCTCACGGATTGTATTATCAAGATCGTTCTGGACCGTTTGGAAATCGGGTATGGAGCTGTTCAGCTTTTCCAAGTCTGCAGTAAAATTGGCGGGAAGTTTGAAGTTATGCAATTTGTCGACGGACGAGTTGAGGTCGATCTTCGGTATGCCGTCTCCGCCAAACAATTTAGGGACGCTGTTGAGGCCACCCAGAAACTTGTTGAAGTCATTTTGAAAGTTGCCAACACCTTTAGCTATATCATCGCCAATGGGTTTCAGCTGGTCGTCGAGAAACTTGCTGACCTCCTCAATAAGGGCGATAGCGGCCTGGAGACTTCCGCTAACCACCAGGGTGATGAGGCACAGGTAGGTACCGGTAAGCATGTTGATGTAAAACACCATGAGCTCTTCAACGCCAGTGATGGTCATTCGCAGCATTGACATGAGGCCTTGAACGGCTTTCTCGACACCAGCGCCAGCTAATTCATTCACCCCTGCAGAAAGGTAATGAGGCATAGAAGCCATGGTGCTACCCATAGACTCGACTGCTGTGCATGCTGACATTGCTTCATTTTTGGCCGAGGCGAGATCATGATTCAAACCGGCAATCCCGATGAGGACCCTGACGAGGATGAGCAGCAGAAGAATAGTCCATCGGTTGATCCAGACTTGCGATAGTCGAGCACGGAGTCCGAGGTATGGAGTAATGTTTGGGACTGTATGTGGGGTAGGTCGTTGTGTGTCTTCAGCACCGTAATCATCTCGCATCCCATGATCGCCAGCGGAGAGAGATGGAGGCACAACCGGAAAGGTAGGAGGATACTGGTTTCTTGCGGAAGACATGCTGGTGTTTGTGTGGTATTAAGTGCGTCTATGTTCGTCCAGCGGAGGGATTAGTCTATGTCTATGAGTGCTCTGCAAGGAGTGTCGTGAGACGAGAATTGTATGATCGTAAGTGACGAAAGAAAAAGGACAAATGAAAGTCGTCAAGTCATGCTGGGATCCACGCAGTGGATGAGAAGAGGAGGGAGGTGAACAAAGGAAAGAGGAGGACAATGAAAAGAAGTAGGTATGCATTGTAGGAGGTCTTGGCTGGTATTGTTATTCGGACAATAGAAAGTGACACAGAGTAATAATAGTATCAATCACACTCAGTGGGCGAGTAGCATATCCACCACGGAGCCGTGAAGATTCAGAAGAATTTGAAACAATGATGGTCATTTGACATGCGTGTTTCAGAGTTGGTTCTTCACGCGTTCTTCAGGGCTATTGTCTTTCGCATGGTTATTGGCTGGGAGCGATCTGGGGTAAGCGCGCTCCCAAACCCGAAGAATCAAGTGGCCGCTATTTTCATCATCTTGCTGGCGCGACCAGATGCTATGGCAGGTAAAGGTCCTTGATGACCAGGCCTAAAACCTAGTCTCAGTCTTCGTGATTGACGTGCTGTTTCCTACTTGCCCACATGATTCCCGCGCGTCGTGATGCAGCGGATTGCGAAGCCCTTGGCTGACCTTGATAGGAGACGTTATCATAGGCATAGATTTACAGAGCCTCAGGACCAATGGGACGGATAGCAAGGGTACACCTCTTCGAACAATGCAAGTGACGCCCATCCTTTGTAACGTATGGGCATAGCCAGCTAAGGTAGGTATGTATCTCCTGACGGCGGGAGCAGTTTGCGCAACACTTCTGATTGGCTTAGAACTATCTTTCGGCGCTAAGCAGGGATGGATGAAGCTGGACATTCGTCAACGTCCGCACCTCTAACTGTCCAGCCTCTCCAACTCCATGAAATCAGCATATGATGCACAAATTCCGCCCTACAATATCATAGACTGAGTAGCACTCCACAAGTTCCGTATAGAAGGTGGCGTTGCCACTTTCTTTATGCAGCTCGCTACCCTCAAAGAGCCCTGAAGGTAAGGTGGCGGCCACCTTGTAGGGTTATGTAGGTACCTTACGGAGTGCTCAGTTCTTCTGCTGCGGGGTGCAGCCCTAGGCGCCTTTCAGGGGCGCGCGAACAGCGGAGATCTCAAAGCTTTCAACTCGCCAACTAGGCACGTCTCAACAAGAACGTTGACACTACACTTGCATGAATTCAGAAAACTCATTGCATTGTACACGAAGTCGTATCACAGAACGGCATATCCATAGACACGAACCTGGTTATCCATTAGGGAGGTGCGGGTCAGATGTTGGGCATTGATTAATTGAAAGCCAAGAATCATGTGACTGCGTACTGAATTGTGACGTAAGCGGCTGGAACGCGTTCAAAGCGCGCAGAAGTAAACAATTCAGACCAATCCATGAGTCTTCTACAAGTCGACACTTAGTCGTCGATCGGAATAATTTCAATTAATCCATACAAGCCTTAACAATGCCCAAAGCAGCTCGTCGCACCAGCGGCCCCAACGCTGCCGTAAACCGTAAACAACCCTATGCAAAATTCTCTCCCAAGTCCGCATCAAAGACGGACAAAGAGAATGTCGATCCCAAAGCCTCGTCAAAGTCTAGAGCTTCGCCCAAGTCGGACGAGATCACAATCAAGGGTGACTACCGAGACATCCATTTCGATGAAGTCAAAGGCGAGGTTCCCTGTAAGTTCCCTTCGTGTGACGAGAACCGCGTGCAATGCAACATCATATCTCCATTATAGCTCCCAAATTTTCATCTCCGACTTGCTATCGATCTAATTTAAATCAGTGCTAACTCCTTATGCACCTAGGCTATGACAACGCCGCCACCGTTCGCCGCAAGCTCAAGAAACTTCTCCAAGACAAATCAAGCATTCCCGGCACAAGCAAGAAATGGAGCCAAGCATCTATGGCAGCTGAGATGCAAGAGCTAGAAAGCCGCAGTCACCCAGTCGAATACAAAATGAACGCCACAGGACCGACCGCGAGGTCGTTGGGAACTTTCATGAAGAAAAGCGGGCAGATGGGGGGAGGGGATAGCCCTTGCTATTATTGGGGCTACGTGATGTTGGAAAAGCTGCGGATCTACAACGCAGAGAAAAAGAGCAAGCCGAGGGCGAAAACCGAGCAAGAGTAAGTGGTCATTCTCTTTCTGTTGCATGCAACCAGAGGACTGCATGAGATCTTCGTACAGTATGCTGGACCAAGTTCGATGGAGGCTTTCGCCACGACGATCCCTCGCAGCGCCGCATACTCCACGAGACAGGCAACCTCCAAGCTCATGGATGGGACATCGAAGCCCGACTCACCGAGATGTAAAAGAAGCGCGAACGTCAACGTGATGGCTTCGACGTCGAAAAAGCTTCGAGTATGAGGCCTGGGATTGACTGGAGGGAGAAGCCGTTGCCATACACGTGTCCAGGCTCAGTCGAGGCATGCCACGTCTGTAGGCCTAATGTATGGTCGAGCGATCCGACTCAGCGCCCCGGTCTGTCTGGTCCCAAGTTCTACACCAAGGGCAACCCCGATGGGAGCCCTCAAGCGAATGAAACCCCTTTGGATCCGTATACCGTGTGTGATGCGGTGCGGGCAGAGACGCGGGCTTTGCATTAGACCAATGGTCACAGCGTGTACCTGTAGGAATTACATTGTGCAATTCGAAGCTTGGCAGGTTTTGGTGCTGATGTTATTCTTCTATTAGTATACCAACGGGTCACGTGCGCTGGGATCCGAGCATTCAGAAGTTGTGGTGTGGTCCTGGCCTTCCGATGCCTTCAGTGGAGGAGATGAATAATACTGGCAGATAGGTAATGGGCATACTTGACGTAACGTCGGTTTAAGACAAGTGTAGGATGAGTAATAGAATAGTGTCTCAGATGGTCAGCAGGACCTCCAGACATACGGATTGTGACATCCAAGGATCATGCACACACAGTCATGCTTCTCGTGCTTCCTACTTTCGTAAAGAGATTCCAACTCCAATGAATCCACTAGTCACAGACTCCTACAAAACATCTCGTTCCCACAATTGTTCTACGTCTACAATACCAACGTGCTCAGCAAATCCTAGCTAGCTATTCCATAATCGTAAGCCATCTACTCACCACACCTATAGCATCGCATCACCCAAATACTCTGGCACATGCATGGATATCCACTCGCTGTGCTCAATACATAACCAACACTAATAACAACATCTCTTTCGAAACCGCACAATGCTCGCAGTAGCAGAACCCCAAAAACAGTCTGTTCACCTATAGCTCTCACCGTCGCGCTAGCTCTCCTTTCCCAGACTAATTATTCCTATCTAAAGCGTTGATTCCAAACGCAACCCTCGTCCTCGCTGGGTGTGGCATACCGAGAGCAGCAGGGCCCTTCCTGTGAATGAGACACGGTTCTGATCTCCAAGCAAAGTCCTGGACGACCGCGCCAGCGGCAGTGCGGGTGGTCGACTAGGTGGGTGTTAAGTCCGAAGGTTGCAGGAATGATTGTTTGAGTTGATTGTCGGTGGTCCTGGCTGGTAGAGACAGCGAAATGCTGCGCTAAGCTTGTTTGACGCGCTCTAGGCGATGCTGCTTTTAGGTTGATTCTATCAACCTGTTAACGTGACAACGCGGCCTTCTGACTGGAGACGTACTTCTAGAGCAAGTAGATCTGAAATGCGATTATGTCGAATTTTCCATTTTAGAAGGCTTCGAGCAGCAGGCAACTTGAATGATGTACTGGGACATGGTATTAATGTATCAAAGATTCTAGGTCCTGCAGGAGCATTTCTCGTCAAGACACTATGTAAGTTTCCACAATACTAAGGAACAACAATCACGTCTGCCCCGCCTCATCTATCATCTGCATCCTCTGTGCAGCTTCCGCAGCCTGCGTCTTCGCTTCCTCAGATCCAGTCCGCAACAGACTAAATTCCCGGAAACGATCTTTCCAAAAAGCCCAGCGCTCCAGACTAAATCCGTCACGTTTGTCCCACATCACCATACCACCATGCTTTCCCCCGATCCACCATGGCGACACATCTTCACCTCTATAGTCCGCATTTGATTCAGAGAACTGGTACAATTTGGGCCCAGCGAGTTCTATCCATGCAACGGCAGGCGCAATGTAGAGCTCTGTACGCCGTATACGCTCTGGTGTATCGAAGGGTATCTCCAGGGTATACATGAAGTGCTCACGAGCGATTCTCCGCATGCTTAAGAGCTCACTCGGCGGTCCATTAGGGTCGAGTTCGCACAGGTATTGTGCAGCGAACGTATTTACGTTTGTCAATTTGGTTGCTGCGTCCTGTACTGTCACACCGTGGCGACTCGATTCGATATCTTCAATCAAGATATGATCTTGATGACGATTTGGAGTTAGCACATTAGAGCAATGATCGGAGATACCACATGCTCAATCTATAGCAGCCATGGCAAACTTACCAACGCCTTGTTCCGAGAGATAAAACGAGAAATCAGGCAAATCTCCCCAGACCTTTTTCCCATTCCACCTACATGCATTCCCATCCGCATCAACTACATCCGGAAGCTTCGACAAATGCGCCAAAACCTCCGCCAAGCGTTGCGAAACGGCAGTCTCACCGCCTAGACGACTGATGGCGTCGATTATTATTGTCCAGAGGGACCATATATCCGCCTTGTTCTGTCTGACTGTCGGTTCGTATGCGTGAGAGATGTTTGTTGCGGCATTGAGAGGTGAGAGTTGGTTTGTGATTACGTTGTGGATGATGTCCATTGCGGCTTGTGGTTCGGGCTTTTGGAGATGAGCATTGCTTTTGGTTTGCGAGAGCCATTGGTCTGCCATGTTTTGTGTTGTTGTGGTTGGATTCAGTATACTTTGGTAAAGAGAAAGGACTCGATGATGGACCGACTGGCAGAGCGGTCTATGATAAGAGTTAATGGAGCTGGAAAAGAAGAGTGACAATCTCAAAAATGACGACAAACAAATGCCGATGCAGTTCGGAGAATTAATGGGACCTCGTGCGGCACATGCGCAGCAAAGAAGGTTGCCTACCTTACGCCGTCAGTACAGGACTAAGCCCCGCCGCTAGATCTAGCCCGAAACAGAACACTGAAGATCTCCAATCTTCAGGCCCCCAGGCTACGGCTCTGGTAAATGTTCAGGCGCAGATCTCAGGCCGTGCGTCGACAAATCCAGGCGAGTATCAGGCTAAGCACCGCGTCACCTCTTCAGCACACTACTATTGTCCGCACCGTTGAAACATCCACGTGTTTCAACTGCCACCAAGTTGGCGCCCTACGCCCCGTGCAGATCACAACTCAGCCTCGAGACATTCTAGGGGAACGGGAGTTCTTTATAAAGGCTTCACGCCGCCATTGAACGGACAAATCCTGCAAGACGGAGGGGCATGCTACCGGTCACCATTGCGTGAAGATGTCCCCTCCGCGGCCTCGATTTTCTGTTACGCCGTTGAACACCTTGTCCTGATCCTGGCTCAACGATATCATTTGACACACCATGCCAACAACAACCGCAGGTATCATTCGCCGTATGACGTCCACGGATGACGAAGCGCCAATAGCTGGGGACAATTCTCATCATCCGTGTTACAGATGTGCACGGCGTAAGAGCTGTTGGTCAGGCCTTCCGTGGGCAATAACGTCCATGGAGTTTGAAGTGCGAACAGCTGGTTGTGGTCAGCATCCCCAGTTTTATAGCTGTTGGCGGCATCGTCATAGCTGTTGGTTGAGATTTCTGTGAGTGATGATCGACAAGGCTTGGTGCTCTCACTAGAAATGGACTCGGTATATAAGAGCCTTCAAGGGAAGCCAGGTAGGGAGCAGTCAATCATCCACATCCTTCTCTATCTTCAACGATCTTCAAACATCTTCAAAAATCTTCAAGGAATTCCAGACCTCAGCCGCTATCACTTTTCTCCAGCTTTCACGATGCTTCTCTTAAAACTCTTTAGTCTTGCTCTCTTGGCTTCACAGCATGTAGCCAGTGCACCCACTGAGGAAGACTTCCGCTTAAGTATACGTGATGATACTTGTGGTGGTGACGAGCTCTCGAAGCGAGCTCCATGCAATCAGGACGTTCAATGTGGCGGTACGCATGTTTTCCGTCCGTTTCATAGCCATAGCCATCATTGCTAATCAAATCCATAGCCGACGGCGACACGCAGGGGACACAGAAATACTCTGCCGACAAAATCAAGGGCACTGTGAAATGGGCGAAGCGAAGCTTTCCTGACAAAGAAGGAAATTGTACGTCTTCCATCTATGCAAAATTTGGACGTCCAACTAACTCTCACAGTCAACGGCTATCCGAAATACTACGGCGCAAGTGATAATCCCGTCAAGAATGCTCTCCCAGCGGACTGTACGGGCACCGGTGTCACGCTCTACGAGTTCCCGATCAAAGAAGGCGACCATTATGATGGCGGTGATCCTGGAGCTGATCGTGTTGTCCTTGGGGAAACGACGCTTACTGATGGAACCAAGTCCCGTTTCTTCTGCTTGGTCATGACGCATCGGGGTGTAGCTGATAATGGCTTCAAAGTCTGCCCTGCTACGACCGACTAGACCTCGAGGGTCTCGGGCTGTGATGTGCTGGAAATTGTCCGCTTTAGCCAGGGTGTATAGAAATGTTTCCAACAAGGTCGCGGTAGGGAAGGACTTAGTTTGGTTGGGGGATACGCTTCCTAAGGTGTCGTAGAATTGACACGTACTGCGTCTGCGCTGATGTAAGCTCGAGGAATACTATGTATTGGCCAGCATAGTCCTGAAAGGCAGAATCACTCTTTTGTATGTTGTAGAATCGACTCTGTTGTATATAGAAACCCAATTGTACTAGTATGCGCCCCACACTCAAGTCTCACTCGATCGCAACGATAACCCCTTCAAGCGCGCTTCTCAAATCTACTTACATTTGCATCTTTGGCCAGTCTTTCTAGTACTCGTAGAGTCTACGAACGCTGCCTTCTCCAATGGAGGGTCCAGTCCATAGCACAGAAACGCAAGTGCCTAAGTCGTCCACACAGGCAAGCCATGTCGCTCCGTCGTGATCATTGCCCGGACCTCACTTTGCTGCTTGTGACGATTGTGATCGTAGTGGCTAAGTGCTGGCCGGTTTCTCCGATGAAGATGCTTTGCAGTATATTTTGTACGGTCATTACCAGCAATTTCCTGACGAACTGTCACAGGAAACAGCGCTTGAGAAAAGTAAGACACCATATTACCGAGCGCAAAAGCTCAAAATGTGAAATTCGGCGACCTCAACAAGATCTGTGTTGGGTTCAGTCTTTGGAAAGGCTGAAAGGGCGAGCTTCGAACGTACAGAGGTGCTATTCATCACTTCGAACGGGGTCTAGCATTGGGCCATATTCCGGAACTGGGTTATTTTCCGTTCCAAGGCCGCCACCAACATGAAGTGTGGAGCTATTGATATAGGTTCCTTTTGTGCAGTAGTTGCAAATCGATCAAGGATCACCAGGGAGTGATATCGGCGGGCGTTGGGCAAGTCTGACATTGGTTGAATATGGTTGGAGTGTCTGGCATTCTGCCTGATTCTGAATGCACGGAGATTTCTCGTCATAATTGGAGCACATTGCCGAGAGGGAACAATGCAAGCCAATTGCAAATCTTCTCAGGACAGGGACACTGTGTCAGATTGGCCGTCCAGGCTCGATACAATGTTCATAATGGTGTCTGTCCATGGACAAAAGCACATCGCTCACGCTCGGGAAACCGGCTGTACGATGTTGGTAGATACGACACAGGAACGAGATCCTCATCTTGCAGTGGGCCAGACACATCAATTGATACTCGCTGGATGTTTCCCAAAGTTGGTCATTACTCGAAGCCACATCATTCGCCTGCCTACAAAATGGTTGCCATCGTGGAACTCTAAGCACTGACACTCCGGCTGGACCTTGAACAGCATCCTATGTGAAGAGGCCGCAGTGACCTATACAGGCTACTAGTCTTCTATAGACTCGTTAGCTCTGCTAAATCATCTCTTCCAATGACAAACTTCGTTGCTCGTCTTAGCAGGTTCTAGCATATCGAATGAACGAGGGCCTGATAGCGGATGCAGTGTAGATGCGAATTAGCAACGACCTACTGGATTGCAGGGACAATGTGGATAGTCGACTCAGCTGCCAGTAACGTGGGCAGCTGTAGATAGAAAGATTGTGACGGTACGATGGTACCTGCCTAGGTACTGAAATGTACAGGGCTTAGAGCCAATCAAAGGCACATTTAGCCCTAGCCCTGAACCAAACCTTGCCATGAAACCCCTCAAGTTCACTTTCCTTTGCTGCCTAAGCGTTCCATGGAGTTCGACTATATCAGCTTGATCTCCGCTCCCCCACGCAGCATACTGTGTATCTACGCCGCCCATGAAGATGTCCGTTCACCGACACTGGCCTCAAGCTCCGCTACTATAGAGACATCCCTCACTTCCCTAGAGCAGCCACGATTATGAATAGGAAGAGCTGGCATTCACAACAGCAGGGACATATTCGCCTGGACGATAAGAGCCCCAGTGATGGGCCTCCACGCAAGATCACTCCAGTGCCGAAGGCAGCTCTTGAAGAAGGCATTCTCCAGTTGCTGGCCTCTGCCGCAGAGATGCAGCAACGGCAAGACCTAGACTCCGCACTTCAATTGTATCAGGCTGCTATGGAGAAGGTCCGAGAAAATGGATTGAATCGTAAACGTTTGTTTACGGGAACGAACAAGAAACCTCCACCTTTAAACAGCAAGACGCCCCTCGAGTGGTGTCTACATGTGGGGGACATGGCCTCAGCGATCTGCTTGCTGGGGAGTCCTAATGCCGCTCTCGCACAACTACGGCCTACAGCGTCCCTTGAGCGACTCGAACAGGTCCTGGATGCTGGGGCAGACGTCGAACACCGAATCGGACCTCACGGAAGAACACTGTTGCTGCAGGAGGCTGCTGAGGGGAGGCATGCTGGTGTACGGCTGGCCCTTGAAAGAGGTGCTAATGTTTCGTGTATGGACGACAACGGCGATACTGCGCTCGCAATATCACTCTCATACCAGAGAACTCAAGCGGATCTCATCGTTGCAGACCTTCTGGAAGCTGGCGCAGATCTCAATACCCGAAACGGCCAAGGTCAACCATTGTTCAAGATAGCAGTTCTCGAAGCTCAAACTAAAGTCCTAGGGCGCGTCATCGCGGCGCTCTCGCCGCTGACCGCCGAACATCATGGTATCATTCAGGCTTGGGCTGCTGGTCTACCGATATACGAGAGGAATTGGGATTTCAATCGCGCCTGCGATACGTTACGAATATTACTGGGCAATGGCCTTGACCCAAACACACGTGTTCAGAGTCCACGGTATCAAGGTCAAGGGATGTCCACGCTGCTTGATCTGGCTATTCAGAGGCACGCAGATGCAAGTAACAGCGTCCTCCTCATTACGGAGCTTCTCGAAAGAGGCGCCGAGCCAAGTGTCCAGATAGCATTACAAAGCGGTAGTATTCAGATCATCGAGGTCATCCTTAACAAACTAACACCGATGACCGAGATAATCTACCAGCAAATAGGAGCCTGGGTGAAGACCTTACACAGCAATTCTACGAGGTGGGGTACGCGTGATATCGAAGTTTTGAAGCTGCTCCTAGACTATGGCCTGAACCCTAATCTATGTCATCCAACGGCTCCCCATTCACCTTTAATTATTTGTGCTGCTTCCAACGGGGACCTAACCCTAGTGCAGAAGCTCCTTGCCCACGGTGCGCAGCTCGACGTCAAGAATGATGATTCAGATACCCCACTGATCTGTGCGGCCAAAAGTCACCATCGGCAGGTTTACGATGCCTTAAAAGCAGCTGGACTGAACGACAAGTACTTTTTGTTCGGGACCGTCTGGGGCAATTATGCTCGTTCGTAGAATGTCTTTCCAGCGATTACAGCTTTGGATCCAAATGGAGCGAATGTACTCAAACTAGGACGAGCTTCAAATCGAACGTCGTTCCAATCACTCATGGAATGAGTCTTATTCCTTGCAAGCTAGTTCGGCTTGGTATCGACATATCTGAGGAGCTACCTCACCAAGCGGAATTGGCTTTATCCAACGCATCCTTCGGGCAGCGAAAGATCTCGATGACAGACGACAGCCACCACGCGCAAGGTGTTTACTAGGGCCACTAAGGCCGGAAAGATCACATAGTGTAAGATCAGCGCAATGCAAAATGCGCCCGTAGATGAGGGAGTTGTCAGCTGACTCTCTACAGCAAAGAAATAATTTATATTCACCAAGCACAGCTTTCACTCTCTTATACTATCATCATTCACTGCATCGTCACTGACCACGATACCACTAAGAACGATTCATTACTTCGTCACTGGCCATATACCATCAACAACAAAGCAGCTTAGGTCTTAGGCCTAGCAGCGCGAATCCAGTTGTGTCTGTCTACCGAACCAAAACGCTTGAGCTCGCTCTCCTCCAAGAGAAGTCTAATTTGGCTCTACCTTCATGATCAGCGATGAAACCCGAACCCTGCTTCAGGCGCACCCGAATTTGGGGACCATCTATATCATCAATACCTAGAAACTCTTAGAGGACCCTAGACACCTGCACCATCAACTCAGTTGCGGCCCTTCTGATAATATGGGCTGGGTGTGCGAGGGCGTGCGGAAGTACCCAGACTCTGTTGCACATGCCAATCTTTCGATAATTTGAAACCTTTTGAGCCAAGGATAATTCCCTGGCGTTCCAGCTTTGGCCACGTTCGATGCCCGACCTCTATTGCAAGAGATGGTACACTGCTATGACAGCTACCGAGAAGATTTCCAACATCGTAAAGACGGTGAAGGTTACCGTTCCCAATCGTTGCAGCCTGCAATGGTCGACGATCAACACTATGCGGCCACGTTCCAGGAGCTGTGCTTGTTTTAGAGGCACGCCGAGCCCATGCCAAGGTGCCTTCTCCAAATATTCTCGCCACAGTTGGCTGGAGGACCGGCAAGCATGCCACCACAATCCCCAGGCATGGCTCTAGACTACTCCAGATAGTCGTGTTGACGATGCTATGAGAGATATCGGTCGTGTCAAATTGAATCAGTGTCATGATAAGTAACACCGTGACGATACATACTCTGTTATGCAAGCGACGGTCAGGAATGCCGTGACAGATCGTACGGAATATGCCATGAAAGAAGTGGACTTACAGGGCGCTCATGCCAAAGACAAATGTGACAATGATCTTCCTCCACGTTGGTATCCTCAGCTGCCACAACACCGGCATTGGGAGCGCGGTCACGATAATGTTTAAAAGGAGGTTCATGACTGCGGTGATCAAGACATAGCCACGCACATTGACGCAGATGCTGTTAACAATGGTCTCGTCCCACCTGGGCGCGTTTCGGAGTTAGCATGCCGCTTTAGGAACGGGACAAAGGCCATGAACAAGACACCCAGCCTGAGTCAGGCTCCTAAAGTGCATCCCAGGGCTCAGGAATCGGTCCAAATAGGGAAGGCTTCTCTGCGAAAAAATACGCAGAGATACACAACAGGGGAACAGATGAGGAGACTAGGAACCAAGGTTCCTGCCCAATAGCTAATTGTTAGAGCCATCACGCCATATACCACGAAACGAAGGTCTTTGGTGGGGATGATGCTCAGGTATAGGTGCATCATCGACAATCTGACGCATGAGTTCGCCGAAGCTCTCATAGGAATTCCTGCCACGATAGTCTAAAGCTGTGAGCGGTTTTATACTAGACCTAACGGCATGGACTTGGGTAAGATACCTTGCTCAAGAACAATGCTTCTGCCGTCTTTAAGCTCGCAACGTGATTTCCAGTCTTGCCTGTCACGACAGCTTCGCATCAAGACTCAGCATTCGTGGGCACGTAACCGTTTTGAGGGTACTGACACAAGACAATAGTAACAGCGTCGCCCAGTTCGATAGCCTTATTACGCATCAGCCTTCGCCATTGCCAAGCATTCGGCCCCCAGGTTTTCTCTTACCAAGGCCAAAAGTATGGCAAAGTCATTGAAATACAAGCAATGTCCCTTGATTCTCCTAGCCCAGAGACGAAGAGCAACCGTCAGAAACGCCAGAACAAAGCAAGTCAAGCAAACGACAAGCAATTTGAGTGCTCCAGGACCGACCCTACGTACAGTCTCTGATGTTGATGGAGCGTCCATGGCGATTTTCTCTTGTATGGGGTGGCTTGAAATCCATAGGGGTACGCAACTTCCTTGCAAATGAATGATGGTTCGGCCTGTTGAGCCCAGCCATTCAGTGTACGTTAGTCAACCCTTTTGAGGATCCTCCATACCACAATTAGTGGCTTGCTATTAGCCTCATCAAGAAGCAACGGCCGGTGCCTGCATCTGGACCTGTTTTCATACCTTCAAATGCCCCTCTGCATCTATCTATCATTATCATGCTGTCCAATGGGTATCGCATCCATAGTGCTGAAATTTTGCAGCTATGAAGGAAGCACAGATTTCGCGTCGATCTGTGCCCGAAACGCACCATCCAACGGCCCAGACAGTTTCTTGAGGTTTCGAAATACTACAGTCCATAACCCATGCTGTCCATAGATGATGATCGAGCAAATTTAGCGCCAGGTTCACCAACAAGGCTTGCATAGAAGCACACTACAATACGAGACACAATGATCGTATTTGCCTAAGCCTTGTTTCATCAGTCAGCTGACAATGATTCTTGCGTAGAGTAGGTAGTGCACTGCAAAGTTGATAGTCTCACTACATACCGTTTGTAGCCTGGTGATAGCTACAGAGGCCCCGAAGGATTCGATTCTGCAGAAGAAAGTTCACAACCCCAACATAGGCCTTCGCTCCTCCCCAATCGATTCCCGGATGCCACCTCGTTATCGACCTTTCGCTTGCCTTCAAGTTGGATAAGCACCCCAATATTTGCCAGCGAACTGCACCACGAAGCTCCAACGTCGATGTTTGGCATTCCCCTGAGGAAGCCGCAGCTACCTCTACATGCGCTCGCATCAATATTTATTCCTACAACGATTTCCCACCACTGCATGTCTGCCTGGAAAATCTACGTGATTGTCTCATGTACCCCTCTTTCTGCACGTATCGAGTAGCGCATCTATTGCCGACCCAAAGGTGAGGTTGTTTCATAGCTGCAAATAAGATATGAGGTCATTGATTGTCTGAGACTACTAACATCTTTGCCATTGTTGGCGCTTCATAGATAATAGTATGCGGGTCTGCCGGTATTTGTTTATCCGCATAGACTAAGGGCGCATGCGTTGAATGAAAAATGTCCGAGGTCCTTACGGGTCTGAAGATAGATATCGACAACAGGAGACATCTGAAGAGGTAGCTACGACCTTAGCTGACCTACGAGTGTCGGGCCCATAGGAACTATCACAAGTCCTACGAGATTCAGCTTGTTCAAGAAACTGTGAGCACATCATCTTACCTTGTACGGGTGATCCAGGCTACCACCAATGCTCAGAAGCACTTGGACATATCACTAATTTAGCTGCTTTTTATACTTCGCCAGCTGTCCCGCCGCGGGCCCCTTCGATCTGACATGTGCCGCATAAGGCAAGATGTCTTCCTAACAACGATTGGCCCATGCCGTGTTTCATCTATCGGGACATTATTTCCCCAGGTATCACGAGCGCCATTGCTGTGGACCTACTGGCAGGGCAACCTCCGAGCCTTTCAGCACATAGTGACCGACCCCAGCTCTCACGAATTTTTTTTTAGTAGTCTAGAATTTCGAGAGCCTTGGTCACACATCTAAGAGGTAGAGCATGCCCTTGGTCCTTGTCGACACTAGGCCATCGTTGATAGCTGATAATCAGTGAAAAAGACCTTCTCTAGTCGGACCACGCAATCACATAGGTCAGGATACTTGGTCGCACATACTTTGGCCACAGAGAGCTAGCTAATCTTCGTTGCCGCTGTGGGAATCTAGAGCTTTTCATTGAAACCTCTCAGTAAGCAAGGCAATTTCGAGGTAGCGCATCCATTCGATTAGGGGCGCATACAGTTTCAAAGATAATTACACCTAGTATCGCTATTGCCTCATTCTCACTTTCCTTGCACATACTGCCATCAGTAGCCTTTTTCCCACTTCCCTCAACATGGCCTTGGTAATTCATATGATCAGGTACACTTTGTGACATGGGAAGATCCTTCACAATGCCCGCCGCTTGTACAGCAAGTGCTCCCGCCTCTAAGGCATGACTGAATTGGTTGGTTGTGATACCTGGCCACACCGCTGCGAATGATTTTGCGCGAATCTCGTATTTATACGAAGCACACTCGTTGTCTCTAAACTAGAGAAATCTTCGCCCATCCACAGTAACGATCGAAAGGAGCCATGCGACCTCCATCTCCTATTGATTCACAATATCTACCATTATAATGCTAGCAATCTCATATGCTTACTGCCTTTGATACCTACCAGTACCTCAGCCATTTACACCTAGTAGTTCGATGGTTACTAAACCCCTTCTTTAGTCCCACGCAAGTGATATCTATCCTCCCATAACGTCAATGACACGCTTCAATGCATAGCACGCGATCCATCCTCTCCTACTACCCCATTCAACACCAATCATACTCGCTATCGATCACAAAACAATAGCCGTCACATAACACGTATTTCTCACATCGCTGTATAGATGAAAAACAATCTAGTAACAACAGTGCACTCTCCTACAATTCGGCTACGTGATGATACAATCTACGCTAGCAACTTAGAGGGTAACATCCCAAAATTGATACGAGTCAGGCACGACATTTTGCAGCCTAGAATGGGTCACTTGGCACCGCCCTACTTATTGCGTCAAAGACAACGATACTGTAGGTTAACACTACCTAGTACATATGCTCGGAGTCTTGCTCGAAAAGCCCTTAGTTAGGTAGTATTATAATGACACTGGAAGCCTTCACTTAGATTGTCCGCTGATAAGCCCCCCAGCCTAGAAAAACACAAGTTTGCGTGTGCTTAACGTGTTCACATCGTCTAAAAGCCTAGTATGGCGCTAAGATGTTAAGCGAGGACACCAATACTTTCGGGTGACGGTTTACAAGTACGATAATAGATTGGTGTCCTCGATGTGAGGATTTGGTGTTATCGAGAGTTGTGGGGCGTATGAGCACCCTTGTGGTATTTTTGGGATTATGTAAATGTCACAGGAGGAGATGATGATTTTAGAGGTATCTTATGGGTTGTCTATGGGAGGTGTATATGCTTCATGAGTGTGATTTCTAATCATGATTGGGATAAGGGAACTATCATCTATATAACGAATGCTGTCGCGTCACCGGTGCTAAAGTCACATGATTGTATTGCTCCTTCGTTTGCCAGTCCTTCGAATATGTCGTCCGAGATAAACTTGTATGTTTCAGGATCACTCGCGAAAGATACGCAGGACAGTCTTTGGCTTTGAAGCTGTGCTAAATGTGGTGCCATTAGCAACCAACCTCGGAAGTAGCGTCCGCTCATCTGTTGTAGTCTGCGGCTTTTATTTCGTAACTTGCGCAAGAGGGCTAAGTTAGGTTGATTCTTTTCATAGCCTCCTAAATCGCATGCTTCGAAAAGGTAGTCGACGTCTTCGATAAGCAAGATGCAATTCCAGACTTTTGCCCTGTGGAACGCAGATCCGAGTTCCTCCATGACGGCCTCAATTCCTGTCCCAATGGCTCTGCAAGACACGCGGTACAGAGGTTTTTCGTCCGTCTCGGCTATAGTCTCAGCTGCAATTGTCTCATATTCGTCTCGCAGGACGACGGAAAAGTCCTTGGTAGATTTGCTGTTCATGCCATAGGTTTTCCAAAGAACACATATACTCTCGGTCCAGATGTGATGTATGCGTTCTATTATTGTGTCATTCGCAAGCCTTTCTATCGCATTGTTGTCCCATTTCACCTCGACTATCCGGTCTATCTCTAGATCAACTAAGAGAGGCTAGGTTAGTCCACTACGAGTGAATGGTAAAGGTGGAAGTGTCATTTACCCCATTCATTCAGGCGAAAATCGAATCCTTTGATAGAAGAGGACAACAATGGCAGTTCAGGAGTGGGCTGATGTGAAGCTTGAGTCATTGACCTGGACTCAGGGTCTTTGCCCTTGCGAACCAGACTCGCCTGTGACCCTATTGAGTCGGCATGGGACTCCAGGTATACCGAATAGTCGACCATGAATCTCTCCTCGCGCTGAGATCCCGATTGTGATGTTAGAACTAACACATGAACTCAACTAGAGAGGATTGGGAGCCTTACAATGGAAAGATCACGGCCTTCAGATCGGTACGAGATGAGCTTAGGCGTTCTCCAGAATTGATCAGCGATCTCGCCTTGGAGTTTATGGGTGTAGTGATTTCGTGTGATTGCGTAGTATCGAAATGTGTCGGCAATGTTGTTGAGGTGCAAATGAGACAGAAAGGTCGTCCCTTGAGTGATGTGGATGTTGGAGAAGGCACTTTGAAGGGCTGGACGAAACGGTCAGTGCGGTAAAATCAAAGGCTTAGATAGCCTACACGTAAGCTTGTTGCTCAAATCAACTACTTGAGTATTTTGTTGCTCTACTTTGGAAACAACAGAATCCATCTTCTTGTGAATGTCTCGCTGCTCAGCCTGCGATCCGGATGAAGCCAGTTGGTCGATCTTTCGAGAACACGTTGCAATTGTATTCATCGAGTCCTTGAGTCGAAGTTCCGCTGGTCTGGTGACAGAGTGCAGGACATGCTTGAAGAATCCCTCTCGGTACCAGTCGTGGGCACGAATGAGGAATTTGATCAAATACGCGGACAGCTCGACAACAGCTCCCTTCATCCGTTCAGTCGGATACAGCATAATGCTGAGTTCAACTCGAGGAAGAGAATCAGCAATCAGTGAGAGTGCTTTGGCCAAGGCAGTGATGGAATTTTGGTGATTGAGGAACGTCTAGGCATCGTCAGCTCTTGCCGGCGTTGACGGCCTCGGCCCCTCCCACTGGGTCGCTCACCACGAATACGAACTTCATAGCGCCCCATGCGAGAGCAGTATATTCAGGATGATGCTGCACAAGCACATCCATAATGCTTCCATAGAATTGTAATCGTGTGGCGAACTCCCCTAACCATCGCCTCGTCTTCTTATTTCTTCGGCAGTCCTCGTACTTGTCTTTGGCCTCTGTGACCAAGCCATGAAGATCCTCAAGGCATGAAGCATTTCTGGCAATTACAATTTTGCCATTATCAAAGGTCAGCTCGGAAGCAAAGCGCTCGGCAGCTGCTTGAAAGATCTCGCCTGCTACGATCTTTCTACGAGGGTGTTAGCTTGACGATGCACGCTGCTGGAGGTTGCTGCGTCGTACGGGTCGCCAGCCTTACGCCCGTACCATTCCTCCATGATGATTGCCATCTGGGCTAATATCGCTCCAACATTCGAAGTGATATGTTCATAGTCATCTTTCCGAGGTAATTGCAGCACTTAGATATAAGAAGGCTAACGCCTCAGATCGCTTTCGCTCGAAGTAAGTTTGAGTCGCAACAGCCGTACGAGGCGAACTGGGCGTCAGCCTCTACGCTAGTCATGCAAGATGATTTGGTGGATGCGGCGGCCGGGACTGAGCCTTCCGCCCATTTTAGGTGAAGCTCCAGCCTTCCATACATTATTTGCAGGTTGAAGGCTGACAGTATCACTCCCAGTGAGTCCGGAGAGGACCTCAAAGTATGGAGCTCTCCATTTGTGAAGGAATCAGGTCAGATCACGAACGTTGCGCAAGTGCAAGTAGTTCTAGTCGACCACCAGAAAAGGCATAGCGCGGTCATCTTTCTGCTTTTTTAGGGCTTGAAAATCGATTCCGGAGAAGACCTCACAAACAAAATTACATACATCGAATTCCTCACTTTCAGATGATATCAGTAGACTATCAAATGTGGAATCACAGTTGGCAATACTCTCAAGATGCTGATTGAGTTCAAACAACACAGGCTTCTCGCTACAATCCTCCTGTATAAGTCATGGAACTTGAGATCTGGTTGCTTACACTCCGTACGAAGTTCAACAGTCAAAGCAGAGAAATTCGGGTTTGGTTAGTACCTCAAGCTAATGTCACTCGTGACTCCGGAGAGCTCGATTGGCTCGGCTCGGAAGAAAGCATTAACTTGCCATATTGAATTACTCTTCCGGCGCCACCTCACGCTGTGTAACCACGGTACACAGAACCCAGAAATTAAAAAGTTCAAAGAGGTAGAAAGAGAGAAGATGGTTTGAGTCGGATTCACCTATTGTGTTCCGCAATAGAGGGCAGTGAATCCGAGAAATCGTGAGAAGAATCTGAGGTCTGCTTTTCATCTCCGCCAGATTTATGACAGGTAGTGACGGAACAATCCCCGGGCGACATGAGCGAAGAGCAAGATGCATACAGCTTTGGGTCCAGGTCACGCTTCAAGCACTTTGCTCTGTGTAGGCACGATGCATGTTCGAAGGCTAGAGGCCCAGAAAAGACAGGTGAAGGCAAAGTACAGTGTGTAGCCAAGATTTTGTCACATTTATAACAGACAAGGGGAATACTTCGGATGATTGCGACACCGTTTTCAGTCGTTCATTCAGCAGAGTCTACCCATGCCACACAGCACGCAAAGAGATGGATCCTTGGAGAGGCAGGTTACTCCACCGGCTTCTTCGCTGCCAAAGGAGACAAAACAAGACGGCCATGGAGAAGCCGGCAAAGGCATTGTAGTAAGTCACCGCGATGCAAGTTAGACTATTCATATTATGCTTCTGACGCCATGTGCTTATATGAACAATCAGGCTCAACAGACGCAGACTGAAAAGTAGGATATAGCTGAGAAATGCGGAAGCCGCACGTGATACCATATCACTCCAATGCCATGTCACTGGTCACTCTTCCCAGCTCAAAAGTCAAGTGAGAAAAAAGCCTTGAACAAGCGCGATCGCAAATGGCAGGAAACTCAGAGGGCCGCACGTGCAAGAGAATCCTCTTCTTCGTCAAAGACCGAGCGACCCACTACCATCCATCGTGATCAAGAACATAGCGCACCGCCTCAAACTCCAAGGCCCCAATCGCGAAAGGATAAGTTATCTCGAGACGAAAAGCCACCCTCCCAATGCCATCCACCTACTGCACGAACCCTCTAGCCACTATGCGCGCGAAATCCTCCAAATGTTCACGACCTCCAACAGTCGGAGTCCGTTCAACCTCAAAGAGGAAGGTGGAATGTGAAAACCGTCGAAAGCATGGAGCTACTGCATACTTACACATGGTGCATGTAGTGGCATACGTTAGACCTCCACGGCAAGAATCCTTCGAAGATTTCCGCGATCGGATGACGCGAGACAACAATAATCGAAGGGCGACAGAGCAATGTAATACATCGAGCTACTGATAAACAGCAGTTGAACTGCGCCAAGTTTTGGACGTTTGTGCAAGGGAAGTGTAAGGTCTCAGAGGTATAGAACGTGGAAGCCAGCAGTACATAGAGCCATCATCGTATGCACACTGCAGCAGAGGGTCTATGATGTAGCACCGATCCATAGCAACAATGAAAGACTTAGAGCACTCCATACTTTCGACTGGTGACAGCCATAGCAGATCAAAAGCAGAGATTAAAGAGCTAAAGATTTGGCGTACCGATGGTTTGAAATCCTGGACCATGTCTCATCCTACAGCAGTCGTGTGAACTTCTATTATTGGTATGGAACCCACCTCATGTGATGATAAAATCCATTCGAGAGCACAGCTTCGAGCTAATCAAGCGTGCAATGTTATACGGAGAATCTAGATATAGATCTTGACTAAACATATAGAGCTAGGAACGGTCCGTTTGGGACTCAAGGACTGTTTCCAAGCACCTAGGTCCCGTGGGAGGGATTCATCTTCAAGCTATATCGAGCTACAAAGGAGCGCCCACTGAAGATACGAGAAGCATTCATATAACCCAACTGAAGAGCATGATCGCAAAAGCAGACGGAGTCAATAAAACATCCCACATGAAGCTAGCGTAACCCTAATTCAAACAATTAATGTTTACCAATACCATACCTTCCCAGCTCCAACCCACTCTCACCCCACCACTAACCTTCTTCCCTCTACTGCCAATCACCTCCCCACATCTCCCCCAACCTACCATTGGACTACCAAATGCCCCCCACACCCCTCCCCACCCTCCTTTCCCCCTCAGAACTCTCCTACCTACACACCTCCCTCTCCCTCAATCCTCCAATACGCCCCGACGCCCGCTCCCCCACCTCATTTCGCCCCCTGGTTGCAGAAACGGAACTCCTACCCACAGCAAATGGGAGTGCGCGATTATGTTTTGCGGACGGAACCGAAGCCATCGTGGGTGTGAAGGCGGAGGTGGAGCGCACTGGGGTTGTTGGGAAAAAAGTTGATCTTAGAGATAGTGGAGTAGGGAAGGATGTTGAGATGGGTGATAGGGATGATAGGGGTGTGGGTAGCGGGAAGGTAGGGGGTGAGGATCGGTGGTTGGAAGTTACGGTTGATATACCGGGGCAGAGGGACGATGATGCTATGGTTGTCTTTCTGGGACAGATGATTTTTGAGGGGTTGGTTGCTGATGGGGAGTTGAGGGGGAGGCTGGTTGTTAATGAGAGGTGGCATTGGAGAGTTTTTGTTGATGTATGCCTCATTCTAAATCTACGGACATTGTGTCTTCTATACAATATCGCTGACGAAGGGGTTATGTTTACAGATTCTCCTCCTCTCCGCCCCACTCACATACCCTCTCCCACTGCTCTCTCTAACAACACACCTCGCTCTCCTCTCCACGCATCTGCCCGCTCCTGTCGCTGGACTGGGGAAAGACGATGATCCCCTCTTCAATGACGACTGGGATGCTGCGCTTCCACTCTACCCATCTGCCTCTTCAAAATCAAAGGCAAAAGCATCCACAGCGCGCCCACCAATCACACTCCTCGTCATCAGCGTAGGCGACAACATTTTCTTTGACCCCTCGCACGCCGAACTAGCAGTTGCGGACGCCGTTATCGCAGTCACCGTTGCTTCCAGCACATCAGAGAATCAAATCGACGGTGAGCTGAGTTTGCTCGCTATACGGGCCATCGACCCCCCTTCACGCCTCTCATCCTCAGCGGCAGAAGCAGGCCAAGCTGGGGAAGATGGAGCCTGGAAGCCGAAGAAGGGAGGAATGAGTAGGAGCGTACTGAGGAAAATGGTGGGGATGTGCGTGGAAAGGGGTGGAGTCGGCCAGGAAGTGTTGAGGGGATTGGAAGGGTTTACTTGAGCAGATCACAACCCAATCATCGACGAACTCAACCCATACCCTGCAGACCCGAGAAACTCAGGACAAACCGGGCCGATTCCTCTGCACGAAATGCAAGATTCAAGAAGCCCGCTCGCCTCGCGCAATCCACTGGACAAGAAAATCCCCGAGCATCTGCAGCACGTCAAACGTCAAAGCCGCATGTGGCGCTAACTCTTTCTCAAAGAAGACAACCTCGTACAGCATAGCATGCATACGTAGGCTAAAAAACCGGGAGACTAGTAACTGGCCACGCACGATCATCAATCTCGCAACGCAAAATACGATTGCCACGATTCCAAACTTTCTGCAGAGCCCCCCCACGATACGTAGATACGTAGATAGATAGAGAGAATACATACCACAGCGCGTCTGTCCGACTCCGCATCCGAATCGGTAAAGCTGCGCTGCGCTGCACTGCAATCCAATCTCATCTCATCTCATCTCGCTCGCCAAAACCCGACCGCCACGATTCCAATTTCCAAACTTTCTTGCCAAAAATCCGTACGTACGTACGTACCACATTCTCCGCATCAATCAATCAATCAATCAATCAATCACAAACCAACCCACAATCTACCTTTCCCTTCCCCAACATCCACCCTACCCCGTACGTAGTACCGTACCCAACCCTCGCCCAGACCCCCACGATAGATACGTAGATACCGCCATCCAATCCAATCCAATCGCATCTCATTTCGCCTTCCTAATTCCACGCTGTACATAAAAGGGGTTCAGGTATGGGTATCCAATCCTCTTCTAACCCACCAGCGCGCTCATCACCGATCTACTGTAGCAAAGTTCGAGATGCGAAGTGAATCACCGGTCTAGCGAATTTCGATATGCGAAGTGAATTACCGGTTATGTATGTATGTGATGCGATAGCTGTGCAGGTAATGGATCTTGGGACGTTGGTTATGGGGAGGTTGGGGGGGTCGGGGGAGATTGGAAGATAGATAGATGGGTAGGGGATGGATAAAGTATGCAGAGATAGGGGATGTTGGTGGTAGGGGAGATAGAATATGTATGTATGCATAGATAGGGGAAGTTGGTGGTAGATACGATAGAATATGTATGCAGAGATAGGGGATAGAGAAGATGGAGGCTCTGGTAGTATTGGGTAGGTATTTACAAGCCCCGCAGGTGTCCGTCTTGAGCAGATGCCTTCGTCTCCCCCTTTCTTCCGCTTCCGCTTCCTGAATCTCCTCCGGCTCCACTTCCAATATAAGTGTGGTGCGATATGATACAACTTGGCTCCCCTGCTCAATAAAGGTAACAAGAGATAGCAACAACTGTAGCCACCCACAACGATAAGGAAAAGAGATCTCTCGAGCGAGAAGAATGAGCGTAGATACATAGAGTATGATAGGGCAGCACTAAGAATTATGTAAATAAGGTTTATGTTTGGCAAATGACGCTCGCGCAGCTGGCCTGATATAAAGTCTATGAGGGCCGCTTGGGGGGTATGTGGCGAAGAAAGCAAAAGATTAAGATCCGCAGTAGATGGGCCCGTTGAGGGCCGGGATCATTGTCGGAGGCTGTAGTGGTGTGTTTTGGGCCTGGTTGGCCAGCAAGCAGGCTTTTGGTGGTGGTGGTCTATGAACAGAATGAAGAGAAGACTTGGTGAGCAGGTCGTGGTGCGGTAGTAGTGTACAGTAAACGACAGGCGTGTGTCGTTCGTAAATCGGAATAACTGAGCTTTTAGTGGTAGATAGAACCAGCGGCGAAGATGCTTGCTGCGGCAGATGCAGCCCACTCGTTCTCTTCGTAAGGCGGCGTGGGGAACCTTGAGTTGGGTGCCTGATTCGGTCGTTGCTTGGAGATGTTCAAGGGTGAGACTGGTTCCGCCATGATGTTTTGGTCGAAGAGCATGCCGTTTCGCTTCGCTGACGGCGAAGGAGTCGGATAGGGGTTCATTGCAGATACGTTGTTTGTAGAATTCTGCAATGGCTGCCGTGATAATCTCCTCAAATAGACTTGTTCCTCAAGCTTGCTCTGTCGGTCTATCCGCTTAGCAGCGGTTGAAGCGCTGTTGAGAGCTTCGTGGAGAAGTTCGTCTTCCTCATCGGGCGTATCGTACATGTGACTTGGATGCGTCGAGCGATGCAGTGCTCGCCTCGTGCGACTTGAAATGGGCGCACCATTGGCTCCTGTAAAACCTGCCGACTCTAAGGACGGAGAGCTTGCACTCTTTGACAATGGCGGGTGGCGATCGGGGCCGTTTTGCACACCAGCAAGCTCATGTTGGTATTTGTGCGAAGATGGCGCTTCAGGTGAGGGCGATAGAGGCTCGGCACCAGTCCTGGCTGACTGCAGTGCCTTGTCGACATCATTGAGGCTCTTCTTCAGGACCGAGTCCATGTTCGAGTCAAGGATCATTGATGAGCGGTTGCTTTGCCAAGGAGCACATCCAGCGTTGGCCTCAATGTCATCCCCGGTTGGTGAGACTGGTACTGTGGGCTTTCCCGAAAACCTACGTGCTCGTTTCCGGAGATGAGAAAAGAAACCTTCTTTCTGCTCGCTCGTTGGCGACATCAGCCCCCGTTGCCCATTTAGGGCACGCTCGGCCTCTTGACGGTGGTAGTCGGTATAGTGACTCCCGTTCGAATGGACTGACAATTGTCGACCGATTTTCTTGGATGTCTTATTGTCCGTTGTCGAATTTGCATTAGCGGCTTGAGCAGCAGCGTTCTGTGCTGGATTGTTCTGGGCTTGTGCATTGACGGTATCCGAGAAAGGCGAAATTGGTCGGATGGAAGGTAGTATCGGCATGGGCGCCGCGTTCGTGCTTGTACCATTGGTCCAAGTGGCACGCTTGCTGGCGAAAGGCCGATACTTTACTGTTGGAGGTGTGGCCGCGATGGTATCAAGGTTGTTCGTTGTGTTGGCATGGGCTGGAGAAGGTCGAACTGGAGCTACTTGAGTCTGTTGGGAATGGACTGGTACTGCTGGCGATGGATCTCGAACAAGAGATCTTCGGAACCATGACGGTCTACTTGAGTAGGCAGGGTTCTCGCTAGATTCCCTTGATGTATTTGTCTCAGTGTTTGACTGCTTCTTCCCAAGGAGGCGATTAGAGCTCGATGATTTTGGCCGTAGGGGATCAATAGCATCTGCGAAGTATTCGTGCCTCATTGCTTCAGCTGACGTTGGCCTATTGCGAGGATCCCACATCAGGCACCAAGTCACAAAGTTGGCCAAGGCAACCGGCCACTGAGGCGGTCGAAGAATGGTCTCCATAGAGTGAGGAGCCATCTAAGCGATGATTAGCACATGTATTCGGAAAAGAGCTTGCACGGAAACCCTACCTTGGGAAACGAAAACCCGAGCTTCTGCGCCAATCGAGTGCCGTCTCTCCAGTCTCCACCACCGACTCTGTTATTGTTCTTGTCGTACCAATTGCCCGGTGAACCCATGATTTCACATACTCTCCAGACCTGGTCGACCTCATTACCGCCCGGAAACAATGGCTTGAGGTTGGCAATCTCTACCGCCATCGCCCCAATAGCCCAAATGTCTACCGGTGCCGAATATTCACCCGCTCGGAGCAGGACCTCTGGTGCGCGATACCATCGCGTTGAGACATAAGTCGTGTAAGGGTGATGCGAATGCGTTTCCCGAGCCAAGCCGAAATCTGCAATCTTGATCGTGTACAAAGGTGGGGTGGCAGGAGGCGTGACGAGTGCAGAGTATCTCCTGAACGTGTTGGTCTGTTCCAAAGCAGCTGAAGTGGATACCAAGATATTCTCCGGCTTGATGTCACGATGGAAGAATTGATGGTTGTGGATGTGATCAAGACCTGATAGGATTTGGAAAAGGATACTCTTTACGCTGCTGCCGTCCAGACATCTGTGGTCTCGCGCTTTCATGAGCTGGTACAGATTTCCGTCCATATGTTCCATACATATATGGAGCTTCTTCGACATTGGATCGAGGAAGATGTCGAGCGCAGGTACCAAATGAGCATGGACGGGCAGTGAGCGTAGGAAGATAACCTCTCGAAGCTCAAGGCATGGTGCGTATGACTCGAATGTTTTCTTCATTGTCTTGATTGCAACCTGCCTGCAAGTTAGTCCCAGAATAAGATTACGCAGCCTCAGATACGAACCAAAGTCCCTCGTCGAGCAATATGAGCTCCTGCTGTTCGAACGCGTGCGAGAGCCACGCTACCAAAGCTGCCGTCGCCAATCTCTTTGATTAGCTCGAACCTGTCCTCCAAACATACTGATGACAAAGGTGCGCCGTACGACGACTGTCGAGGTGGATATTCTTGTCCGAGGGCCATTGCAGCAAGTTTTGAGCTTCACGGTTAGAGATGGGTTAAGCTTTGCTTCCGTGGACAGTGACAGTTTCCGATGCTGAACGGAATGATCGACGTGTAGGCTTGGTCCAGTACAAAGGCTCCAGCGTCCCAGTGGTTATTTGCTTTGATGAGACAACTAATGCTTGCCCAAGGTCCTCCAATATTGCAGTAGGTTTCAATTGGTTTCCTACTCTTTCAGACCGATTGGTGACACCGCGCATGGGGATGCGTCACGAACTAGCTTGCCTCGGTGTCATTGGTGCCAATGAGAGGTTAGGTGGAGAAATGGTGCTGTGACTGGGCTGCTTTGAGTGGGCAGTATCCAATTGCTCGACCTCCAGCGCAAGCTTTGCTATCGCTCGAAGCTCAGTTGCTGGGCCAAAACGGAGATGGTGGGGTCTTTATCGTGTCCGGGCAAGGGTTTGGAATTGAGGGTCGTTGCTACTGTCAACCACGCGTAGAGCTGAGGAATGTTGATCTGCCGCCTATTCCATATGATGTTGCTTTTCGTCTCAAGTTCCTCTTATATTATTATCGGTGTGTCGCAAAGTGGTTTTGGGAAGAATGAAGAACTCCTATGTTGGATGCGTAGGAGTCGGGGGCTGATCTGACAATTTGTTGGCGTGCTGTCAGCGTTGAGGTAGGGTGCGGTCGTCGGGAACACGGCGTAACTCAGGACGCGCAAATTATAGAAGAACGAGAAGAACGAGAAGAACGAGAAGGGGAGTGGAGCGGTGAGATTTGTGGAAGGAGGGTTCAAGACATGATCGAAGTGAGGGTTGAGGGTAGAGAGATGGAGCGTGCCCGTTATTGGCATTGCAGGGGGAGCAATTGGGGAGGTGAGCTAAGCGTGATGTGATGAAACCAGGGCGGTCTCTAATTAGAATCCTCTTTGGGTTGGCCCCCCCGCGAAAAAGCTGCGTAGAAACGTGGTTATCCACCACAGGAGCAGGCTAGACACACTTAGATCCTTAGGGAGTCTAGGCACTCTAGCTGACTCTAGCTAAGACCAACTGCCCTCGCCCCCAATTTGCCACTAAGCCACTAGAGCTCTAATCTATAAAGTATGCTAAGACTTGCTAAGGGGAAATGCCCCAATTCAGTCAGCAAGGGCAACGCTTTTCATCACAGATAGTTACCGGCCTACGCTTTGCCCATCATAAGGGATCGTTTAGACTTGCGCTATCATGTAAATGCGTAGGGTAAACAGGCTCAGTGAACCCCGAATCACCTGTCGCTCCCTTGAACCCCTTACCAATCTTCGATTCATCTATTTTCAATTCTCTTCAGAGACAGCGATCAAATGCCTCAACAGAAACAATCGCCACATTGCGCTACGTACCTTCGGGCAATGGCATCAAAGGGAACGACTTCCTGCAGAAAGGATGCACCAGGCTGATCATCATGTGCTGACGACAACACATTAATGCCTGCAAACCGATGTCACTGCGGCTTTTGGATGGCGCTGCCGTGGACGTTCTTTTCTCCTTTTTCCGTTGACTGCGGGATCGGCCCTGAGCCGGCGTCTGCTGCTGGTCCTCCGCTAGTTACCTTAAGTTAGTATCACAAATCAAGATAGAAACCCTGTCCCTGCCGAATGTTCAGATTGTTTCGTCTTGGCAGTTGCACTAATGTATCCCTGTAGGATTGTCTGTTCCTGACTATCCAATTGGCGGGACGCGAGTTGGCGTGCTGGCGATAACGCTCATTGGTTGAAGTCGCTGTCAATTGGGACGGGTTGTCGGGGAGTACCGGCATCCCACCAGTCTGGATATTGGAAGGAATCCATCATTGGCGATCATCTTCTTATTCTTAGGAGCCTCTCGAGCCTCTGCCGATCATTGTTGCCAGCCTCCCGTTAATAACTACTCTCTCTGTGACAGCTTCAAATTACTGATGAGTTACAGTAACTAGCTATTCGTATTGCCGTCGTGATCCTCGATGTCGTCAAAATTGTCAATAATTAATGCGGAATGCGGAATCAAACCAAATCTTTGTCCACCTTCTTAGCCTGCATAAGTCTGACGATCGCTCCATGGCCCAATGTGTCTGTGCCCAAAGTAGCCGGACAACAAGCGAAAGGCGGGGGAGGCTTGTGAGCTCTAATACCACCGTGAATGGTTCGTGAGGCGAGTTTGGGCTCAGCTACTAAGCTACAGCCAGCAGAGGTTGATCTAGACATGGAGAGCAGCAGTTGGAGACATTGCGGGCCAAAGTGAAGTCATTGCGAGTGGACTTAGCCTATTACCCCAGATGTTCGATGAACAGGCTTGATATTACACGCTCAAACACGCATACAAGTGACTTGAGGCAAATATCGATCGTGCAGTACCCACACATTACCTGAACGCGTGAAGCATGTCGTATTCAAGAGGAACCAATCGCGAATACCATTTGACGGGTACTTGCGTACTCATTTCGTACTGCGAGTCGGCACGGACGCGTATGAACCCATGATCGTGCTGCACCTCGCCATCGCCTTTGTCCTCATCTTGGAAATTGAGACATGCAAGGATCGGAGTGATGCTTTTGCAGTGAAAGTGTGATGTTGGTTGTCGCTGTGGCGAAATTCTGTCAAGAAGCTCCATTCATAATGTGAGGGTGGTAGCGGTGTGCGGGCTTTGGAGTAGCGAAGTGAATGTTGTCTGTGTGAAGTTGATATGTCAATACCAAAGATGGCAAATTTAGCCTCTCAGCAACCTCCTACCTCACAACGAATTCCTTCTAGGAAACCACCACCTCCGATCCAATCTCCCACTACCTTCCAGCGTCTCGTCCTACTGAATTTTCTCTCTTTCACCATCAGATCAAGACGCTTGCAACTTAGCTCGTGCTACTGTTCCAGCAAACCTAACAAACTGAAGAGACTGCTGCGCCTTCTTTAGATACCACCTCAGTTTACCGACTGCAGCCCTGCAATCAACTCACTTCTACACATCTCATTGCACCCATCTATACACTCCCACATCGACTCTCGTCACTTCACATCGATTTCATCTACATCCATCTTCCAACCTGGAAACAACGCGCCAATTTCTACATCAAAGGCAACTACATCCGCTAGTAGCATTCAGTAGTCTCAACTCTGACCTCCAGCGGAAGCCACTCTTCAATAGGACTATGGTGGGTTCTAGGGGACCCCCGAAACTCACCTCTGCCTATAACCGTGGATGGACACCACACAAGAAGAAACAGTGAGTGTCATATGTCTCTATCACCTCGTTGCTTGCTCTCTTCTGGTGTCCCTGAGGTACAAGCTGATCACACTATTAGGATCGACGCTCTTGTATTACCCAACAAGTAAGACGAGTTCATCAACACTTCTTACACCATTACTAGCACTGATATCCACGATCCAGGCTACGCTGCTGGGAATGCCGAAAATTACTCAAGACTTCCTTGTTCTCTGAGGTCAATCAGAAAGAGATCAAATCTGCCATCGTTGCCGGTCAAATCGATATTGAAACACTCCAGGATGTACCATGGCGCCGCTGTCGCCATTGTACTCCCATACAGGTGACCGAGCTGGAGTGCATTATGTGTTTGAAAGTCAAGGGTCTAGACGGGTTCACTAAGGCACAACGCAAGGACCCAGACCGGGCGGTAAGTGTGTTGTGACTACAATGCGATCATGGCCACCAGGAGGCTCACGTCATTGCAGAGATGTATGGAATGCGTTTACGATCACCAGGCTGAAGACCCTATAGAAGGCACAGCCAAGGACTTCTACGAGCTCAAAAAGATGCAGGAAGACGAGGAGTTCGACGATGAAATCAGCAACGCTCATGAGGACGTGGGTCTTGCTTGTTCCCTAAGCTAGGACAAGCAATAACATGTTTTAGTCGGAGTTCGACGAGAGTGAGGCTGGCGGAGTGCCCTACGAGCTCAACCAAGAGAACCTCGCCAATCACAACACTTCTACCAATGAGCACAGCTCCAGACCTTCGGCAAGCCGACAGTCGACCAATGCGTCCACAGCCAGTTCTAGACCGGCATACGCTGGTGTATCTTCTGCAAAACTCAAGGCTTGGCAAGCTGTGGGCGGTAGCTATAGTGGCAGCACCGCCAACTCAACATCTAGGGCTCGATTTACTGGCTATGACGGCGATGGAAATCCACATCAGAGAACTCGTTCGCCATCTACGACAGCCAGTGACGATGAAGACGATGGAGAAGAGTCAGACAACACTACAACTGCCGAGCGCTCGCACAATGCCAAGGCTTTGAATGAAAAGGCTTTCGTCAGTACAGAGTATTCCCTGTATCAAAGTTCAGGGCTAATTAGCTTGAGTAGAAAAATGCCACGGCCAAGTTCGCAAAGCTTGGAGGTCAAAGAGCGCCTATTGCGAAGCCAACCTATGAGGGACGTACCGTTTCCTATGACAATTCAGACGACGACGACGACGAAGAAGATGAATACTTCTCAATTTGATGCCATGGTCACGGCACTCTAGATTCGAACGAACTTATCTAGGCAGATGGTGGTGAAGCAAAAACCAAATCCTGCGAACATGCGGAATGATTATGGAGGAATGGAAATGAGCGATTCAATAGATAGATATGTACCATAAGCTCTGGCTTGCAGAACACTGGAACATCAGACAGGTCAATAGACGGATTACTTTGATATCAACCTCAGGAGATGTGCAGTGAAAGTACCAATATTGTTGAAGAAGCACGAGTCGACCAATTCGTTTGTAATAGACATGTAGGAAAGTCTCATGCCAGAGCCGCTATAGGAAGGAGAATGTGAAACGAACGCCTGGATCGGGAGAATCGTGGCGCAGTAAAAGAGCCACGTAGGCCACTAGATTATGGGGGAGTAAGAAGAGCGCAGGGGCGCAGGCGCTCGAAGGAAGTGCCTGAGACGCGATATCCAACACCATTTGCCAGAAGCTGCAACATCTATCTATACGTAGAGCAAAAGCCGGCCAGTGGAGTTGAGGATGGTAATAGACCCTGTCGGCTGACCCCGATCCCCTTGTTTCGAAGTCCTTTCCTAAGGGGCCATCACATGCCCTTTCGACACTCGCGTAGACCTGATACTTAGTTGAAGCAGTCGACGTAGAACAGTCAACTTATCCATCGCAGTCTTATGATGATGGTTAGTAGATGCCGTTGGAAAGTGTATCTTGCCTTTTGGGCAGCAAGGCAAATGATCAGCCGCCCGATGGCGAGGTTGGCGTCCATTTAGTGGACTTGGATGCGTCATCGCGGCTGCTGATGGCAGGGATCCAAGGGATTACTGATTACTGTCAGGAGAACGGGGCGCAAGCGAAGGACTGCTGCAGCTCCATATGACCAATCATAACTCTAGTAGGGCTTGTTTATACTGATCGACGGCAGCCATAATCAACTCCCACGCTTTCCACCTTTGCTTCAGAATCTCCAACCCACGTTTCAGTCCCGGAATAGAGTAGCCTTAGGAGCGCGGGACTCCTACATCATCGCCCCATCGGCCAGCCTACAGTCCCATCGTCCATCGCGCCAACGCAAACGACCGTCTTTTGACACCTATCCTGCTACATACTACTGCAAGTCATGCGAACTCTTTTATAGCTGTACACACCAGCTTCAAACCACATCCTACCGCCACTCCGACAACCCTCAAGGCTGCTAGGTACCCGTTGCGCCTACCTTGCCAAGCAAGGTGAGATGGCTTACGAACAACCTACTCATTATACCGACCCCGGTACGCAGGTCAACCGCGATAACGGTTACTTCGAGGCACAAACATCAAAACAACGTCCAAAGTCACAGTCATATGCCCGGGACGACTCAGCGATGCCAGAACGAAGTCACGTCGCCCCGCCTCAGAAGGTGGACGAGGCTGTCACTTCGGCTTTCGACAGAGCAGGGAAGGAGACCCAGAATTATGTCCCGCCGGAGCTGATCGCCCAGATAACTCAAAACGTCATCAAGCAGCTCCAGTCAGGTGGTCTTGATGCTTCAACACCGATCCCCTCTCAAAACCGATTCTCGCCTCCCCCACCACCAATACAACAGCCTGTTCCTCTCTCCCCCTCCACGGCTTCTGGAACGTCGACAAGCATGCCGAACCGGCCCGTCTATACCCCACCCTCACCACAAAAGCATCAAGATTACCCCAACTATAGCTCGCCAGAGTCGACTACAAGGTTCACTATGCCAGAAGGTCCTCCTAGTCCAACACTTCCCAAGACCGCTCAATTCAGCCCGCCTCGAAGATCTTCATCACCTCAAAGCCAGATGAGTGAACCGGTTGAGAAGCCTACTAGACCGAAAGGCCCTTCGAGACTCTCAACGAGTAAAGAGGAGACTACATTGGAGAGGATATGGGGCCAACTGTTTGACGAGGAAGGTCATCCTACAGCCAGGCTTGGTCAATTATTACGTGGCCTCGCTGTGCACATAGTACGTTCGAAGATTCAATATGTATTAACCATTGGAGTTCTAACCAAGTGACGCAGATCGAAGACTATGAGCCTCATCATAGCATTGTGATTACGCCGACCAAGATGCAAAAGTATTACGAAGAGGTCAAGCTGGCCAATGAGAGGTATCCATGGTCAAGTATGTTGTCATATTGAATGTCTTAGTAAATTTGACTGATATGTTCACTAGCGGTCTTCGATGACGAACGTTCTTCAATATCTCGAATGTATCGGGACCTCTCATGTCAGCACCATCTTGTTCAAGAAAAATACGACGAACGACCAGATATTCCTGGCCTCACACCAGTGGGCTTTGAAAGATGGGTCACTCTCCTTATCAAAGCACATCCTGAAGAAGAGTTCGAAAGGCTACAAAAGGCAGTGCTCGAGATGCCGATCAGCAACCCAGACGATAAGAAGGAGAGATTCCCGAAAGAAATCTCAAGGAGATTATTCCCAGGCCATGCAGATGAAGCAACCCGTGACCGTATCGAGGATTCCATCTCAGAGCATGCAGCTGTCGATCTTCCACGACGCTCAAGCCGTGACGAGCCCCGGACTCACCAAGGCTCACCACCGCAAAAATCTACGCCCACCATGGATCAGACTTCTCCCCCCCAGAATCAACGTGCAAGCGTCAGCTTCAGTTTACCCTCAACTACGACCGCCTCAGATACCACCTACAATCCCTCCAACCTCGAACGTGAAAGGAAACCCTACTCAAACATCCCCTCCGAATGCGCTGTTGACGATACCAACCCTCCCATGCCACCACCATCTACAAATCCTATTGAGCGCGAACGGAAGCCCTACAGTGCCATGCCTGGTGTCGGCAAACAATACGAAGACGAGAATAGAGCGAAGGACTTCCCGAAACCACGCTCGGAATCAAATGCCCCAAAACCAAGCCGCTCAGACTCGACAGCCCGCGCCCGCCCCGTTATCGTTGGGCAATCCCGACCAGTCGAGGTTCCAAAAGCTGAGGTCCACAATCACCACCGCGCCCCTAGCAACGCTGGACGGCGCCACCGCAGCCCATCATTCAGCCGCGGTTCGACCCAGGACTTCCGACGATCAGAAGGAGACGTCCGCGGCTATACACCAAGTGCCTACGTACCTCCCTCGTCTGGTCCTGTTGGTGGTGCCCCAGAAGCTATCTACGATGAGTCGGATACACGAAGACACTTTGAGAAGAACGCTAGAGAACGTGCTGAGCGGGCGAGACGGCAGGCTGAAGAAGAAGCTAGGATATACTGCGAGAGCCCGAGGAGACACGACCGCGGTAGCTTTGAGGATAGACCACCGCCAAGACGTAATGAGTACCAGAACGATGAGGACTATTACCGCGCTGGTGGTAGAGGAGGCGGGAACGGCTACGACTACGCACAGCCATATGGCGGACCCGTCTATCGATGAACGAGAATCCGAGCCGAATGATTTACGTCATTGATCATAGCCTGCGAACTAAATTGTCATGGCCAATGGAGAAGTGAGGAGGATGTAATTACGGCAGACGCTCCTGGGCATACACATTCGCTTCGATTTTAGGGTTTTCTGGTCGGACAGAGCATTGGGCATTATTAGCCTTTCAAAATTGATTCATAGGAGAGGGCTTACGATAGGGTCATAGCGTCATGTTCTTCGTCTTTATCTTTTTCTTGGAAGGCTTTTATTGAGATACCATGAACTATTGGTGTTTATTGTGCTGTGTTGCATCTTACTAGGTCCGACGCAGGTAGTCATATACACATGTGAGCATTCAAGAATATCATATTAACTCATAACGCTTCTGAGACTTTTTGATTAAAATCGTGAGCAGTGGTTGGTTTAGCCTGTTGCCAGTTTACTGCTCTCGGATCAGGTATCCTGGCACAGATAATGTTGCTCTCGGAACACGGTGTACCCCTTACCCTGCTGGTTCCTCCCTGCTCCTCAAACCTCCCTGATCTCACTCCTACCCACACATCCTCCAACCCTGCAATCCCCAACCCTTCGACCTCAAGCCCCCTCCCCACCCAACCCATTCATCCACCTACTCTCAACATCCCCACCTCTCCAATAACCACTACCCCCCCCTCCCTAAACCCCCAACCCACCATCTCCGCCTACATACCATATTCCCACCCAGCTACCCACCACATCATCACAGCCCCTCCAAAAACCCACAAAAACCCAACCTCCAACGAATAAAAGCCTCCCAAACCCCACCCAGGCGCCCCTTACTCACGCACGTACTGTATTCCATATATCGCGCCTACAGCAGCACATGTCACCACCAACCATACGATCTGTGTAGTACCTCTTCCCTTCCTGCCCCGTTCCCGCCGCTGTTCGCTTTTATGTGATAGCATGGTGAGGCGGTAGGGTACATATAGTATAGTATAGTACAAACACCCTCTAGTTCTAGAAATAGAGATATATATTATATATATTATATACACCCCGAACTTAGGATTGAAGATTTGCCATTTTGGTTCGGGAACGGCAGCAGGGCCGCTTTAGAGGGAGCATCGAGGGAGCAGGGGGCGCAGCAAGGGAGCACTGAGGGAGCAGGGGGAAGCACCGGGGGAGTAAGGGGGAGCACCGGGAGAGTAGGGGGGAGCAAGGGGGAGTAGTGAGGGAGTAGGAGGGAGCAGAGGGGGCTATCGAGGGAACCTGTTCTGACTCCCTGTATGTCGGGAATGATTCCCTATCTGTGTAGACTGCTATTTAACGATGATAGGTCAACGATGTCCATATTGTCATCATCATCATCGACATCATCGCCTAGCTCAGGGAGATGAAACCTTCTATTACCGTAATCGAAGCTCTTTGTTTTCTCGGGGTCGCGAAACGTGTTAAGGCTCACGTCCCGCCTCTCTTTGTCTTTGATGGGAGTGGTGGATGGCGAGGAAAGAATCGCCGACCGTATGATAAGGCGTAAGTATGAGACAATCCTTGAGCCGTCGCCCCCTTTCCAATCTAGCTTGCGGCTACGTGTGAGCTGATAAATTGATTTAGCAAACCACTACTCGATAGGAAGAAGTTGATCCTATCACTCACCTCGCTTGAGTTATCCAGACGCCAAAACTGAAACTCGTTGCCGTCTGTGCTAAGCCCATACACAAGCTTGTTCTGCTTGCCTTGGCTCTCTCTTGTGCGGTGCACAATACCTGTACGTAAATCAATAATAATACAGTGATATCGGCCGAAGAAAACACGATAGATTACTTACCCATATATGCTACTAATTGGCCATCCGCTATAGAGAGCATACCTTCTCTCTTCGCCTCGATAAGAATCAAATTCGTCCCCATCGGTTCGTCTTTGTCATACCAGAGCGAATAGTCTGCAATACCCTGCAGTACGCGCTTTTCCTTTCGATAAGTCACAAGGCGGTTGAGCTTGGTTTCGAATTGCAAGAGAAGAGGAGCTGGGTCGGAAGACGGAGTTGTAGGACGGGCAAGTAATTGCGTTGACGGCGCCGCGTTAGGTTGGTTATACTCCCGAAGAGCAAGTCGCTTCTCTTCGCCGATACAGATTATGAGAATGTCATTAATCTGTGACCGCGCGAGAGCTTCATTTGCCAACGACCCTTCTGTGACAAACAGATACTCATTCTTGATAGCGACTGCAGAAAATTAGTATCAACCAGATCAACACAGGATATGATACCTAGAAGGGCAGGTATTTCGCATAGTTCATTATCTGCTAGCGCCCACGCATCAAAGAGCTGGTTATATCTCAAGTCAAATACCTTGATGGCATCTTTCAGATCAAGACTGCTGGCCGGAAGCTTGGATTGATATCAGCCACCGATACACGGATGATAATAGTCAAAAGCCATAATAGCTCACAGAAGTCGGCAGCTGCTTCAATTCATCGAGCGTAGCCTCAAGATCCTGCCTGAGAGGGCCACCTAGCTTAGGTAGGATATGCTGTTCGAGCCACTCAATTGGGACAGCCTTCGGCTTTGTTGTGGGCATATTGAGAAGTGAGAGTGAGATTGGTGCTTGCAGCTTTGATTGGTGGCGGGGGTGTGGAGGCTGAAGGGAGCCGAAGGTGCGGACCTGCCAGCGCGATCTCGCTAACTACGGCGGCGCATGTTAACCATTCCATCAAAACTCCGCACATCTTCAATTGACACCCCCACCAACTTTTTGAAATTTTCAAAAGTTCAACTATACTGCCTACAGGGCCCAGTACACCTATCCTACAGGCGTAATAACTGGTCAACTATAGTCCTTGCTACTCCTGTCTATTCAGAACGTCCTAGATCGTCGCCGCTGGCTGTACTGTTACCGCCACCAAGGCCGCTACTATCAACTGCAGGCCCTCCGCAACTAATGTATCTATTCAGTATCCTATCTACTAATCGACAGCGCTTGCCACGCAGTACTAAGGCGCCACTAACGTATAAGGACCTCTGTAGCAATGCGTATATATATACCTGTAGGTGTATATTATAGGCGGGCCTACCCTACCGCTAGCTAGGGCGGAGACTCAGACTGTGCGATAGCGGGGTGGAACCGCAACCCGCCCAGCCACTTATGGGCGTAGGATAGTATATAGAAGCAGGGCGGAAGGCTTATAGGACGTTAGGATTACTGTAGGAGGTAGTCAGCGCGGTCTATAATTTAGTTAGAGTAGAGATACTGGATCACCAAATATACGCATTTCCACACTTTAGCGGCGGCGACGTCACAGCCAGCAGCGACGATCTAAGACGTTCTAAATAGATAGGAGTAGCAAGATCTATAATTAACTAATTATTACGCCCGTAGGATAGGTGTAGTAAGGCCTGTAGGCAGTGTAGTTGAAATTTCAAAAAGTTGGTAGGGGTGTCAGTTGGAGATGTGCGGAGTTTTGATGGAATGGTTAACATGCGCCGCCGTACTAACTTAAAGCGGCGCTACTAGTCTAGTCTACGACAAAGCCCAGCTACACCCTTTACGTAGTAGTATGTGCTATATTAGAATTTCCAGTTCACGATAAAGACTGAATATATATATACTACGGTATCAGGCGAAACTTATGGTAGTAAGGAGCACTGGGGGAACAAGGATGCGCAATAAGGGAGCACCGAGGGAGTATAGGGGAACACAGGAGAGCCGAGAGGGAGCAAAAGCACGAAGTGGGCCCTAGCGCGGGAGCAATACGGCGGTGCCGTATATTTGAAACTCGAGGATACTATATATATATTATATACACCCCGAACTTAGGATTAAGAATTACCGTTTTTGATCGGGAAAGGGAGCAGGGCCGCTTTAGAGGGAGCAGCGAGGGAGTAGGGGGGAGCAGAGGGAGAGCACGAGGGAGCAGTGAGGGAGCAAGAGGGAGCACGATGGGGCAGTACAGGGGCGCAGCAGATAAAAGCCTGAAATGACTCCCCGTCCTTCGGCTTAAGTTGCACTCGTTGTCTTCATGCTGCCTAGACTTCGACAATCCCATATAATCCTTTGAAAGCAATCGGGGACGGATTATCCGCTCAAGCTCGTTCTGCCCTGGCAAGACGACAGAAATGTACCCCGACCTCACCCCCCTCCGGACCTGAGGTGCGCGCCGCTCTACTGTTGTGCGATTATAGTATATCCTCCGACAGTGAACCACAGCAAAAGAAGAAGGATAAATATAAGAAGACGGTTAGAAGGGGGGAGTACTACTGCTAAGCAAGAAAAGAAGGCTAGGGAAAGTCGCTCAATCGCCCAAATATATGGCGATTATGGCCACCGATTAATAAAGCGCTGGTACTGTACATCGCATATATACCCCAATCGCACCCACTATTACTGGCAACCGATAGAGCCACCGGAGCTTACTGGCAAGCATTTCAAGCTCTTTGGGCCTTATATCACTTAATGGAACGCATCCCTTGGTAAGCGAAAGCGAGGGTGTTCGGTGGAAGTTCCTACCAAGCGTTTAAAGCGTAGATTACTGGATTTCGCTGGATCGGCTCAGAACGCCTGCAGTAAGAAGAAAACAGCGATAATCGAGCAATCGGCCGTTACACCAAAGTCGGAAGCTACGTCACCGTTATTAATAACACCGGTAGGGGTAGGTGGAGCCTCAGCGTCGCCAGGGATACCAGGGATGCCTCAGCCATGGCCTCAGCAATATCAGCCATATCTCCAGCATTATCCCCAGCAGAGCTCGCCCTATCAATTGACACCGGCGTTCTATGCCAATAGCGCACAGTATCAGCAATACCCTCAGCCCTATCCTCAGCAAAAGCCTCAGTCGCCCTTTCATCCGATACCTGCGCAATAATGTTTTCCCCAAAGTATATCGCAAATGGCTCAGCCTAGCCTCACTGAAACTATGCCGCAAAGCCCCCAAAAGCTCGTAGAGCGCCCTTCAACAGCAAATCGACCAATTCTAAGTGATATTCCGATAAGTAGCCCGCTACAGGCTCAGGGCGACTCGGGTTTACTGCGGCGGGCATATTTTGACTGGCAGAAAACGAGGAATCCCAGTGAAAAGGACGCGATTGAGGGGGCGTTTATAAGGGTCGACGAGGAGCTGTATTATCTGAAAGATACTCATAGCTTTAAGAAGCCCGATTGGGCAGAGCTGAAGGTGCTATTAGGACTGGGGAGGAGGCTTAGTGGCCAGGTCAAGGAGTTTTTGCTGGAGGGGCGCGTTGCCGCTGCTGCTGCTGCTGCTGCTGATACTAGGCGTGGTCGTTCTGGGCTAGATGATCTTGCTGCTGCTGCTCGGAAGCTAGGAGGCCAGCTGAGTGATATTTCAGAGGGCGACGGTGATGATAATATAGAACATAGATAGATTATGAAGGTATACTGGGTATGCTACTATTCGATATGTGGGGTAAATGATCTACAGGGTCCTCGGGAGCAGCCTCAACGCCTTATAGCCTAATTATTCCTTAATATTCTAAAGCAATACGCTGGTATCGAGAACACGTAATTCAATAATGTAAATAGTACGATATACTGAGCTGATTAAGTGCTATTCAAAGATGCAAAAATATCTGTATAAGACGTCATTATGATCAAGCTGCGTTGGTTGTAAGATATAGCGGAATTATTGCCGCTCCGCCTCCCTGCCAAGCCCCAGGCCCTCTATCGCTTATTCCTCGAAATCGGTCTCAAAATCGGTCCCATAATCGTCTTCAAATCGCTCTTGTAACTCACCCTTATACTCGCCGACATATACCCCAGCATGTTCGAAATAACCCTTAGTATGCTGCCCACCGCTATATGAAGCCACCGCTGTTTCCAGGAAGGTCTTGAACGATATACCCTCAGCCAGCTCAAAGTGTCGCTTCAGCCATGCCTTCAGAACCGAAAAGAACTCCTCAATGGGGTTGTAATCTGGCGAATAGGGGGGCAAATATAAGAGGATAACACCGTGGTGATCGCAAAGAGCTTTGACGCCAGCTGAGTAATAAGTTGAGCAGTTATCCATAATTAGAACCGACCTAGGGCCTGGAAATGGCGTACATCGCGGAAGGACCTCATTGGCCAGGAACCATTCAAATCGCGCCCCATTGATAGCGCCTTGATAAATATGCGACGCTAGGATTCCATCTGATATATACGCCGGTAGTACGCTGAATCGCTCAGAGCGCTTGACGGGGTATAAAATAGCTGGCCTGATACCAAAAGCCGCCCACCCTCTTTTACGCTGAGCGGTACGCTCATTTGCGGCGCTCTTATCCAGGTATACCAGCATTTCATATATATACCGGCTCACCTCCAACATATAGCTATCGCGGCATATCTGCGATCGCTCTGAGGCCTCGCGCCGGAGGTTCTTACGACTGATTTTTATAGATTTAAGAGCCCTGTAAACCGTAGGCAAGGACACATATGTGTTGAAATCATCGAACAGGAAATACCGCATTTCATCAAGATAAAGCCAGGGCTTAGCTTCCAGGTATACTCTTAAACCGTCATATGCTTGCTGCGATAGCTTGAACCGTGGCCCTCTTTTTGACATCTTTACTGGGGCTATGTGATAGCCATAGGTGGCGATGTTTCTCCGAACGGTGCATACACTCGAAGCATGACACGATTCAAGAGCAGCGATCTGTTTTGGGCTCACCCTATCGCCTAGGAGCTGTTGCATACGGTCCTTTTAAGCGACGGTGAGGGGTAGGGCGGTAGCTGGGCATAGGCGTCAGTTACCATAGATCTGAGAGCATAGGAAACACATACGCATAGTGGGAACGTTCTATGGCTTCACTTCATCCTAATTGGGACGCGATTATGGCATATATGCATTTAATGGGTGGTCGGGGGAAGGTGGCAGCTCCAGCATACTAATCTTGGTGGGGGTGCTGCCGAATCTCGGTAAAAATCGATTTTGAGAGCTGATTATGAAGACAGGGGTACACTTCTCGGGACACGCCGCCGGACATCCCGCTCAAACAACCATTGCCTTATATTCGCTTCTCTTTGTGACCTCGCGTCATGCTTGCGCGAATCGTCAAGGTAGGATACAAGTTGAGATGGCCGCAATGACCAACTCGAGAGTGGTCCTTCAATGAAGCCTCATACGTTGAGAGGATCGCTTTGTGCTGCGGCGATGCAATGGATCCCATCAGTGCCATTTCGCTCGCCTCGAACATCATTCAACTGGTTGACTTTGGCCTCAAAATAAGCAAGACGTGTTGTGAGATCTACCAAACAGGCCTGTCAGCGGCCAACACCGACCTGAAGAATGACGCCCTCAGTTTGCAGTCGCTCGGCGCTGCCGTCGAAGCTTCTGTGCAGAGAAGTGCGAACCCTGGTCACCTCGGCAAGGGACTTCAGGATAGCGCAAAACGCTGCACGGTCGCTGCTGGTGATCTGCAGGTGGCGATTAGCAAGCTTGAGACGACAGCAGGTGGCAAGCGCAGTGCCGTTGGGCGAGTGGTCAAGACTCTTTGGAGACAAAACGAGATTGGCCGTCTACAGGACCGACTTGAGCGAGAGCGAGCACTGTTGGACGGCTACTTGCTGATCGAGCTAAGGTCAGCCTCGGGATCGTGATGGCACCAGTATGGACTGACTCGTGCTTGCAGAGATACGGTCGTGAACGAGAAATTAGGTCAGAAGCAGAATTTTGAAGGACTTGAGCAAAACGTCAAGGCTTTGATCATAGCTCTGAACGATGGCAAAACATCTGTGTCTGCGCTCGCTGCTGCGATCGTACAGGATGGTGAAGCTACTCGCAAGGTAGTGGTAGAGGAGTCGAGTTTGACCCGGCAGCACATTGACCAAGCAAGTGAACGCATTCAGCGGCAAATGGATCTCGGATTCGCCAAATTCAACATAGACAGCGTAGCGGATCCTGCTTCCAAGCTCCTTCGTTCCCTAGCTTTCCCCGGCATGAATTCAAGACGGGAGACGGTTGATGATGCCGTTGCAGAGACGTTCGAGTGGATTTGGAAGCCCAATGCCAAGGTCGACAAGAGCTCTGACTTTACCCATTGGCTCGATGAAGGCGATTGCTTCTACTGGCTGAGTGGCAAGGCAGGCTCCGGCAAATCGACGTTGATAAATTTCATCCTGTCGTCTGCTGAGACGAAATCCGCGCTTTCCCGATGGGCTGGTAACGCGAGTGTAGTGACGATCTCATTTTTCTTTTGGAATTCTGGCAAACCCCTACAGAAAAACACTCGAGGCCTACTTCAAGCTTGTGTGTTCCAAATATTGGAAAATGACCAGAAAATGGCGAGTGTAGTAGAAAGCTTGTTGGCTGGCTCTGAACAGTCACCATTGGACTTCGATCGCATTGCGGAGGCTATTTCGTCGGAAACGAAGCTCTGCGATATCTTGTTGGCGCTGCTCGATAAAGGCAAAAACAAGTTGGTCAAGTACTGCTTCTTCGTCGACGCATTGGATGAATGTGAAGGAGATCGCGCCGTACTGCTTGGCCTCCTCGACAAGCTTGTCGCGCGCCCTCACGTCAAGGTGTGCGCTTCGAGTCGTCCTTGGCCATCCTTCGAGCACCACTTTCGATTTAGTGCAAGATTAATCCTGCAAGACCTTACGTTCAACGACATTTCGCTGTACGTCCGCGAGCGGTTGAAACAAGAGGTGACACGAGTAAACAATGGCATTGCCGACACTAGTATGGAGAAGCTTGCCTCGGAAATCACTTCAAGATCAGACGGCATCTTTCTCTGGGTTGTGCTTGTGACGCGTGAGGTACGCGAGGGACTCGCAACAGGTGACAGTTTCGACATCCTCCTGAATAGGCTCAAAGCCACGCCTCCAGAGGTTCATGATCTAATCACGGTCATCCTAGACAGGCAGGTCGAAGTAGTGCATCGTGATGGTGCAACAGAATATCTCTCATTGCGATCGGCTTCGAAACAGCCTGTGGACCTCTTAACGTTCTCGGTGGCGTGTCTCGAAGAAGTTCAAATGGCGACCCGAGAGGATTTGACGTCGATCCTGATGTACGATGCACATCCTTCGGTCGAAGAGATTACAAAGACTTTCTCAGCTCGTACGGCAGGCCTGCTTGAGGTGGAATACGACGCGAATAAATTAGGACGTGGGCACGAGCATCCCATGTTCTCACTCATGTGGCACGATGTCGGTTTCTTGCATGGCTCTGTCGCTACTGTCATGGAAGACTCCTCGTCTCGAAATATAGCCTTTCTGAGTCGACTGCTCAAAGCATCTGTCCTCATTGGCACTTGGCTTCGCAACCATAAAGAAGCCTGGTCATTGTCCGCACATGCGTACAGCCAAGCTTTTCAATTCGCAAAGTCAATCTCTGAACTTGATCCGAACGAACACCACCATGAAGGGATTTTAGACTTGCTCAAGATTCACACGGCTCACGGGTATCTCACAGAGACTTCCGGAGGCTTATTCGAACAGCAGTATAATTTTGCTACATTCTATGAGGAGGACGAGGATGTACTCGTCAAATTCGAACTCAACGCATCCTGTGATTGGTTGACGATCGTACTTGCAAATGCGGCATCGTTTGGACTCTGCACTTATGCAAGTCGCAAATTGCTTGCATTAGAGTCAAAGCAGAGAATGAGTATCGCGAACGAACTACTGCAAAGATGCCGATACACAATTGCGCAGCATGGTTTCAACCCAGTGACGGAGCCTTATTTCTTATTTCTCATTGATGTATTGCGGGCTGGTGCCGACCCAGACGCATCGCTCCAATATGCCAGTAACATGTCGTATTCGCGAGCGAAGATTAAGCGGCGCTCATTAACGCCATGGACGGAGTTTCTCCAAAATCTAACATGGATCAGCGACCACGTCCAGTGCTATGATGAGCTTCTCTACGCTTTCCTGTCGGCTGGTGCCACCATTAACGCGAAATTTGAGCATGAAGAATGCTTCGTGACGACGAAAGCAGGACGAGGCCAAGCTTCACCACCAACTGCAGACCTGCGTTGCGAGGTATTATCCACCATATCGCCCCTTGCAATTGTGGGAAACCTCTCAGCCTTCCCGTCCCAGCGCGATCTAGCAGTAAGACAAACATTGAAAGACAAGGGAGCAAATGACAAGTGCGAGATTACCAAGATTCGCGCATCTCAAAATGTGAAGCGCGCTAAGCCTACCAGCCGGGACCTTCTACTCAAAGTCAAGGACAAGAACCGCCTGAGCTCGGCGTGGACGATTTATTGGCGTGTTGGGGAAGAACAACAGGTGCAGTGGGAGAATGCCTTTCAAGAGATTCTGCATGGTTGCGTCCCAGATTGGCACCTCCAGAACATGCGCGTTTGGAAACCTCCTTACCCGATGTCCTCTCCTCCGCTGGGGGCGACACCGATTCAGGTCACAGATTTCTTTACATGTAGACACTGCGGTCTTGAAGTCGAAGATTACCGACGTGCTCCAGCGTCCAATCAATGCAAGTCACATAACTGGACTCGGAGTATGCGGATGCCTTAACGATACTCTCGGACCCCATTTACCTTTACCCTCAACTTCCTGCTCCACAGCAGGCGAGTTCCTGCCCGATCGAGCCCGATCATGATCCGACTCCGCCCCAATGCCAGCCTGACCACGCCTGGTTCCCGACGACACGACTTGACCTACCTCAAGTGGCGCGTTAAGATAGCTACAGCACCTACGGGTCCCAAAGATGGCTGTCGGACGAGCTTCCAAGCTTTCCCTCTTGATATTTCCAGATCGTTCCATGGTTTTCCGCGACCGATGAGCGTTCCCAGATTGCACCACATCATCTGCAACGGCACCTCCTACTGGCCCGAGCGCTTCGGTATCGGCGAGCACGAACTCCTTAATATACAGTGTACGGATGATTCCGACATATCGACGTAATTGTCAATTTCTCAAAGCCACCTCCAATCGTTGACAGACGAAAGAGTCATCCAGCCCCCAAAAGTCGGCAACTGCCAGCGTCTCCCTTCACTGCACTTGCATCCTCAACTGCGCCATCTTGCTCCTCTTCACCCGCGAATCTAGATCCCACAAGAAATCCCACTTTTCCTCAGATTTCAGCAATACCCAGAATTTCAAACCCCTACTTCGTCGCATGCCCTCCATCGTCTTACTCATCAGCTCTTCCTGGAAGCTCGCCGACATGCCCATGCGTTGAAATTCACCGGCTTCTTCCGTCAGATATTGTCTGCTCCGTCTCCAGACTTTTATCGCGTCCATGAATGAATTTCCATAGTTGGCAGCTGCGGGTGTGCCGTCAGCCGAATACTTTGGATTGGCCGCGCTGGCTGACATGAGTTCGGAGCACTCGGAATTTAGAGCTGCTCCTCCGCCTTTGCAGCATTCAAGAACATGAAAGATCTCGCCAGGTGTACGGTCAAGACGCTTGATGATATTGCTGTAGCTCAGTCCGAAAGTTGTGGTATCTGGGTCGAACCCTGGCTGTACCTGGATTGCGGTGGTCGGATGAATCACAAGGTCTTTTCGAAATGCCTTCGTCCAATCCGGTTTCAACCAAGCATGTCCCGAATAATACACAACTGTCAGTGTGTTCTCGTCCGCGCCCTGACCCGATTCAAACAGCCTTTGGTGCAGAGGCTTCAAGTTGGCTGAGGCTTAGCAGTCGAAGGCATCGCGTAGAATGTGAAACACCTGGACAGAGTACTGAAATTCGGAGGTGAGAAAATCTCTGAGCGTCTCCATATCAGCGGCATTTACTTGGTCTTTGGCCGCCCAGCACATTATCAGGACGTTGACCTTTTCGTAGGGTCTTAAAGAAATTGGATAGGCCTTCTTGAGCTCCTCATTCAGGTCGCGTTGAAACCGGACTAGTGACTTCTGAGATTTTTTGGCAGTAGCAGGATCCGTGACTCAGTCTTTGAAGGGATGAGTGACGTCTTGGCTTTGGAGGAGCAAGGACTCGAAGGTGAGGGGCCATTCTTACGATGGAGCCTGACGTGAATGCCATGTCTATTGTTCTGGAATCTCAATGTCTGTGCAATACTCTGCTTGTTTGAGACTGATCGGATGAAGGCCTCGAGACTGGCGCTGATGATGAGAATGTAGAAGAGTGTCGACTCTTGTCTGTGTGTTGCTTTACTTGCTTGAACTTGATCGTTTCAGACAGACCCAACACTGGTGCTGATGGTGAGGATTAAGCGGTTGTTGAGTAATGCAGTGAGCAATGTTCCTGTGATGCTTGGCTTGCTTGGGATTGAGTGGATGAAAAGCTCGATGGTGACACTTGAGCGGTGTGTTAAGTTATGGATATATATATATATTATATACACCCCGAACTTGGGATTTGGGGTTGCCGTTTTGGATCGGGAAAGGGAGCAAAGCCGCTTTAGAGGGAGCAACGAGGGAGCAGAGGGCAGCAGTGAGGGAGCAAGAGGGAGCAAAGGGAGAGCATGTTAATGAAACAGGCGGTAGCGGGGGAGCAAAGCGGCGGCACCTTAGTTAGCGACCGATCACGTGTTGGCCTGGGTTCGGGGGAAATATATATATATATAGCATCCCCGAACCCAGGCCAACACGTGATCGGTCGCTGACTAAGGTGACGCCGCTTTGCTCCCCCGCTAACGCCCGTTTGGTCGATGTGCTCTCCCTCTGCTCCCCCATGCTCCCTCGCTGCTCTCCCCTGCTCCCTCGTTGCTCCCTCGTGCTCCCTCTCTGCTCCCCCGTGCTCCCCCTCAGCCACTTCCTACTCTTTAGCTGCTGTTGCGTTCTTACAAGTTTAAACGAAAGCGTCCAGTTAGCCTGTTTTGGATGCTGATCAGAGAGGAGCCGGTTATGGCTCCACCGAGTGCCCACCATGTTATCTTCTGCTCTTGCCCTCTTGCTCTTTTCCTCTTGCTCTTTACCTTCACTTCTAGTTGCCTGCGTCCTGCAGTAACCCGTCAGTGTACCAAGCGCCTCATTGTAGACGTTGTCATCTTATATCTAGTCTGCATATCCCTCTCTGTTTCTCTCTTCGCTGTATACGCCCCAGTGTCTAGGGTAGTTTTGTCTAGCTACACTCCCCCCCTTTACCTCGTCTCCAATGGTGAAGAAGAAGAGGACTGCGGCGCAGTTCTTTGATGATGCGGAATCAAATGGCCATAAGTCTCTAAATAACGCCGATATCGATGGCGATACGGTCTCCAAGCACATCGAGTCCGGTACTGAAGTCAACTATAACCGAATGCTGGTCCTTTGGGACGAGTAGGTCTCCACGTCTCTCCCTATTGCTACGAAGTCCTGCAAAATTCTCACTGACTGTGTCTCGTTTTGCTGGAACAGATATGAGAGGAGAAACCCTGGCGCAAGCCCCCACCATTTGAAAACGACAAAGCACTTCATAGAGGGTGTTGTGCGCGGCTGCTGTGCCGGTGAGAAGGAACCATCTATATACTACATACTTCAGAAATGGACAGACTTTGGTGCCGGTTGGAAACGGCGGCCTGGCAACGACAAGATTCCTCCTGACGTGTCGGAGTCTACATTTTTTGTTCGTACCCGACCTCCGATTTGCTCCTCCTCTCTACCTGCAGGGGCTGATAATCTTACTAGTACATACAAACCGAGCTACGCAAGAAATTCAACCTTTCAACGACTCGGCGAACTCGGCACTTCATGACAGTGAACCACTTCGTTATCGTGATCAAACACATGTAGATGAAGGATTGGCATCAATACCGACATAGACGGATCCTCGTCCAGGATCACGCTGCCTACATACTTTTCATCTATTCGTCGGCGCGAGTGGGCGAGTATTTCGAATCCAACATGCGCAGAGGCTCCGGCCGTGGACTACTATATAAGGTGAGTGGACTGATCCTATAAGGCACTGCCGACCAAGAAAGCAGTCGAGCATCGCGCTTACGCTGCGAGCAGACGATCGACTTCGTTATCTTCAAGAATGAAAAGGGAGAGGCGGAAATTGGTGTGCGAGTCATAAGAGACGCCAAAGGCTTTTCGGAAACACCGCATAAAAGGTTACTTTACTGTCCAAATCTTCGGGATCATGGTTAAGAGCAATCCTTGCTAACTATTATAATATAATTCTAGGCCACAGCATGGCATATATGAGGATATAGAGCCGCTATTTGCGAACCCAGTGCTACCTTTGATAGCCATCGCCCTAGCGGATGATGCCTTCCAGGACTATGGGTCTTTCGAAGAGATCGAGGCGATTCCACCACCTGCGGATGGGTCCTTACACCATCTTCGAATCAAAAAGGACATGCTTCGTGTACCTTTTTTCCAGATAGTATCTGCGAATGGACCTACAGGAAAGATTCATGGAGCGGGCTCGTTCAGTAATCGGACAGTGGATCTGGGGCATCGCGCCGGGTACGAGGAAAATATTAGGATACATAATATTCGAAGAGAAGCCCTCGTCAAAGCCGATGGTACGTTCTAAGGACGAAACACGACCATTGAGACACGCTGACTTGGCTAAAGATAATGGTTACTCAATCGCCGAAAGGATGAAATTCGCCGGCCATAACAACGCAGATACTTTCTTTGGCTTATACGCGCCTGAGCTGAGCACTGTGGACGGGATGGCAAGTTACTGGAACAAAAAACGCTGCACCGTCCATCTTGAAGGATTTCGCGGGCTATCGCTCCATCACCATCCTCAGCTGTTGCAATCGCTACCCGCAAAGGTCGAAGCCAACCTGGATAATTGTGCCGACTTCGTCTCCATCAACAAGGAGATCGAAATAGTGGGGGAGAAGCTTCGGGGCATCACGTTAGAAGATAAAGCCCAGCCAGCTCGGGCTCGACGAGAGGAACTGTATTGGCGAAAACGCCAGCTCGTGTCCGAGGAGCTCAGCAAATGGCAGCAGATTCAACCACGCAAGATTGCCTCAACCACGGAGGATGAAGCACCTCAAGTCGCAAGTCTGCCAAGCTACTTCAACCGGATTCGCCGTTTGGATCCGCCACGTGATCGGCTGGCGTCTTTGCTCTTCCTCAACGTTCCCCTCCGCAGTATGCAGGGCCGCAGCGCACTTCAGGATATGATCACATTGTGCAAAGAAAATCCGCGGGTAGCCTATCGTCCAAGCTTGCGGCCTGCAAACGGTCGTTGCCCTGTACCCCAATGTGCGAGGGATATGGATCGGTTCGTCTGCTTCTCCTTTCTAATTTCCCAAATGCTCAGTTGTTGCGGACTGGCTAACCACCCTTCGATTCTACAGCATCAGTATGGGCGATAGGTGGGAACATATTTACCGTTGCCACAAGGGCGACCTTGAAAGGAAATACGGCTTTGCCGAGCTCTGTTTTCAGTGCGACGAATGGATCACCAGTGGGACCGGATGGTTTGAGCACTGTCAACGCCATCTCACCGACCTCGAGACGCTCCCAGTTCAATGCAATCCACTTGTCTTCCGCCGGACCCTTGCTACTGCTGGGCAGTGTCTCTTCTGTCTCTTCGATTTGAAGCTCTCACCAACGAAACGTTTCCATCAGTTCCTCGTTAAACAGAGCTGGAAAGAGCACCTGCAAGAACATTTCTGGCATTTCGAAGACAGGTACAACCGATCCATGGAAACGGGTGAATGCAAGGTAGTCCCATGTCCTGATCCACGCTGTGCACTTTCTTTCGACTCGATTCAAGATCTTCAGTGTCACTGTCAGGATGTACACTGCGTTGAGCGCATCAAGCTCGATCCGATCAAAAGGCGCCGCCTAACACGTCAGTCTTCTCTGAATGTGAGGGCTTTTGCCGGCGCGAACGTCAAGCTGGAGTACCGTTGTGACCTCCTGAACGGGGAAAGTTCTTACAAGCATATCAATAAAACAATAGACTCGCCAATGTTCGAGCCACTCGACATTATCGTTCGTACTAGACCAGTGAGACTGGAAGATAAAAATAGCCTCAGTCAAAGTTACTCTCTTCCTTCGATCGACTCGGTAGTAAATCAGGAGAAGCGAAGTTCGTCCGCAGCATCTTTCACAGGCTCTGAAAGCCCGCTTTCGTCAATTAATTGGACCTCGGACGAGACCGCACTCGATGACACGACGCCGGCGTCGTCAGTCATCGCCAACCTTCCTATATCAATCGACCCGAGACTGCTCAACGAGTCCATTTCGCAGCCTGCTATTCCCCCATCATAGCACGAGATGGTTCCGCATTCGCAATCAGAAATTTAGCTACACGAGACTACCACAGCCCTTTAAGTAATTTAGAGCCGAAGGTGTGCTTCATCGACCTATAGAGCGGGATGAGAGATTTCGTAGCCCCGGTTCTGACCAGGCCTAATGAGATAGAAAAATTGAGCATGTTGCATTTGTCGACCACTCAAGCCTCTCGTCTACACACATAATATATTTACAGTACCAACTTCTGGCTGGGGTACCTACTTCTAGATATAGCATCGACTTCCGGCTGGGGTATCCATTATTGGCTACCCACTCGCATTAATTGTTGATAATGCATATAAATTCGAAGCGACCCCCCTTTGCGTTACAGCCTCATTCGACTTATCTATCTACGACTCATCCTAATAGTTTCAACTTCAATGCCTTTCTCGAATAAACCGGCCCAAGAGGTATAGGACATTATCGCACAGAATTTATCATCGCTATCCGCTCTAAACGCATCCCTGATCTTTCATTTTCGGCTTCGTTCAGCACAGCACAAGCATGCACGAGTATGGGACTTAATATTCCAAAGTCAGGAATAGCTCGACGAAGCAGAGCACCGACACATCAACCCCGTTCTAATAGGCTATAACCTAGAAAAGTGCTACCACGGTTCCCAGAGAAAGGGAGGTAAGGAGAATTATCTGATACTTCAGCCTGGTGATATATCGGGAGATTTCACCACTTGGAGTGAGGAACTACGTCAGTTGTTCTTCTCCTGTCTTAAACCGCACAACTTCGATGAGGCTACCAAAGAAGTCCGCATTAGCTGTGGGCTAGTCGTCAATGTTGAGGCTGTCCTCAATGATCCAGAGGTTTTGATCCTACCAGACTTGAAAAAATTGTTTTCTACTAGTAGCGGCCATCCAGAAGGAAGGTATCTGTTCTGGCAGCATCGTAATCATGCGCTCGGACGACTTGAATATAATGAGATTGCTGGCATTAATGGAAAAGCAAAGCGACTATCTCAGGTGGATAATATATGCTGTCTCATCTTGTCACAATCCGACATGCGTGCGGAACACCCATCGGATTATTACTTTCAAAAGATCGGATTCAACGCGAGATCTTTGCGTCACATAGGTGCAACGGGAAAGAATGGGTGGTGGTTGTGAAGTGGAAAGAGGGGAAACCTCAGATAATTTCTGCCTTAGCTATTTCGTAACCAGGTTAAATGCGTATAATACTTTGTGTCCTGGCTAAATTCGGAGGCCGCCGTCGCTCGAATCCCAGGTCCATTTATTGCGCATCAACGAGATGATGGCCCTAAGACTGTACTTTTGGAGCAGGTCTCCACAGCCTACAGTCAGCTCGTGACAATAGGATGACTTTGGCATGGATTGAAAAAAACCTCCAATCAACGCAGGTGTCCAGATTTTCACCTCCGTTCCTTCGATTTGGGGCTCCAATTTTGGCTCCCCAAGAGAGGGTGCCAGATCTGGAGCCCCACGAAGAGTCAAAAGCTTCTGACCTCCAATCCAGCTTTTGTCGTCCAATCCAGCTTCTGTTCATGCCCAGATTCTTTGAATGATGACATCAAGTTCACTGAAATAATAGCTGATAACTCCTTTGGGAATTCTGATCAATTCACTCTCCAAACGATCCAAAGAAAAAATGGCCTCTCGTCGACCCAATAATGTAAAGCGAACGGAGTGGAACAAGAAATGCAGAGAGAAACTATCAGCGCATATTTGTAAGAGCCGTCATCTTCTGTAGTCAGCCGTTACTGACACGAGCAAAGATAGAAGGCTCGGAATCGTGATAGAAATGTCGCAGGTGCGGCTCAAAACCAACGCGGATGACCCTTATACGTGGGAAAAACTGGACGAAAAGGAGTACCTGTTCTCGAAAAATCTAAGTGATCTTTCGATTGGCCAGCTCAAGGATTTGTGTGATGGTGTCGATAAATCGTTTATAGCTATCTGGAAGGCCCCGTTTCAATCAGAACCCCGGGTACAGGATGGGGAAGAGTCTGTACGCGCTGCTCGTTCTCGTCAATTCGACGATCAGCTGACTGCCTAATAAGTTTCTAGAATTTCCCAGACCGGAAGTCAGTTTTGTGGCAAAGATTGACGACCTACACCAGGACAATGTCAAATTAACTCGCGAAATTAGCAAATGGGAATGTCGGGTTTCTACAGAGTCGGAAAGGAGACGAGCAGCTGAATTGGAAGCTGGTGAGCTGAAAGTCACCATCCAGCAGCTGCAGATGGACAATGGAAAACTCGAGAAGCACATAGGTGAGTGGAAGCTGATAGCTGAGGAGTCAAAGAGCAATGCAGACAGATACTGCAGAGAAATGAACAAGATTTTCACAGCTCTGGATCAGGTAAAATCGGAGCTAGCTTGCACCTCCATGGAAGAGTACCTCGGATAGGGAGTCTTTGCACCTATTTATAAGCAAGCAAGTCTAGGTATAGATGTGGTAGATACTGTTGTAGCCAGTTGGCAGAGCTTTGCGTCTGACTTCCAAAATCTGCATCACATGCATGCAATAACCTACTGACTTTCGATGAGACTAAGTTTGCGTACCACGCTGGGAATTCTCGAGCCTTCCATTCAAAGAACTTCAGCTGCCTAATCATCCTCTTAGGCGACCTGAAAATCTCTCAAGGCTGGGTTTGGATATATGGTTAGTGATGGTATGTAAGAATCTACCAACCGACTAATTAGATTATCCGTTCCAGAAATCCCGAAAATAGATACCCGCCCCTCCACTCTTGGCTCCGCCGATGATGATGATGATGATGACGACGATGATATGTAGGCTCCCACTACTCTAGTCTTGCTAGTAGTCTATAAGGTGGATACTAGTTACATGCAAGCCACTTCTGGTTCCCCCAATCTTCTGACTCCTCTGCTCGGTTTCTGATTCCCCAATCCATTTCTGACTCCCCTGCTCCGCTTCTGGCTCCCCGGCTCCATTTCCGGCTCCCCCAATCTATTTCTGACTCCCCCGTTCCACTTCTGGCTCCCCCGATCCACTTCTACCTACCCTGCTCCATTCTTGGCTTACGCAGCCATGCCTGGCTCCCCAATCTCACTCCCAACCCCGCTCTCTCTGCTCGAGAATTGAGATGGGGATCTCCTTATTGATTTCACATCTAGACACTTGACCGGTCTTGGCTAACTTACGATGATGGGTTTGTAGTAAGGGGACTTTTATTTTCGGTATTGATAGTTGAGGAATGGTCCACGTCAGATCATATTAAGCAAGCGGAGGCACAGTCTTACTGGAAAAATATTTCTACAATATCAAGCTAAGGTGTAGTAATGACAGACAATTTTTAATAAGCGTTTAACGCTAAATACCAAACACTAAATAAGAGATAGTGTTCGCCAGAAAATTTCGCTCGGAAGAGACTGACAAGAGCCGCGAGGCGTTGTTATAAAGCGTAAATGACAGTGTGGTATGACGGAACGCTTGTAGAGCGCTCCTAACGAGCGTCAAAGCCGAATGGCTCTCTGTTTTATTCTCCCTGATTTTGACAGTTACGGAATGGATGTTGATGAGGTTTGATGTTGGTATTGGTATCGATCTTGGAGCTGCTGATGTCGGATATTGATGATTTTCTTCCGTTGATTATTTTCTCATTGGCTGAGGAATCGCTGTTTCCAATCCCCTTCTGCTGCATCCTGTTTTCTACGCAGCTACGGCCGGTGTCGATTGTCGTTGATATTGTTGAATAGCCTGTTGGACCGCGCTGGCTATCATTGCTTGGACTGCGGAGGACGGGATCATGTCAGCTTGAGTTGGCTGACCAGCTCCTGGTTGGGTGAATCCTGGCTGGGTAACTCCTGCTTGAGGAACCGCTGGCTGGCTCACTGCTGGTTGAGCGACGCCTGGCTGCACAAATCCTGGTTGAGTGACACCTAGTTGAACGAATCCTGGTTGAGCGACTCCTGTTTGAGTGACCCCTGGCTGAGCTAATCCTGGTTGAACGATTCCTGGTTGAGAAAATCCTGCTTGGCCGACAGTAAATTGAGCCGCTTTTGCCGCTTTGAATTGATCATTCTTAATTCGCTGCATTGCCTTCATTTCTCCATTAAAAAGTCCAGCTTCTGTTTGTAACATTATAAAAACTTTTCGTCCTTCGAATTCGATCATTTTGCGGTACGGCAGATGATTTGAGAGATCTTGATCAACCCGTGCCTGGCCAGCTATCTTGATGAGATCACTTCGCGACAGAAGAGTGTCTTCCAGGTCTCCCAGCCATTCTACCATAACAGATATACGAGGATATTGACCAGCCCCCGATGTTATGGCGTCGTCAACCGACATAGCGATCCAACGCATGCTCTTGTACCGGTGTTTGTGTTGGGCAATGAATTCCTTTGTCGGCTTCCCAACGGATGGGATATCCTCAGGTTTCAGATCGCCACACAATTGCGCCGACTTCCACACGTGCAAACCCGACTTCTCCTCGACTAGAAACTGGAAAGTCTTAAAAACTTGACGTTTGGATTTGATCGGCTCGCCGTCCAGAGTAAGTTTGTCCAAGGCTCCAGTTATCCCCGTATCGCCATTATTAGCAGATCCTGTTCCGGCAGATGGGTCTCCTGTATTACTCATTTCCGTATCCTCGCCATTGCCAGAACCGGAACCAGCACCAGTACCATTAGCATTGCCAGTGCCTGATTCAGTGCCACTATTTCCAGTGCTTGGCTCAATCCCAGAACCATTACCAGTACCATTAGCATTGCCAGTGCCAGATTCGGTGCCACCACCATTACCAGTATCAGTAGCAGAATCAGACTGGGGCTCCTCGGCTTCTGAAAGCCATGAAGGCTCTTTATTGATATCAGCATATTGCCAAGCCCATGTCTCAGGTAAGCCATGATCCTCGCAGAATTCCTGCGTTGCGACACAGAGAGCCTCAAAAATGGCGGCCAGCTCCTTTTTCCGTTCAGGATCGGTCGTTTCTTTGTATGTCGTCCTCAGTGCTTGCGTACTCTGGTACTTGTCTTGGAGGTACTTTAGAGGAAATCTTCCGCGACCTGGATTATAACCTTTCTCTTTATTGTGGGCTTCGATGTCACTATTGACCTTTTCGACAAAGGCGAGCGCTTTCTGATTGGAGGGGTCGATCTGCAGCCGGCGGACGCTTCCTACGAAGGGTGTTGTGTCCCAAAATGTTTTATGTGATTTCTTGGGCCTCTCTATTTCCTCCGGTGCGACAATGGACAGGTCAAATTTATCTCGGGCATTGTTTAAAACTATATTATGGTCAGTTTGCCTGCTTTTGATTTAGGGTTCTTGCTTACTTTGCTGCGCCTGGTTGGCCTTTTCCTTCCATTCTGCAGGCTGCTTATCAGGATGGGTAAGAGCAGAAAGTTGCTTGTAGACTTGTGTCATTGCAGCTTTGTCTGCATGATGAAATTGTCCAAGCGCCTCATCCGGGCTACCATCAATGATTCGATCGATCTCATAATGTTGTTGCTCACGAAGTTGGCTTTGGCTTAACTCTTCGATTGGACCAAGTGATTCGAGGGCGACTTTCGCCCCTCGCCCAGACGATCTTGTTTGTCGCGTGGTAGCGGGGTTTTGATTGGACTCTTGATTTGCGGTAGAATTGGAACTTCCACTCGCGGCATTGTTGGAGGTGCCACTTGCATTATTGTTTGTATTTCCGCCTGATGCATCATTCACCGAACCTTGTGCACCACTGTTCGTGACCGCATTGCCATTGGGGGCTCCGGCCGAGGTACCTGATGTGCTTGGGAGGGTAGGGTATTGGACACTATCGTTGTTCGGGGGTCTTGAGCTCATGGCTAAGGAAGTTGTAGAATAGGGTCAACGGCTGTGGATTGGTCTTGTAATCAGGTCAACTGATTTTGGCTGCTAACGTGTTTCGAATCAAACGATTTCCAGTGACGAAATATACTATTTGGCCGACGGAGCTTTGAATCTCTATCAGAATGGAATGTACAGAAACACGGGAACACAAAAGGGGTACTTATAGATAATGAAAAGAGCAAGCCAGCCAATTTGTGCTCCCATGGGCGCCGGCTTTGGCGGGTTATCGGCGGGATTAATTCTGGCTGCATTTAGATCCAAAATGTGCTCCTCAGAAGGGGCATCCATAATAGGCGCTGCGGATCCAAAACGGGTGCTGGACTTATGTGATCAATAAAGAGTATGATTCTCCTCGCTGCACCGGTTCACTGCACCGCGAACATGAAAAGACTAAAGCATTTCACGCTGTTGATGCTATGCATCATTGCGATGTGAGTATTCCGAACCCACAGCGGACAAGCTAATGTGTTTTTCTCAGTCGTGCGGACGAAATCCTAGAGACCATCAATATCGACATCGATATATCATGGAACTCAACGAACATCAATGCTTATGTACAAGCGCCGGTCAACAGTGCAAAAACGCCATCCAGCACAGATCCCATTGCGACTCCAGGAAGAGCAACGGCAGCGGTCGTATCAAGTGCATCTGGTGGTCGCATTAGGCCCACACCTGCAATCACGCAACCATCAGAGGCAGGACCGTCGGTCGGGACTCAGTTAGACTCTTTCATGCCCGCAGGCTCATCTTGGCCTGGATACCGTGGTTTGACTGGCTCAGCTCCAACGGCAAGTCAGTCATCAGGTTTGAAGCAATCAAATCACAGTCTCTGGGCGACCGGTAGCCTGAGACCGACAGCGCATGCCTCTCCTTCTCCATTCTCTGGAAAGGCGTCAGCAAGGAAGATATCGAAGGAAGACGTTGGCTTGCTCATCGTCCTTGGCGGTGTCATTGGAATATTCTTATAGGTAGACCATAGTAAAAATAGAACCCAGACAACACGGGGAAAGTTTCGAGGGGCTGCGCAATCAAAAGTAAGGTAGAGACTTGATTCCCTTATCCAGGAGCCTAGACATGAAACAAGTGCAAGGCGCAGATGCCTGTTTGTGGCGTGAGCATGACATAAATAAGGTGTGGCTGCGCCATCAAGCCTGCATGAAATAGCGCGGCTAAGAGACAACGCCAAAATTGAGCACCAACCATGTGCCTTAACGCCGTGAATGTCCACTCAAATTCATCCGGTACCTCTAATTTTATCCGGCCCTCCGTTACAACCTGAAGATCAGGTCTCAGTAGCTGTACTTCAGCTTGGACATTTCACCGCCACCTTCATTGTGGCACGGCAAGTATAGTCCGTAAAAATGATGGCTTCGAACTCGTTTGATCTGGAAGGTTCTCTAATGACCGGGGGAATTTTTCGAACGGAATACTAACAACTTGACGTCTTCCTAATGTAACTATCTACCATTTGTGCGCGAAGCGTCCTCGGTCTGTAATCTCCGCAAGACAGGAGGCTTGGGGATAGTAAAAACCCTTCGTTCATTAACGGTCTTTTCGCTGGTCTTCTGCGTACGGCTTTCCTTAGATCCGTTGAGCTCTACTCCTTCAGCCTGTGCTCTGTCCTCTCGTTCTCCTCCTTCTTCTCCTTCCTCTCCGTCGTTTTGGTCTCTCTCTCCATTCATTGTCTCAAAGTCTTCGGGATATTGGCGGAAAGGGGGGGGGTTGTGGTTCATCTGATAGAAATGCATAAGTGATTTATTTCACAGCGATCCGGAGCGACTTACAATATCTTGCTCCGACGGAGGCCATCCGGGTCGATCAGTCGACTTATAGGTAGAGTATTTATTGCGGTGGAGAGCGACCATATAAATCTCTGCTCCTGTCATCCGTGCTAGCTCGTTTCCTTTCTTAAACCAGCTTGGACTTCGTTTCCGGAACTTCTCACGTACAACACGTTGGTTAGTTCGTCGAATCGCCATAAAAAAGATGTTAAAGTACATCTAATGCGCTCGAAACTATTTAACATGGCGGATTTGCGGCACTGCCTCGTGCCGTAAACGCTTGAGTAAGCATTTATTGGAGCCACAATTGGATGCCGCATCCAATATTGGATCCTTCTTCGGCGGAGGGTCCCTGACCAATGATGTGCTTTCGTCAATGTTAGAAGCGGGCTGTGCATGTCAAAGGAGCTGGATAGCAAGCTTCGCCTCGATGAGGGTAGAAGTGGATGTCACCACATCTGGATGCCTTTTGGTCCGGTACGAATCAGCAGCCATGGCTTGATCTCGAATGATGATGCTCAACTTCAAATTACGAACACTGAACATCATGGATATCTCTCAGAGATACTGAATTATCACTGGCGCTATCTTCGCCTTGGTGCTAATGATGAGAGCCGCGTCCACTTTCCTCGGAACCATGTCCGTTTTTCTCAGTCTGTTTCACGCTGTCATCAGTGAAGTCAGCGTAACAAACTCGAAATTGTTCGGCGCTTCCGGCCAATTAGTCGGGTTCATAGTAAAGTTATGATTCTTCTGGAAGTGATACGGACACTGACGTATTTCCCCAGTCTGTGATCGCCACCAGCGCGCTTACTCTCCAACCACTGCTGCTGTTCCAATTGCCCTCCTATGAGCATTTCTCACGCGGCCATCAGGCTGTGGCATTGGCTGCTGGCTATGCTTTTTGGAAGCACACCACCTCGCGCTCGAAGTCGCCACGTCTGTACGTGTATATTTCGACTGGCATTTTCCTCGCCACCTCCGTCTTGCAGTGTCTTGCACCAAAATTTCAGCTTCCGGAGGGGCCACTCGCGAACTCTAATATCGAAGCACCCTAGCAGCGTCAGGATGACCATCGATGTTCCAAGGTCGCTGGACATCAGAGCTAGCCAGTACTTGAACGTGCGAATACCTTCTGTTGGCTTTTGATCTTTCCTACAGGGTCGCCCTTTCACAATCGCTTCGTGGGGGGCCAAAGAAGGAGTCACCAGTCTTGATCTCCTTGTTGGACCAAGTAAATTATTAAGATAATCTCGTTTTGGATATAGGGACTTTGGCAATCAGCTTTGATGAAATATACGCTTAGTGAATGCAGCAAATAGCCTACGAGATTGTACTCTTCAAAGCTTGGCATAATGTCCCTTTCATAGCAGGAAATACTAAAAAATGCTGTCTTCGATGTTCCCGTCCCCTAGGTCGATGCCCCAATAGTTCAACAGAATGGATTCCGCATCTACTCGGGCCTTCGACCTCTCTTCGAGAGCACGATCGAAGTCTGCCAGGGCACCTTCTATGTCTGCACGGAGCTTGGTGGCTTTCTCCAAGAACCTTATCTCAGCCGCTCGAGTGTCTTTGTGATATGCTAGCTCCTGTAGCAAGAAACCGTTTGTCTTGGTGAGCTCTATCACTCGTTCTGATGGTGTCATTGGTTGATGTTTCTTAGATATTCTGAGTCGGTGAGGCAGCTCCTCATACGACGATGTTATCCCCCCGTGCCTTGCAATCCAATCATCTAGAGCACCAATATTGCCTGCTCTGCCAGATCCAAGACGCTCGCGAAAGATTGGATGGATCGTCGCTTGCCGTTGAGTCCTAGTGCCTTGAAAGGCCACATGGCGGTCAGCAGTTTTCCTGCTCCTTGCGGTTCGGGGTGCCTCTGGACTCTCTTCACGTCGACGGTCACGGCGGGTCGGAGGGCTTGCGTCGCTGTCTGGTGAGTCGCTTATTGCGGTATGGGGTTCCGACATATCGGGTGAAAGCATGACATTGATAGTCTCCAATGAGGTGTCCATGTCAGGGCGCTGAAATCGCTCCAGATGGCGTGGTACGGCTGTCGTTTCTTTGGAGAGCGAACGAAGGAAAGCAATCGTAAGGGGATACAGCGTACATTTAACAACACGGTTCGCTATTGGATGCTCTCAAGCATCCAATTGTGGATCGCAAAGGGAAAGCCTAAAGTGGATGCTGGAAAGAGCTGTAAAGACAGCTCTCGCCACATATTGGAGGCTGATGAGTACCGACCCATCATGTCCAACCGAATGACGAACTGATGGAACCAGCGACAAGTACTCTGGACCCTAGTTCAACAGTCCTAAAGGATCCAGAGAAGTGGAGAGACGATTTGGGTATCAAAGACTTCCTGGGTGCAACGCAACGCCATCCCCTGTCTCAACTAAAGGCAGTGAGTCTTCCAACCACCCTGGGAGCGTATGTACTGACTTGAATCCACCAGCACCCATTCTTACCGCCTGAGCCCCAAGCTCCAGCCTCATATTTTTGCAGCAGCCAGAGCAGCCAATGTACCATAGGACAAACCCTCGCCTCGTAGGAAGAGTATTATCTGTTTCCCATACCATAAAAAGAGCTGTTCGTAGAAAGGGTCAAGGTAGGTACTCGGAGCTGTTGAGGGATCGTAATGGGTCTTGACCAATGGTCATATCCATGTGAGCGTTCATTGCTTCCGCTCTGCAATTAAACGACTTCAATTAATACAGCTCTAAAATGTACAAGGGAAGGAGAAAAGGTGGAGGAGTATCACCCTACCAAATTCCTCTTTCGGGGATTGTCCACGGAATTGACCGTGGGTCGGCCGTGTTGCTTCTTCCATAACGTCCACTGAGCATTGTACTGTCGTGGTAAGGCGCTATGGAGATGAGGTGCTGTAGTTGTAATGTGCTGTTCCAGCGATGTAGTGCTAAGGCGCTGGGGTGGTGGTCTGCTGTTCCGGTGCTATCAATTGAGGGTGAAGATTCTGTCGAAGTGGCGGGTAGTGTATCACGTGAGACGACGACGTGACCGCCACGTTTATTGCCAGTTCCTATAGCAGTGTAGGACACAGCAGTCCACCCTACAGCGCTTTACCACTAGACCGGCTCACGAGACGCACCTCGCCTCACTGGTAACACCTCACGGAAACTACACCGCCTTACCAGCAGTACCTCACCATTACAGCCTTATATAGACCGCCTCCACCAGCAGTACCTCGCCGGAACAGCACCTCACCACCACTGCACCTCACCACCGAAGCGCATTACCGGTACTCCAGCAGTACCTCTGTAACCACGCCCGGAGAAATGGACATCCGCAGCATATTGGTGAAGACACTTGATAACGAATATTTTTCCTTGCAAGACGATCCTAAAAGGGCTACGACTACTCTTAAAGAAGATGGCTGCGTACTACTCAAAGGTTCAACTACACTGGATGTCTGCCAAGAAGCCATGAGTCAATGCTATAAACAGAGAGGTGATGAAAGGTGTCGGAGCGAGCATGGAGCTTTAGGAGTGGACTCAATTATAGAAGGTATTACTGGGGAGGTGACGTTGAACAGAGTATTGCGCCCTATCTTTCTCTTATACACAATGCTGATGTACAACTCTTAGGCTGTTGCGCACCTACTCTTTTCCAAATATAACTCATTCCTGGTCTCCCCACAGATGGCGATGGTTCACTGGGCTCAGATTAGTCCTTTTGAGGGAATGAAAAGAATAGACGGAGCTCCTTCCTACGTCTCAGGAAAAGGATTTACACTTGTGAACTACACACATTTTGGAGGCGACTCAAGCGTTGTCTGGGGTCTCAGTGTGGTCCTAGGCTCTCATAAAAACACGCCTGGTGGTGACACAAGAGAGATTGAGGCTTGTGGAGGCGATATATAGGTCTGGCGACGTCTCTTAGGACGAAATGTGTCTAACAAGTCGCAGACTTATATTCAATGGTGCCCTCTTACGATCTCTTCCCCGACTTATACACTCTACACCGGAGCGATCTTTTACGGTACAAGTCCTCTACTAGCGTGGTGACCGACCTCCAATCGCTGGGGTGAAGGAAGGGTTTAGAAAGCGCATTGTTGAACTGGGGGGAGATGACTGCCGGGAACGCACCGATAACGGATTCACGAATGTGGAATGGGCAAAGAAAGCCAGTTAAGATTTTGGGAGTACGGAGCTGGTCATGAAATGCTTTGATATCTGTAAACATCTATACCACCATCTCGTGATACCAAAGGAATTTCTATCTGAGCGGTCCTTCCATAGAAGTACATTTGCCAATCGTGACTTCGAACATCAAGGTCCACACTGATGATATTGTCCATGCTGTCATTAACAAACGCGGGCTCTGTCTTGAATATAAAGCATGCCGTTGGATAGGAGGTCCAGCGACGCCTGTACGAACGCTCATTCATGCGGTCAGCCAATACTGGTTTCGATGCCCACTAGACTTCCATCAAAACCCACAGGATTCGAGTCTACTGGCCAAGTATTAGCCTGGTCCCTGGTGTTGTCCCAGCAAGAATGATCCTCCGGCCCAGCTCCGGCTTCCCAGGTACAAAACACCGCTTTTGGACAAAAGCTACCTTGCGTATTTTCAGGTATGGTTTGGCCCACCAGAGACGATGAATAGGCCGTTGAGTGAGCGTCAAGATCATAAGAATCAAGGTTATTTGCCACAGCTCCTAAAATAATGGGTGGCATGACAGAAGACCGAGAAGATCCTCCCTGATGTGCATCAACTTTCAATTGAGGCAGCGCGTTCATATCAATGCCCGCCTCCCACGTGCAGAAGAGAGAATCTACAGAATTTCGGGTCTGCGCTACACCAAGATGAGACTGCGAGGAAGCAGGGTCAAAGGGTGTTTGCAATCCAGCAGGAGGACTGTAATTTAAGTGCGACTGACTGTTGGTTGCTCTAGCAGTCTCTGAAGCAAGGGGCCTCATAGGAGGCCGGGCATGCTGTTCCTGGCCCGTATTGGGACTTAATTGAGGTAGCGTGTTCATATCAGTACCTGCTTGCCATGTGCAGAACACGGAGCTGATCGGATCAAGGCTCGTTTGCGCTAGTTCTGCTGGAAACCCGGAAGAAGGAGGCTGATGAATTGGCGGCAACCCAGCTGATGTTGTGCAATTATCCGAACCATCACCGAATCCCCAGGATCCGAAAACAGATCCGAGATTATCGAAGGGAGTGACGTCGTAAGCATTCCTTGGTTGAGTATAATGCTTCAGTAAGGAATGTTCAGACCCTCTCGCATAGTTCGCATCCACGAGAGGTTGTGGTGGTTCTGTTTTAGAAGGTGGACGCGTCAAGGTCTCAATTTGCGGTCCGGAGACGACTTGTGAGGAAAGGTTTCCAAATGTGACGACTTGAATATCATTGGCCTCCTCGCGATGGCCCCTGCTGACATACTGCCTCACGAGACGTTTCTGATTGAAATGTCTTGGGCAAATTGGGCAACGTAAATTCTTTTTGGAATCTTAAACTTATAGTGAGCTTATTGACCGAATTGGACTTCTCTTGTAGATACACCCACGTGAGTCTTCGTGCCTCTTCCATGTAGACTTTCTAGAAAACGATTTTGCGCAAAACCTGCACCAGGAGCGTCCCAATTCCTTCGACGGGAAGTTGTGGACCAGATGAGATTTATGAGCACCGCATTATGCACCAAATTCTCGAAGATAATCCCTTAAAGAGTCTCTGGAGCGCCTTCCGAAATATGTTTTGGAACAGGAAGAAACTGGACATTGGTAGCTCTCGCGGCTCGACATATCATGGGATGTTGGATGTGATATGCATCAAGATCGAGCGAAAAGATAGCTTTTATACTTGAGCGGCGTAGTGTTTAGTAAGCATCTTTCCGACGAACCGTGTGATTGGCGTGTGACGACATCCTCCAATCATCATCAAACACCATTCTGATTGCAGGAGATCATGACCACCTGAGAGTATCCCATCCGCGCGCTGCAGAAAAGTGTGTTCTAATTCAAAAGTTGCGCGACCATCCTCATCACCCACTTCGAAAATGACTTCTTGGGAGCCACTTGCCGTCCGAGCCAGCACACTCATATCGTCTGGGGCTCTCTCTTTAGCTCCGTACATCCTCATCTGGTTGCCTCCTTGCCCGTTCGGCGCCTTTATACAGTGCGACTTTTTGCGGAGATCCTTGACAGAGAAGCATCGGTACCGGAACCGCTAGACGATGTTGCGAATCAATATTGCGCTACAAAATTTCGTAGACACAATCACAATAGAGGACTCTCGAAATGCGAGGAGGCAATATTAAAGAGGGACAGCAATGCTGATGCCGAATGGGTAGTGACCTCTCTACAGCTGATTAGCGAAGTAGAAAACCTGAAAATTTCCATGTACAAGTAGATATCTGTATCATTGGCGGAGAGACATTTACTAAATCAGCCTAAAGTTATCATTCTTCGAAAGGCCAAATAATCAACGTCCTTCAATTGGCTAGACCGACGCCCAATCATCAATCACCTCAGAATCGTCATCCACTGGATCCTCATCATCGCTGTCTTCCTCATCATCAGTCTTGTCATCTGTATAATCCTCACTCCCACACCTACTCTCATCACTTTCCAAAAAATTGTTATCCTCAAAATACCGAAAGCCATCCCTGCCACCCTCCTCACTGCTATTATTCCTACTCTTAGTATCGGTATCCTCGTCGTCTCGTTTACCAAGTTCGATCTTCATATCTTTCCCGTATTCTTCTTGTTTCAATATTTTCTTAATATGGGAATGCACAATCGTTTTAAAGATATTTCGATAAGTGTTAGGCTTTTCTCTCCCTCCAGCCTCCTGCACCACTTTAGACCAGTTAATCTAGTTGAGAATTGATTCCTATATTTTCATCATTTCTACCGGAGGAATGACGCGGTACTGACTAGCAGGAGGATACTGAGACTCGAGTAAAGGAAAACTGGCCAGATAAGGTGGCGTACTTAGAATTCCTCCCTCGACAGTAATCTTGCGTTTCTTTACCTCTCCTTCCTGCAGAGAAGCATCTTGTTCGCTGAACGAGACAAATCGCTTACCCCCCTTGCTCGGCAGGGGGTAGGGAGTGCGCGGTAGGTCCGCCTCACGGTATTTATTTATTTGCTGCGGTGGTTTGAGGTTCGCACGCTGTAGAGATAATATACTAGGCCTTCGCTTTGAGCCTGCAACGTTCGATTGTTCCATTTTGTTCAAGGTTAAGGGAAGATTTGGAAGGAGGTGTGGTGTTTCTACCTTCGATCGATAAATTATTTTCCATTGTTATCGTCCGATGAATTCTCTTAAGTCCCCATATTCATCCAGTTCTGGCTCCCCTCGGTTCTGGATCCCCTCCTCGTGCAGTCAGAAATGGATGCTGGAGAGGGAGCCAAAAGTGGATGATCACTTGGTTGAATGAGTCCCGGTGCCTGCCATGACCCCACGTCGGTCGCGTTTGATTTAGAAACGTAAGCCATGTTTTGAGGGGCCAAATGGCACGTGATCAAAGACACGTGGATTATGGAGTTTTGAACGTCTGAGCTATGCACTGCTAAGCCTCTCTTATTTGAGACTGACTACGGAGAGGTAGTAGTGGATCTAGTAAAACATCCATAGCTGAGAAGACGTGGACATGAAACGGATATTGGAGCCTGAAGAAGATGCTCGAGCCAGAAGTGGATGCTCGAGCCAGAAGTGGATGCTCGAGCCAGAAGTGGATGCTCGTGCCAGGATTGGCGATGCTCGTGCCAGGATTGGATGCCATGCGAGAACAAGGATTGAGAAATCTACCAAAAGGCGACGATCACCAAGGAACAGATTGATCCAGATGCCTGTATTCTGAGGGAAACCCATATTTAGAGTCAACGTTGCAGAAACCTAATCCGCGACTTGCTTCCTACAAATCCGATATGACACAATCCACCAGCACGTCGCAATCGCATCCACTATGCCAAGATAACCCACTGCGCCCGAATCTTGGGCTCAACGCAAGTAGAGGACCAAGACCCGCGACAGAACACAGAAAGATGAATCGTCCCCGAAGAAAATGGCAGGCTACTCAGGATGAGGAAATTCAAAAAGGGAAGGAGCTCCGAGTCCAAAATTGGGTGAAGCGGCGCGAACGTCTCAATGAACTGTCTGCCTTGAACCCGGAAGTCTTGAAAGCATTAGACATGAAAGAATGTATGCTGGAGGTACAGGGAATGTTGTTGGGAAAGCTCGCTGCCGAAGAGAATCGCCTGAAGGGACTAGCAGAGGACTCAGGCCCGCCGATCGCAAACTTCGACGAACGAGTTCAAGAGGTAGAAGAAGTGATACGATCCATGCAGTATTGAGTGCCTTGATCAGGGTTCGAACTCGGGGAATATCAAACGAGGAGACCAGGGTTTTAGATGTGGCGGTAATCGCGCGGAATGAATGGTTCAAATATTGGCGCAAGACGTTGCGAGACTGTGAGAACTGCGTCCTCTCAGCCGGACGAGCCATCCAAATCTGGTGTTTGGAGCGGTGGATTTAAACCGCTGAACGAGGTGCTGCACCCAGATGCAACCACAGAGCCATTCCTTGGGTCCATGCTATACATAGACTTGCCGACGCATATATGGTTGGTTGGACAGAAGTGTGTGTTGACAGCAGCAATATTAGTTGAAAATTGAATCACGGCAAAGGATGTAAAGGCATATAAACGGGAGTTATAGAATTTGTTTCTTTCGTGCCTGATCTTCTGTGGAGATGTCATCGTTGGCAACTCTCTTTCTAGTGTTATCCTTGAATGATCTGGCGTTATCGCCCAATTGGGAAGCAGATGCGGCGAGCTGGGGGGATATACAAATTCTTCCTGCTGGAAATAGAAGAATGACGTGCGTGCCATTTACCATAGCAGCTTCAAAGCATTCCGAGGGGTGCAATGACCAAAGAGCCGTGTCGAATAGATATCGTCCCTCCCTTGCGTGTTTTTCTGCCGTGAGCTCCACCGAAGAGGAAAGAGATGGACCCAAAAAGTATTCTTCCATTGTAATCCAATCGTCTCCATCGCGAAAGATGAATTTGAACCGTTCTTGAAGGGTTTCGTCCTCTTCCGTAGCTTCCATGGGCGCTGAAGCAATTAGCCGAAGAGGAGTTTCCTCAAATGGGACCCTTTCTTCGAGCGGGCCCTCTTCGGGCGAGATCTCGTCTGAATAAAAACTTGATGAAATTATAGAAGGCGCCACCGAACCCTGTTCTCTCTCGCCGTTATACGGTACTAGCTCTTCGACGTCGTCCATCGGTTGAGGTTCCTGATTTCCCTGAACACTCTGTAAACGGGGCGGACTTTCAAACAGATGGCTCGTGTCTCCCAGCTGCTCCGCATAATCTTGCCATTCGCTTATGTCTCGATCCTCTCGCGTTTCCTCCGCCTTTGGTTGCTCCTGGGGTGCGTACATTTGATCTATATCTTCTCGCGTTGGGTCTCGTTCTTGCTCTTGATCGCCGTTTTCTCTTTCCTGATCATTCAATTCAGGTTCCGAATAAGATACCCGTCTGCCAAAGTAAGCCAGATAAACGGACCTCCTCACGAAAACGGACTGGATACTGCTCCCTTGGCTTTTGTCTGTGCTATGCATGTTATCGAGGAAAAGGAATTCCTTGCTCTGCTCAAACGCCAGGTCAAAGGGACATGCACATCTTCTCTCCTGGCACTCTCCAGGTCCATCGACAACGTACACAGGCTTCGATTGCACGGACGGTAACCATCCGCCTGCATGACTGGAGTATTTCGCCTTCAAATCGCCGATCTTCTCCGACTTGAATCCTAGCCGCTCCGCCAAGTCGGCCAATCCATACAGTACGGATTTATTGGGATCCTTCGTCGTCCGGATCTTTCTCTCACTCGGTTTGGGCTCCAACTTCGTGGACCCTGGCGATAACTCACGAAGGTGTCGCATAACGTAGAGAAATATTTGTCGGTAGTGCAGAGCCACGCGGTTTTGGGTATTGCTGGATCTGAAAGTGAAGGCCGATTCCGCTTCCTGGACAATGCATTTGCCTCTCTTCTGATTCATTTCTGAGAAGCTCCGCGCCATCGCCGTATACAGAGTTCCCCTGGGAGGCACCCTTACCAAGCTCCCCACCCAATTGGCGCATGCTTTGATATACTTGAAGTTCTCGAAGAAAGTCCAAAGAGTAGGGATGAGACCTTCCCACGCCTGCAGCTTCGCCCAGACCTCCATGCGACGGCCCAAGTCAAATGCGCTGAATATCTCCCCTTTTCTCAGTTGACGGTATAAAGTCATGCTATCAGATGTCGACGCGCCCGGCGCTTTAAGTTCGAGCGCCTTCACCGTAACATAATCCACCTTCTGCATATCGTGCTTGTCGTGTCGAACCAAGTCGGTCCAGAATCTCCTGATATGTTCGAGGTAGTGAAACATCTCCTGCGGCTTGATAGTCTCGTGAGCTCACAACACATAAGAAGGGCTGGCCTACCTCATCACATTTCGAACCGATCATGGCCTTCGTCACGCCGAACCGCATTCCGTCCGGCCACAGACCCGGAAAAGGCAACAGAGCATCGAAAGCAGCTGCGTAGTCTTCCCTTCGTAGCAGCCTCCTCAATTCCTGTTGCTTGTTCTCCGTCAGACATGCCCACCATCGAGCCGCCGCAAGCGGGTTGAGGCAATGTTGACGGATCTTGCGGTATGCTTCACCGTCGGTAGGTTTCTTCTCGTTGGATATTTGCTCGGTCAGGTAGGTCCTCAGATCGTCGCTCAAATCTGGAGGGGTGAGTGAGAGATGTTCTGCTCAGTCCAGGATCAAGTCGATCATACCGGCCAGGTACAGATCCACGGTCCACCAAAGCTGGGGAGGGGTCATCTCCCTCCCCGCTTGAACCCGATGCCGACCGTGGAGACATTCAAGCCGAAATCCCGAAGGTAGTTGTAGTTTAGGCCGTTCGGTCTGCGCGTTGTCGAGTAAAATGGTGGAAGAGATACCGGTGGAGTGGGTGGCAAGGTCTAATTGTTCGCGGTCGATCACGGCCGTCACGTGATGCCGGCTATCTTGCTGAAAGCAACCTCCACCTTCGAAAATCGACACCAAATTCTTCACGTTGGATCTGTCGGGGACGTCGGATTCGCCCTTCGAGAAATCCAAATGCTCGAGCCTGATCTGTGCCGAGCCTTTATACTTGGTCTGCTTCTCTCGCTCCAGGCTTTCTTCTTGATCTTGCACTCGGGTACTTTGCATCACGAGAGCGTCGTCGGATGGCTAGCATTACCACCTTAGACCACAGGAGGGAAGCTTCAGCATTGAGGGATTATCAATGAGACTTTATGACCAGGTCTGAGGAGGATCGAACCAGCCAGGAACTGGGGTGACTAATTCCTCTTGAGAGATGGGTGTACCGCCGCAATTGACGACCGAAGACGCCTGAAGTGGATGCCATCTTGATCACCACACGGCTCTCTGCTACCCTTTAAATAGAATGGTATGTCCTTCGATCTTCCACCCTATTCCAAACAATTCCCCTGCACCCTTCACTGCGTATTTTCCGTCCCCGTGCTTAACGCCCTTCTTGCTCATTCTTCGTTTGTTGGTCACTAACGACACTCCGTCGCGGTATCTAGAATGGCTTCCCCTTCCCCCAGGCCGGTTACGCAATATTACTTTCAACGTCCTCAAGCCGATCTACTCCCTTCGAGTGATGTGCCATCAGCCAGTGGCAATCCCTCACCATCTAGAAACACCCAAGACTCGTCGAACACTCATAACAATACCGCTGCCAAATCAAAGAGGAATAGAACATACCCCGAAAAAAAAGGCGATAGACGTACAGCTAGCTCTGCGGACCGAAAGCGTTTAACTACGAGGCCTGGCGTTGGGCAGGACACTGGAAGGCCGGAGCCATCTTCCCCGAGCGGTCTTCATCCTTCCAGTCAACCTGCTCCTGCAGATGGGACGTCTAGAAAAGACGGCGCTACTGGGAAGTTGAACGGAAAGGCGAACGGAAAGGCACCTTTCAAGGTGAAGGAAGAATCCCCTTGGCGGTCGTACGACGAAGGCTATGACCTCAGGGTCGGTGGGCTTGTCACCGTGGCGAAGAAGAAACGTCCGGGCTCTAAAGTGGCAGAAAGTCGTCCAGCTTCGAAAGTGGTCGCCATAAGAAAGCTCTCAGGCTCAAGCAGGAATGCCAATCTCTCTACGCTCCTTCGGGTACAAGGGGAGTATTTCGTCAAATGCACCGATACTTACGAGTTTGGAGCCGACCTTTACGTTGTTCTTGAACATATGCCAATTTCCCTAGTCCAAGTCATCGCGACACCCGTTCGCCTGAAAGAGAGTCATGTGGCGGCAATAGTCGGACAGGTATAATTCCAGCCTGTTTCACCCAAACGCCGGTATTGACGATCCTAGGTGCTGAGTGGTATCAAGTTCCTCGAGTCCAAGGACTTGGTTCACGGCAATATCACCTGCGCATCTGTTCTATTGAACGATGACGGTGAGGTCAAAATCAGTATGCAGGAGCGCTGTACGGTCATGTCGAAAGAAACCAAAAGGGAGCATCCGGACGTCCAGGCTGTCGAAGATGTTATGATGCAATTGTTGGAAAAGCGTGAGGGGGCCGAAGCGAACGATCTACGTCGTTGGTCTTCCACGGCTGAAGAGTTCTCATCGAAGATTACGTCTGCTTCCGCAGAAGAGCTTTTGCAGGTCAGTGAATTTGGCCCTCTCCAGATGACGAGAACCCTAACTTTTGAAGCATGCCTTTCTCCATGATTGGAAGAAGGATGACCTCGGTTTGTTGGTGTCAATCACCCAAGTCTCATCGCGCAGATTTTATACGGTGGAGTGGTAAGTCGCAATGTTCCTGCTTCCAGTGTGGTTCATTGACTTCCTATGCGACCCCATACTTTTTGCATCCTATCTTCGACTTGTTAGGCCACTTCACGTGCAGGCACTAGTTATGGGCCGAAATACCGCCAAATCCATGGCGCAAATGAGCCATTGTCCTAAATATAGCCCAGAGTCTGTCTTTCCGGAAGTCACAGCAGCAATTGTGGATGCCATAGCACTACATTCCGCAGTCAGTTCTGGATGCTCTGCAGTCAATTCTGGATGCCGTGGAGCCATTTCCCAACCCCGCTCCCTCCTCCCAGCCAAATTTGGACTCAGGTTCGTCGCCACATCTGATGTCTCCTGGTGCCCTTCAGTATATAGTCAACCCTCGTTGCTTCATCTCTTCCTCACGTTATTCGCGCCAACTTTCCTTGCACGTTCTCATCATATTACCGGTTTATCATGGAGATCACTCAAATCTACGCTATCGTCGCAGGCGGCGTTTTCCTCCTTTTGATATTCATGAAAGGTTTTCCATTCATCCAGCAACTTCTCCAGTCGCTCAACATTACCATATCCAGGTACCTCACCTATCCATTGGTCGTGCGACGTCACCGTCTTTTAGGGCCGTGGAGTCCCGCCGACGTTCTGCTCCAGCTCTTGTATATCTCACTCAACGTCTTCTGCGTCACCTTTCGCGTGACTTCCTTCGACGAAGCGGGAGACAGGGCAGGGACCCTTTCGATAATCAACATGGCGCCGCTTTTCTTTGGTCTTCACCTGAGCTTCTTAGCCGATTTGTTGGGTCTGTCACTGTCCAACTACCGACGGATCCACCGCTCCGCGGGGATAATGTCTTTCGCACTCGTCGCGCTGCATACGTTTGCCGCCGTCCATCACGACCCTACGTATTCTCTACGCGTGCCCGGGAACCTTTATTTGCTCATCGTAAGTCACATGGTCACTTCCGCCGACACGTCACTCACAGACTGGCAGGGTATCTCTTCACTCAGCTTCTTAATGATACTCTCATTACGCTTCATCCGCAAGTTTTCGTACGAATTCTTCCTCCGTACCCACCAAGCGTTGGCGTTCCTGATTGGGTATGTGCTCTGGCGCCATCTGAGTTCCAAATCATTCGTCAATCAGGTCTGTCTCTATGTCTCGGGCGGGATCTTTGGCTTCACATCCGTGGTTCAGCTCCTTGCCACTTTATATCGGAACAGCGTGTTTCGAGGACGCCTCCCACGAGCAGTGATCACCAAGGCTGGTGGCGGCTTCAAAATAGGCCTCACCGTCCATGGCAAATTGAAGGTCGACCCAGGACAATATATCAACTTATGGATACCATCGGTCAGCTTTTGGTCCTTCCTGCAAAGTCATCCGTTCATAGTAGCGTCTTGCGAGGAAGGCGAGCAGACGAATCTGGACTTACTGGTCGACCCTCAGAAAGGGTTCACCTCCAAACTTCAGCGGCTGGCCAGGTACGAAAGCGGATCTGATTGGAACGATTTCCGTGTAGCATTGTTCACTGGTCCGCATGGGGCCAGCGCTCCTCTGGGAGAATTTGAAAGAGTTCTCATGGTCGCTTCAGGATTTGGAATAGTCACCCAATTGCCATACCTACGACAACTGATCCGGGGCTACAACGACTTCACCACCCGCACACGGCGAATTCGCTTGGTCTGGCAATTAGAAAACATCGGTAAGTGCGCCGGTCGTCATTGGTGGATTAGCCGCTAACGATGGCAGAGGATGGGGCACCAGCGCAAGAGATTTTGAATCAAGCCTTGAAGGAAGATGCACTGGATGATAGCTATGTATGTAAATTGCGAATTTTATCCCGAGATTGGTATCATTAATTCGTCTAGATCTTACGCATCTCCATCTACGCGTCCGGACATCTTGAGCAAGGCTCCTTAAACGAGGGCCAACACCGGCGAGTCTCTGCTCATAAAGGGACGATGAATCTGGATGATGTGTTACGAGCGGAAGTATTAAGAGAGTATAAATCGAATAAGTCAGACGCGATGCTTACAACGATGGAAAAGGGAGGAGAAGATTGGGATGGAGATACACTTGTGGACGGAGTCCCAGGGCCTAGCGAAGCAAAGCTGGCATCCGTGAAAAAAATGCTGAGCGGGCCAAAGGAAAGGAAGAAGGGCGGTGAAATGCTTGTCATGGGTAAGGCTCCTTGCCCGGTCGACGATGATGACTTACTGATGGACACCGAAGTGTCTGGATCTCAGGAAATTCGAGATGACTTGCGAAGGCTTGTGCGAGGCTATTTAGATGACGGATTGAGTTTGTTGGAAATGGATTATCAACCAAATAAATGATACGTGAGCGTTAGCCTGCGCGTAGATAAATTCAAAGTATTCCACCCAGCCACGAATAAGTTAGGGTTTTCCTTCGACTACGCAAGATCTTGTGGATGGTCATTGAATCGACGCTACTGAGTTAGATTAGCCACAAGACTTCCCGGTATTGCTGATGGTGTGAACAATTTTTGACGTGAACCACCTCGTGGTATGGACCACTTTTGGTGCGCGCCACAGTTGGTGTGAACCACGACTCGTGGTGTAACGTCCGTCCCTGCGTAGCGGGACGCCCGCCGTGATGGGACGCTGCATACACTTCTCAACACAGCAAATTCAACAACGACCTAGGAGCATAAATATTCTCGGATTAGTAGCCTTGAATTGTAAATTGCATTTTCCCTCAGCACCTTTTAAAGATAGCTCCTACTTACTGTGCAATACCACAATCTACTGTGAGTCCATTTTAAGCGTGTTACTTTGGACGGCCGTAGGTGTACCAAATGTCTATATATACTACTAAAAATCTGTTAAGGTACGGCTTACTGTATGATAATCTAATCCCGAGCGCGACGATAGTATCCGAGAGGTAGTTGTGTTTCTGTGTTAATTCAAAGTCCACCAGCTTAGAATTAATAGGTGAGGAGGATCCGCTTATATAGCCTAAAACAGCTTAGCTGTAATTAATCGCTGCTAATACTAACTTTTCACTGACTCACGCTAGACCAACTGCGAGGAAGCTCGCAGTTAGTTAACGTTAATATAGCTATATAAGGTTCTAACAGCTTAACCACCTCTTCGTGCCCTTCTCTCGCGACCTACCATAGCGGCATCTGACCTTATTATTAAGTAGTAGACTGAATAACACAAATTATATAGGTCGCTTTCTATTACCAGCTCTTAGTTAGATATAATTATACAGCTTATATATACTTTCTTCTAACTAGTTAACTCTACTTATACTATCTACTAGTACTTAGTAATTCTGATTCTAAATCTTTACTATATACGCCTGCAGTGTATATAATAACATAAGCTTCAGCGATTCTATCTCCTCTAAGAGGCCTTCTATACTATTCTTCCTAAAACTCTATATTATACCTATAACGAGATTCGATTTCCCTTTTAAAGTTATACTCTTAAGGATCTACAGTATTTCCTTATACAGCGAATAACTCCGATTAAGTATTAAACAACCACCGCGTAAGTCTTCGCCTATAGCGATTAGATCAGCTACCTATTCGAGTAAAGGAGCCAGATCTTAGAGTCTTTTAGAAATACGAGCGAGTGCCTTAGGTGCCGCTGTTATTATTAATAAAGAGAAGCCAACCTGTATCATAAGCGACGTAAGGCCTAATATACTCCCTGCTATCTTAAGACTAGTCACTAGTAAGCCCGACCCCCTAAACCTTATCTTAGACCGGATGCCTTTACGCTGGCTGGATTTCTTAGGTATATGATTTGCGCTTGCTGTAGGCTAATCTATATAGTCTTAAACTCCACCTATATTAGTAATAGGTACGTCTCCTTTTAAGCCTATTTTAACTTTCTCCTCGTCTAGTTCTTCAAAATCGTCTACTGTAACCTGAGGAAGTTAAAGAGCTCGCAGCACCTTATTAGTATCTCTAACCTATCCTTTATCCTTAGCTAGATTATGTGCTAAAAGACTAACGTATAGGTTATCCGTAGGCCGCTTAGTAATCTACCTATAACTAGTACTAATACTCAGCTGATCGTCTCGTAATAGTGCCGCTGTTTTGCTATTATCACCGGACCGTAGACTAAAAAAAGACCTAATAACAACCTTCTTCTTCTCAGTCGCGTACTCTATTATATCCGGAAGCGTCCACACCCTCAGTACCCTATTAAGAAGTAGAGTATCTGCCCTATTCCCTAATAGTTACGTGATTATACTAGTCAGCTCTATAACTTTAAGTGCTAAGTTAGGACTGCCTGTAGAGCGCAGATATCTGATTTTAGCGAAAATGTTCGATAAGTGCAAGTTAAATATATCCTACTAACCAGCGATACGAACTACGGTTCTTCGTAAGTTAAGAATAGAATCGCCGACTTTAGCTGCCTTAATCCGCAAAGAGGGTATTTAGTTAGTATTAGCTCTATTTAAAGGTTAATATATATTATATAGTAGACTAAATAATAGCGTGTACTTATAAAGTCTTACTAGCCATAAATATTTCTAAGCTCTTAATCTTTAACTATAAGCTCTAAGTAAACTTATCCAGATCCCTAGCCGCTATTAACGCCTACTGCACTTTCCTCGCTATTCTATACTGTATACCTTTCCTTATATTCTCCCTAAGGGCTTTCTTATACTTTGCGATCTTCTTCTTAAAACTAAGTATAAATTCTTTAGTATACTTTAACTATTCCTACAGCTTATCCGCAAACGCTACGGACGTATTCGATAGCTTTAGATTCTGTATCTCCTTAAAGACGTCTTAGAAGCTCTCATACCAGATAATCGCTTCTTAGGACTTAAATACTAAGCCGTCGTCATCCTTTAGCGCTGTCGTAACTTTAATCGCGAACTTCCTGAACTCAACGATATTGCTAGGCGAGAAGCCGAAACCCGCTATTATAACAACCGATCTATAAGAAGTTTAAGAATAGAAAAAATAATCTTCTGCTAGAAGGGCGGAGCTAAAGCAAAATTTAGAGGCGATAAGGTAAGTAGCAGGGCGATTTAATAGCTGCAAGCTAATTATATAATACTATATTACTATAGTAATAGCACTGAGTACGTAATAACGCTAACGTAGTCTTAGCCTTTAGTGCTTACTTCGAAGGTTATACGTATTAGAGATTCAGGTATCAATCTTTCTTACCGCTAAATTACGGCTAGCCTGCTTTCGGCTAATATATATAGTCAGCGACTACCGACTGTATTTAGTTATTCTCAGCTGATACGCGTTAAGTCGCTATAGAAGCACAACTACCTTTAAAACCTAGATGAATATCTCAGGATAGAATCTTTATACGTCTATTTATGGCTAACAAACCTTTTAGGCAGGATATATAAACATTCTAGTAAATACTAGGCTATTCAGAATAACAATCTCGAGCGACGTTCAAGGTAAATAATAATATACGCGGTAAGCAAGGGCTATTCTCATAAGTTATTAATAAGTAGATATAATTTATAATCCAAAGCTGCTATCCCGAAAATATCTATACTTCTAGCTTATTATTAGCTGTGTTATGTTAAAGACTATTGGCGTTATCCCGGCACGGCGGGTGTCCCGCTACGCAGGGACGGACGTTAGACCACTTTGGGTGCACACCACGGCTGGTGGTGTGGACCACGTCTCATGGTGTACACCACTTTTGGTGTACACCACGGCTGGTGGTGTGGACCACGTCTCATGGTGTAGACCGCTTTTGGTGTACGCCACGGCTAATGGTGTGGACCATTTTTGGTTTACACCACAGCCTGCTCGGTGTTCTCGAATCTTGTTGCATCAGTATCCAGTTCCTGCTCCTAGCATCCACTTCTGACTGCCTTATCAACGAAAGGTGGAGTCAGACTCCGCCCAAGAGGATGAAAACGTAAAACAATAAACTACCAATACCTCCACCGCCGTCTGGCGTGGACATCTCCCGGCTTTTCAATTTCATACAATGCACATTGGCAGGGTGCAAGAGCTTTACGATAGGCTCCCACCTTACGGTATCGCGCAAAATGATTTGCGGACTCTGAGCCTTGGAGGTCCAGTAGTCTTAGTTGGTCGCGGTCTCGGTACGGGATATAGTAACTTATTCCACTCATAATGAGCGTCATGAAACCAAACCTTACTGGCCTAGGCTTGCCAGGATCACGAGTGATGACACATCGTTGGATGCGATCATGAATATGCGTTGCTTTCGAGATCTTATGGATTGATGATCAACGATAGATGGTGTTGTTGCGGAGGAGGTCTCATCAAGCTGAACCGATGCATCCGACGCTGGGGAGTCCAATTCGGTTTAGCGGTTTTCCAAATCTTAAAACCAGAAATCCATCCTATCGCTCTCCCAGTAGCCGTGGAGGGAGCCAGAATCGAAGGGAGCCAAAAGTGAAGTCATTGAAGAGGAGGGAGAGGAGCCGGAATAGAGTAGAGCCAGAACTGGATGAAGTTGGGTACTATTAAGAGGACTCGTGGGACGACAATGATGGAAAGATCGATCGGAGATAAAAACATCATTCACACCATCTTCCAACCCATTCAATCAGCCTTGAACAAAAATGGAGCAATCGAACGTTGCAGGCACAAAGCGAAAGCCTAGCATATTGTTTCAGCGACCTCCAATGCTCAAGCCACCACCGCAAATAACTCAACACCGTGCGGGGGATCTACCGCGCACTCCCTACCCCATGCCGAGCAAGGGTTGTAAACGATCTGTTCTCCGCAGGAAGGAGAGGCAAAGAAACTTAAGATTACTGGAGAGAGAGGTATTCTAAGCATACTACCTGATCTGGCTAGCTTTCCCTCACTCGAGTCTCGGTATCCTCCTCCTAATCAGTATCGCGTCATTCCTCTAGTGGAACTAATAAAAGTATAGGAATTAATTTTTAACCAAGTTGACTGGTCCGAAGTAGTAGAGGAGGCGGGAGGGGGAGAAAACCCCGACATCTATTGAGATGTGTTCAAAATAATTATGCACTCCTATATTGAAGACCCGCTGAAACAAGAGGAAGACAGAAAAGACATGAGGATCGAACTTAGTAAACGGGATGATGTCGGCACCGAGAGCTTAGATGACAGCAGTAAGGATGGGGATAACTACCAGCATTTAGAGGATCACACAATTTTGGAAAGTGTCGAAAGTTCCTGGGGGAGCGAGGATTATATAGATGACGAGACTGATGATGAGGAAAACGGCGACGATGAGGAAGACAGTGACGATGAGCAAGACGGGGACGACAATTGAGGACGTTGATGGGTTGGTTCATATTTGCTTGTCCGCCAATAAGAAAATCATCTGCTTGTACAAGAGAAGAGAGTTCAAGGTCGACTCATTATTGCCCTCCTCCAGCTTTTTCATTCTCCACCGCGCCTTCGAAAAAATGAAGACCAGGCCCTTGATACCGTTGCAACTCAAACATATCCCTAACCTCAAAATATCACACTCGATTCGTTCAGGTGTCTTTGCATAGGTTCCACTTCATTCTGTTTTCTTTATTCCCTGTTTCCGCCATTCTTCGATGCTAATACTACGATCAATCCCAAAGAGCTTCTCGAGCCACGCCTTGATGATAGGTTCGGAGTAATTAGGATTTTGGAGACGCTCGTCGATCTTGGCATTTAGGGTTGGCGCAGGTATTCCTGCATCTTCAAACTTCTGTAGTAGTTTGAAGAGAACATCGGTAGAAAGCGTGCAATTATCCAGATCTTTTGCGAGGTCCGGGTCCAAAGTCTCTGGCCGACCGTCCCAGTGTTCGATCGCTTCATGGCACTTTTTCACGAGGTTATCGTACAGTATGCTATTCCGATGCGACGGAGCCGCCATGAGGCTCCACACCGTTCCAGTGACAGCAAATGTTCCGGCTGCCTCGGGCTTTTGAAGAAATGTGCCAGCCACCACGAGGACGAAGCAAAATATTGACATACCCGCTCGATACTGAGAAGCATACTCATTGTCTCCCTTTTTTTCTTCCGCTCGAAGAAAGCCGTAGCATATATCGTCATACCTTTCTTCGCTGATCGCCAGGTTTATGGCGACGTGACGGCGGTTTGTTGAGAGTATGCAGCCTAAGATCCTTTTTTTTAGAGCATCAATGACATCTTTTGGTAGTGTCGCCATTGTTGTACTCTGTGAGATGTCTTCGATGAGGTGGAGGCGCTGTTGAAAAGGTTAGGTTGGGCAAGATTCATATGGCGGAAAAGAAAAGAGACATGACACAAGCGAGTATAGAAGGAACGACAACCTTGAGAATCACGGCGGATGACAGGGCAGATTTAAGAGGCGCCGGTATGGCATAGGCCTAAAGATCGGACACGAATCGTCTAACACTAACGAAGCTAAGGAAGCCGGTCACTCCTTCTACTGCGATATGCAGGAAACGGCCACATCATCACAACATGCGGTATATCAAAGTCTTTTCACGGCTTATGCTACCCCTCCTCCTGCCTCTCGAGACCGCTCCACTCTCCTCTCTTGTTTCCACTTGCCACTATGGAATCCATTGCCGCCTTGAGACCTCCAACATTTCATGAAAATCACAGACCCTTGTAAAGATTTATGTACATACAACATTGCGTGACCTTGACCGAGTGTCCATATGATACCACCCTCAGACTGTGGTCCATGTTTCTCGAGATGTTTGAGAGAGATCAAATCAGCTGGCATGGATAGATTTGTTTAAGAAAGAGGATTTCGAACACGGGGAGACGAAGTACTAGGGGACGGAAGACTGCTTACGTGGAACCTGCAAGCCCACTTTGTTCATTTACGCGAGGAAACAGGCACAGAAGAGTCGGTGAGAGGATTCGTTCAGTTGAAATGGGGATTAACATTAGTGCCTAGTGCTCACCCCCAACTTGAATCATCGGCTGACGACAACGGGGAACAATACGCTTTAGTCGGGCGAGGCTATGGCTTTCGTTGCAGGCGACACGACCTCAAGTGGTCCGATGATGCGTTTATGCCATATGATTGGCAGGCTGAAGCTGAATCGCTCATGCATACTATATCACCGCCAGCTCAAAGAACTGGTAGGATGGATAGGACACCTCATCATTCGCCTTTCAAACTATCTTAGGAAAGGCGCTTGATCTTCGCTGACGTTCCATGAACTTGGTGATAGTTTCCCAACTTTTACAGAGAACCTTCGTATATACACCTAAAACTATACAAGAATGGCTCAAATTATTGCTCTGACTCCCGCTAATATGTCAGGACTGCTTCAAAGCAAGACAAAGTTTCCGACGAGTGTTTCTATCTCTGCAGCTGTGACTTGGGCAGACTGGTTAAGACTCTTCGCATTCAGCCTTTCTAAAAACATTTCCGTCAACTCTTCCTTCGGACATGCGTGCTCAGTGAAGCAAACAGCACCTGACAAGAAACGTACGATTGCAGTCCACCTCTTTGTCTCTAAGACCTTGATCGCGTCGCAGAAGGACGCAAATAGGTCGAGCAGCAAATTGTAGCTGTTCCTAAGCGCAACGCGCTCGGAGAGGAGCTGTTCGAGGCCCCAGAGGTCCGACGTTGTTGACTGAGAGCCGCTTCCTTAGGTGGGTGGGTCGAGAGTCCACAGCAAGAGCATATCAGCTAAGGCTAAGGCCAGTACTTCAGGTTCCAAGCGAGTCTGAAAGACCTGAAACACCTGACGAACAGTACGTTCTCCGTCTCCTGTATGAGTCCATCCTTGCAGTATGGTCATGAAGTCCTCGTCGGTAGAGCTGTGATAGCATTGGTGAAGTAGCAAAAGATGGCGAAACTCTAGATCTCGGAAGCGTGGGAATTTCTGGCAAAGAAGTTCACTAATGCTATTAGCATAATACCTACCGTCGAGGGTTCTAATTACTCATATACCCATCCGGACGGCTTCCTGGTCGGTAACGCTCATACTGGTGAAGAGTGTAACGAAGGCTGGCGTCAGATACTGCTTCCGGTCAGTTCCAACTTGTCTCAAAATTCACGCGACTTACCACCTCATTACGAAGACAGTCGATAGGCAAGACCCGTCGCAGATGGCGATCCAACGGCCCCATCATCTGCGGCTGAAGATTTGTGTCGTCGGAGAAGAGTCGAGATTCTTGAAGAGCCTATGCAAGACTTCTTTCGTTTATTGGCCGCAGGGCACCCAGAGGACGTTGCTTGGTTCTGAATGCCTCGAAGTATAGACATAGATTTTGCAATGGGAGGAAATCTTGGGATGGCTCGAAACATGGAGGTTGGCAAAACCCACCGGAGACACGCAGGAGCTTATGTAGCAAAGCAATTGTCTGAAATTGCAGCTCACTGGGTGTTTTGCCCTCGAATACAGGCAATTTTGAGAGTCCCCACCAATAGTCTTCGTCGGAGGGCAGGTAAGGGAAGAAAAGCTGCCAATCCTGCCGGAGGAAAACATAGTGTTGACTATCATCTGTCGAGCTGAAGATGAGACAGGCCGCGAGCTGTTTGAAGTGGGGCTGATACTGGCCCAGAGCCTAGATTGTGTCAGCTTCTTTCTTGGATCCAAGCTTGATGTCAGACCTCTATGGTAGACCGGAATGCTTCCATCGGCGACCAGATCTGAAGGTCTTCCCGTATTGCTAGGCTATGACGAAGTGTTACGTCTTGAAAGTGCAGGCAGCGAGTAGGCGGAATCAAGAGCCCATTCACGGTATCCCATAGCTTGTAGTAAGACTCGAGGCAAATCTGAATTCCGTCAACCCAGACGCTCGCTTTCTTCCTCATCAGTCCACTGGAGCCAGTAGATTGGGAGACCTCGAATATGCCATCCAGATCCACGAATGTCCAATAGCTCCTCTCATCAGGCTTCTCGGCATCGGCGTCATGCTCATACACAAAGATGAAGCCGTTCGCGACGGACGAGCGGCCATATCCGGGCCCGCAGGGAAAAAGAAACGGTCTTTTGGAAAGGTAGGCTTCGATAAGGAGAAACGCGTCCAGCACTTGTGAAATGAAGGAATTAATCCAGGCAGGATAACATGGCACTGGAAGTCGTGCAGCAGCAGAGCATAAAGGCATTGTCTGGACACAAGGTAACTTGCTTTGCGGTCAGGCGTAAAATGGCGACGGTTGCATATGCATATGGAACGGCAAAGGTCGACAATATCAAAGACTGTGAGAAACAGAAGCCAATGGAAAGGCCAGCCTAGACGACCACCGTCCAGCGTGAGAACCCACACCCACCCTTAGCAGTAATAGCGTGTATTGAGGGAGGTTTTAGTTCGAAATGCTCAGGGTCGTTATCTAAAGAGGATAGTTTCAATTCACGCTAGCAGGAGAAGCACACAACAACAGTCCACCATAAGGTCTCATCCTCCTCTGCTACCAGGTTTTCAAGCAACTTCTTGGCCGCCAGTTCCTCAAGTGCTCTTCCCATTCTGTCGGTATTAGAGAATCCTACGTGTGCAGGGGTACAAAGGATACGACAAATCGAAGCCATTCTCGCCAAATCGGAGTCAGCGAACACGGGAATGTTGCACAGGATTGGAGAAAGGGTGTGGTGACGGGATAGAGAGCTGTGGATCGGCAAGCAACGCGTTCAGAGTACGGAGACGGGGCCAGGTCCCGCGACGCATACGGTAAGTGATGAGGCTTATGCGGGATTCATCGAACGATCAGATCGCGGGGCCAGGCCCCGCGACGCCTACAGTAAACGCCGCTGATGCACTCGTCTCACTGCCGGTCATCACATCCAAAAGATAAGCAAAGCACATAGCAGATGCTGCAACAATGAGGAACGAGTTCTATTTACGACTTGGTTTACGCTAACATTCCACTGGCGTTAGGATCTGTCTGCTCGAGCCATTTTGCACCGCGTATCAATGAAACCGGTTACATAGAATCAGAAGCAGGCCTATGGTTTTGTATCTCAGGGCCACAATTTGTTTCTTTCGCAATCGAGAATTCATCTTCTCCCAAAGTGAATCTTCCTCTTTCTATGGTATCATACAATATTTCCAAAATGAAATTCTCCGAATTAATTCTCCTGAAGGAGGGGGTTTTTCTACTCGAGAAGGGAGACAGCCAGTGGTATCCAAAGCAATGTGAAACAATAGTAATTCAGTTTGCCGGTTCTGAGACTGAGTTGGCTGCTCAGAGGTTCGAGGATGATGATGAAGTTTTGTGAGTCTCAAAGTTACCTATCAACCCGTTACTGACTGTACGCGAAGCCTTCCATCATCGCTGGAAGATTGCAATCTAAGCACAGTGGAAGTACATCACGCAGGTTGGTATGTGGACACAGCGCACAAGCATGTTGGAGAGCTCGCACCAGCAATACTCGACTTTCTCCCCGACATGCTTATTGGACAGAAAGTCATGATCATGGACGTAGACGAACATGGGCACGGTGGCACGGCTTAGTGAGCTTGTCTCTGTACAATGATTCTGCTTTCTTATAACGACTTAGTGTGGTCAAATTGAAGAGTGTTCACGCGGAAGCAGTAATACACCCACCAGATTCCCGGATATGCGAGAATATTAATTGGACACAGCGGACCAAGCTCTCTCCGCATGAGCAAATTCTCTTCGATGCCGTTCGTGAAATGCAACCCCGTACGGAGGCCGACTGGGCCAAAGTTAATGCCAAATGGAATCGCGATATTTGGCAGAAGGTCATCAACTCTTTTCTTCCATTGATGTGAGCGAAAATTGACAGGTTTTTAGATTATGAAACGATTCAAAAATGCACAACAATCAAGCAGCACTTCTGTACAGCAGTTGGAGACCCCCGAACTTGACACCGATCGGACGGTGGCCGATGATCCCGGGCCTACGCAATTCAGTAGGTAAATCCACAACTTGATTCGATAAGAAATCCAACTGATGTTTCCAAGTCTCCAACTCCACTAATCGTTTGAAGCTCGACACTGGGGAGGGAGAAGGAAAGAAAAAGGTCGAACCGGAGAATATCCTCCAGTTTCGCAACCTGTCCATAGAGGTAGGTATGAGACTTCCCTTCCACCACCAAGACTCTAACGCTTGTCAAGGGCCCCCTAAATGAACAAGTACCCTCTTTTCATGAAAATCAGACGGTCAGGGGCAAGGCAGATTCGAAGAGAAATAGGTGGAGCAACATCTACGGGCTATGAGCAAATGCTGCCTGTGCTTATCTTGAGAGAAAGTGACATTGGCGAATGAGACGCTCAAAGAATACTTTGATTGGAAACTAAATTACAATACATTGCTTTGCTAGCAAATGCTTCTCTTCCGCCGCCAGTGAACATTTATAGAGAGCTGAGGACGCCACAAGGTCTTAGCTCCGGCGACTCTACTAGCCAGGGCTGCAACATCGCGGGGCCAAGCCCCGCGACTAATCCGGTAAGGCGGAGCTCAAACACAAGATTCCTGAATTTTAGCCTATGCTTTGGGAAGAACTAGGGTGGGCAAATATGCGCATGGATGAGCTACTATGCAGCATTGATGCACTATGCGCATATATGCACCTGCATACATGCATTTTGCACTTGACCCTATTCGGAGCGGATCAACTATATTCCGCGCTAATATTTTCTTATCCGCTTCCTTTCGGCCTTTCCAACATCATAAATATCTCAGAGGATAATTCATAGCTTTATCAATATCAACTCCTTTTACTACACGCTGGTATAACCATGACGGACGGTACCCTAGATCAGGTCCATGACTTCATGCGAAGCTATATTGATCCGGATCATGATAAGGATAAATAGGCTAAGGTTTGGGACGATTTCAACTCCTTCCGATACCAACAGAACGCATTTAACCCTTATACTCGAAGCGATATTTGGAAAGAAACAGTCATTAGCCGGCCAATCATATTCTGGCAAAGAGTCCGCTATCGAGCTGAGGAGTTAGCTATATTCGCCTTACGTATCTTCAATATACCAGCTAATTCAGTCCTTGGAGAGCGATCGTTCTCATCAATAAATTACGTTCTCTATAAGAACCGTACCAGAATAGGTATGGAGCGGAGCAATCAATGCGTCTATATCTATATGAACCAGCGTATATTACGCAAAGCGCAGGAGGCGGAAGGCGCTCATTGTTGGACTAATATAAGCGATACTGAGGCTATTGATATGGAAGACGAGATACTAGGGCAGCTGAGTCCTGTAGATATGATGAATACCTCAATCACCTCATTGGTCAATGAGCTGGAATAGTACTATATAGGGACGCTTGCATAGCAGGTGCAGAATGAGGCCAAACTCCACCAAAACCTCACCTCCTAAACCTCACCTCCTAAACCTCCCAAACCTCCTCAACCTCCGGCCAACCAAGCCACCGAACCAAGCCACTAGATCCTCCATACAGGCCTCTCATTGGTCTCTAGTTCAGCCTCATTTGCCACCTGCATAGTAGCCGGCTACTATGCAGCATTAATGCAGTATACATGCACTTTTGCATCAATGCGCATGGATGGCCATGCCCACCCTAGGAAGAACAGATTTGTGCTCTGCAAGAACAATCTAAGACAGGGGACAGCCTATTTGTAAGCCATAGTTCAGCTCAGCACTTAGCTAATAGAGATCTGCAAAGATGGCTTGCAGGCCAAGATTGAACCATTTTTTTGCATCGACTTTGATTCCTCGTTTTCAAAGCGATCAACTGAATCGCAGCAACATGCTTGCGTCAAGTCCGACTGTTCAGTTGCACTGGCCAATGCTTTCTCACCATTCCATTTCTTTAGCTTAGCACAGAAAGCTCACAGATTTTCCAATACTGCTACGTGGACCCATTCACGTCATCATACCTGGGACGACAACACGTGGAATCATCAAACGGCTCGCATCGCAAATCGATGCCTCAAGACCCAAAGGTCGGGTCACTCAAAGGACGAGGTTCCAATGTCGAAGGGACCCATTGGAGCACAATATCCACCAAGCGCCCGGCATGATGATAGCGACAGAGATCTTATTTCCCTCAAAGCTCGGACTTTGTGCCCTCTGCCAATCTCAAATCCATCGCGAGGTGACCTCCAGCGAGTGCCGGACGCCCCGAACGGTCATTCACGAACTTTTGTACCTTCTACGAAACAGCCAGACCAACAAGGATCACGCTCACATGGTATCCAAAACCTCCTCAATCCGGTAGAAGGCAAGAATCATTCAAATGAAAGCTGTGCTGTCGGCTCTCCCAGTCTCTCCGAGCTGAGTACTGGCCTTTTATCTCCGTCAAAATCTCATATTCATAGTCTGCCCTCGGCGAGATCACCTCCATACCGCCAAGTGAATCAAGAGGTTACTTATCCCCTGGCGCAGAATCGTGAACACCCACCCGCTGTCAACCCTGAGCCTCCGCAGCCGGCTTCTCAAACGGACAGTCACAGTATTCAGTATTCCTCTTACAGCCAGTTCAATCAGACTGAGTCAGCTTTTGCACCGCCTGCAGTATCTACTGGTCAGCCACAGTACTTTTCCTCTAATCCGTCATTTGGTCCCTCATCAACAATGGTGCAGAAGCTCCCAAGTGCAAAGGCCTTCGAGCTGCCCATATCAAGCACTGCTGCGCAAAGTCAATACCAAGTGATGGTGCTGGAAACAGAGCGAGGTCCCATTCAGTTACCTGTTGACGTTCACGCTGCGTCGAAAGACGCTGGAGAGAAACGACGGAGAAATGCTACCGCTTCCCACCGTTTTCGTCAGCGTCGGAAAGAGAAAGAAAAGGAGACTTTTGAGAACATTGCTAGATTGGAGGCTCAAGTACGAGAGGCGGAAAAGGAAAAAGAACATTATCGTACGGAAAGAGATCACTTCCGGGACCTGGCCCTTCGCCATCGTCTACCCGTTGCACCTCGGCCACCAACGCCAAAACGCCAACGGTATGCTGCGATGAATGGAGCATCGCTTGTACAAAATCAAGAAGTCGAGAGTGATGGACAAAATGGCGCGCATACCAGACGGATCCCAAGGATCCCGTGTCAAAGCATCCTACCATCAGCGGCGTGGCCTCCTCTGCAGATTCCTACATTTCAATGTATTAGTCAGTGTCGCATGTTATCCCCTAATACCTAATGTACGAAGAGCAGCATGCACCTTGTATATATCGACAGTGAGAGTCACATTTATTTAGGCTCATGCTTTCAAACATTTTGTCCACTTTAGTAGTTGGAAGAGGCTGTGTGACACCTAAACTTGGCCACAGCACTTGTCGTCGAACAGACAGCGAAGTAAAGTCACCTTTACATTCGAAGATTAATGTCTTTGGTATGCAGAGAAAAGTTACGTACATCTTCATCCAAGCTACTTTAGAAGCTATAGTCCCGCTCATAAGTCATCGCACCCGCGCTCCCCCACCAAAAACAGACACCTTTCTCCATAGCTTACCATACCACCAATTGATGAATTATGAAGCCTAAAATCACGTAGATGATAGAAATCATGGTGTTTTACAGTCCTGCCAAGCCGTTTTCTGATTGGTCTACTCTAGTACTTGGTGTACCATCCCTCCGCCTTTATGACGGCCTCAACCCGCCTTTCCATGCTGTCTACCAACGACTGTAATATCTCATTATTAAGAAGATGCCAGGCTACTTCTAAAGTCTCATGTAGCTTCCCTAGCCGCTCCTCATCATTCCTACCACAGCTCATAATGTCTGGTTCTAGCTCATAACACTTTTCCTTAAGTAATCGCCAGAGGTGTTCAATAGGATTTAGGTCTGGCGAGTAGGGTGGCCAATCAATGAGCTGTACCCCGTTCTCTTGGAACCATTCCCTTATAACTCTCGCAGTATGTATACAAGCATTGTCCTGCATGAACCACATACCGGGTTGGTAGATTGTAGGGATTTGGTCTTCTAGAACATCGAGATATGAAGCAGCGGTATATCCATTCGCCTTTGCCTCTGGATCACGTACCATTCGGACTAAATCGCTTCGGTCGGTACCGCAAAAGGCTGCCCACATCATGGCTGACTTGGCCTTTCCTTTCTTGAATGGTTGTATCATTTCCTTATCCCATTTCTGACCGACGTGGCGGAATACCCATTCCCGTTTTTTACCTGATCCTAGCTCTATTGAACACTCATCTGACCAGACTATTGACTCCCACTCAGGTGCACGCCAGTGTCTCCGGGCCTTACACCAATTTAACCGCTGTTTTGCGTGTATCTTTAGGAGAGGTGGGCGCTTTGCTGAGAGCCAATTCGTAATTCCATGCTCCTTAAGCCGTCGCCGGAGTGTATGCCTGCTGATTTCAACCCCTAGCTCTTTCTTGACGTCTGAATAATGCATTTTCAGCTTGATCCTACACAACCGAAGGAGTTTACGCTCGGCACGTACCCCTAGAAGCCGTGGCCGACCAGATCTAGGCCTGTCTTTTTGTGAGGGTCGAATGGTAGAGTTCTGAATGGTGTCGCGAATTGTTGATTTAGGGATGATTTCAGCCCTCGAGATTGCCCCGTACCCCCAGCCCGCCGTATGTGCCCCAATGATACGACCTCTTGTGGAAGGAGTAAGATGTAACCGCTGAACCCTGGTACGAGATCTAGGAGTAGTAGGAGCCATGGTTGGTATGTAGGACGTGGGGGGGAATATGATGATTTTTGGTGTTCTCGCTAAAAAGCGGCATGGTGCGGGAACTTATGGCCTAGTACTATACCTTAAACTTTAGAGCGCCGCTTAGCGTGCCAGGTATCCTCAGACTAATCCTGCCGTTTGAATGCGCAGCCTAGCCACGTCAACTTCATCCGTGCAAATGCGCAATGTCGCGCATCGATATCACTTTAACTACGCCGACCCACCCTGAATTTAATTGGTTAGACAGCTTCGAAAGCCTTGAAGGAGAAGAGATCGAGGGAATTATTCTGATCCTCCGAGGTGCATTGGCTGCCTTCTCTGCAGAGCTAAGTGACCGACGCGAGCCTTCGACGGATCGAGCACTCGAAGATTACAAGAAGAAGCTTCAGAAAATTGCCAAACAGATCAATAAGCAAGGATTGACTGAAACGCACGAGGGTGATTTGGACAGTTTGAAGATATCTTTGGCGCAAGCCGGATCTGCCCAAGTAGAACGCGAGGAAAGCCAACCAAGCAAGGCTGGGCGACAATATCTCCGGTTCATCTCAAACGTCATAGGCTGGCCTTACGCCCTCTTAATTTTCTGTGCGCTGGGCAAACACAAAGTGGAGCGCATTAATAAAGTCTAGCGCGTAAAACTTCTCAAATATATTGCTAAACACCGAAAGTTGCTCTTCTGTCGGATACTTGAAGATAGGGCCGTTCAGTTCCGATGTTAAGAAAAACGTATGAATCTTACTTCAATATTGTCATGTGTACTAAAATATTGTAGATATCAAAGTCGACCTTCCACTTACTCGAGGCTCTAAGAAGCGCAAGAGACGAGAAATCACGGATGACGCTGTAAATACTGAAACAAAAGATCAACAAAGCGCGAGATTGGCGGCTGTTGTGACGGATGAACGCGCAATTTTGAAGAACGTTTCACCCTCCGCTCTTGAGCGCTCTGTCAGTGATCCAGTGATCTTTTCGAAGAAACAGGCAGAGCCTCAGAACAAGGTGGCAGCTTTCTCCGGGCCATTAGAGGGGTTCCACGATCTACCGCATAATATCAACTTGTCTTTACCAAACGAAAGCATCTTGAAGGATACTGGATCACGTCCACCCATCTGTGAAGATGGAAAACATAATTTTGACGGCGAATTTCGTACCAAACCCGCCACTAATCTAAGTGCATTAAACACCAAGGCGAGGACTCTCCCGGATGCTGGAACTCTCTCTATCATAAGCAATGTGACACCCGGTGAGCCGTGCTAAACAATACTTCCACATAAACTCAAAATTGAACCTCATAGCAGGAAGCGGCGGTACAATAGATAACAGCGGCCAAATCGAGTCTGCGATCAATGCAGAGCACCCAGAATCCCTTGCGAATAACTCTCGATCAAATAGTGTTGTCTGCTTCAACCAGCAACTGGCTCAGCCAGTCGTAGCTACCACAGCTGGGATAAATACTGTGGTTTCTGGGCTCGACACTGAGGAAGTGGACAGCTCTCCAGCACGCGATATAAGATCATCTTCGTTCCAGAGTGACAGCTTCGCTTCGACACCATCGATAACGGAGAGCCAACAGTCTCTAACGTTGAATCGTATCAATTATGAGGTGGTCGAGCAGCTTGTGGCGAGCGCGCAAGATCTGAACCGATCATACAATCTACAGCCTGGAACAAATCAATTGGAACAGGGAATGTCATCGAGGCTACTAATGCGAGAGAGACAGCAGCAGAGTGGAGAATGCATACCGGATTTTACTCAAGACGCTGGACTCATCCCTACGGCATCGATATCTGCAGCCCCATTCGCCGACAACGAATTTGTTTCCCCTCCTAATTGTAATGACGTCCAAAGATTCTTCTCCGACCGCTCCAGAATAATGTATTCACCGTCTCCACCCCAGTTTCTGTTGGTTGCTGAGGAATTGTTCCATAATATCAAGGTATATTTCGAAGATTCTTGTCAAAACATGATCTTCGACGACCATGGGACCCTCCTAAATCCAAATGGCGCCGAGTTACATAATGACTTATGTAATGAATTCGACTCGTACTGCTTTACTGCTACGATGTTCAAAGGAAGGGAATTGCACGTCGAGTTTCGCCACGCACTTTCCAAAGCCTCTGCTCTTGTCGAACAAATCCTTCGAGCCGAGCATCCTCGAACCCTAGCCTGCTTTCTCGAAGTATTCATCCACCTTATACAAACCGGGCTCCCTGATGTTGCTTCTATTCTCCGTGACTTCATCAAAAAAATGTCCGAAAAAGTCACCAGGGGAGGGCATCCTTGGGGTTAAATCTGTCGGCTTCTCGGGGAACTTGACTCGGAGCCTCTTGACCAGGCTATGGCACAAATTTGGAAATGCACTACTGATACTTTTGAGAGCGAACTTGGAGCGTCCAGTCGACTTGCTGTGTCTGTTCGTCTCGATTACATAAAGCGCGTGTACGGGTTTAAAGAATATCTTGAAGAAGAACGGCTTCTTCGAGATCTCCTTGCTCAATTCGATGGCATCCCTAGAGTCCCGACCCCGCGGGTGATGCTCAACCTAGCGTATAATTTGAACAGACAGGGACGCCATGACGAAGCGGAGAAGATGGCGGTGGAAGTCTTTTCGCTGCTTCAACAAAATGAGATATATGCTAAGAGAATTGCCGAGAGGATAGAATGTATGAAAACCGTTTCTCACAGTTAATTCAGTCAAGGGAAGGCTCTAGTAGCAGAGCGGACTATACGAGAGGCGATATAAATGATTGTGGATCAGTGGGGAATATAACATTCTTGGGTCCTTGAATTTATGAACGTTCTGGAGGGTTGGCTACAAGATTGGGGCCGGGAGGAGGACGCCAACACACTACGGGGAGAAATAGAAGGGTTGATGGGGAAGGATGAAATTGACGAGTAGCTTAATAGGATACAAGGCTTGCTTATACACCCTGCCGGAAGGAACTGATAGAATAAGTTAACGACTAAGTTAGTCCTTATGGATGGTTGCATATTCGTATTTCCTTTCTGCCAATTTATTCAGGTAACTGAGAAAGCTGTGCTGAAGGCAGGGCGTGCTCTAAAATGTGTTCCCTTATACACATTATTCTTTTCCTTTCGCCTCCTTGAAAATCAAATGAAAGGCTGCCAATCCCTGGGATTAATCAACTGTAGTCGTTTGAATCAACGACTCTCTCATATATGAAACTCCTAGATTGCCCGGGTATGATGAAGAGTCTAATGGCTACCTAGCAGTCTCCCTATACTTTTTGTAGCGATATCAGCTTCAACTGACTACACAGCGTCTGCCTTCATCTTCTTCTCCAGGGGAATCAATCACCGCTCCACTTTCCACAAGCACTAGCTCATTAACTCTGTCCGTGGCATATTCGACCCGCTTCCAAGTCTTCAAGCACCCAGTATTCGTATCGAGTTCCCAAACCCGCGTCCGTCGGTGAAAACGCTTTCCGCCGAACGAACAATATCCCCCGAACCCACTGCCACCTCCATAACATAGCCAAGGGCCAGGCTGAGGGGTTTTGTCGCCATCCTGCTGCGTTTGTTGTGGCAGCAGAGCGCAAAAGTCATTCACGTGATCGTGCCCGCAGCCTAATGCTGATATGCCTCCTTTGACCAAAGCGTCGTAGAAACAGGTATTGAAGCTAGGGCTTTCAGTCGGTTCCCTCCGGTGGCCGTTACGTATACCAAGACGGCGGTATCCGAACTCAGGAAGAGGGATGTGTAGGAAAGCCAAAGACATATAAAAGCGGTTGTCATTATCGTCCTTCTCACGCGCGCTTCGTTGCGCTTGGGAAGCGTTCACGAACCAGTCAATTTGGCTTTGCTTGATAGGGTCGTAGTCGGGATTGTGTATCAAGCTCGGTATTTGACCGTGCGAATCCAGGAAATATAAAGTCGATAACGGGAGCTGTGACGGGGCGGGAGCTAGGACTCGAAGGTAGAAGTTGCCTATGCCGTCGACTTGCTCTGGGCCTGACTCGCAGAGGCTAAAGGGCAGATTTTCAAGTATTGACATCTGTGCCGCGCCTGTAATCCAGTCAGCAAAAATGCACAGCTATCATTGCCAAGACCCAGCTTATAGAATTGCATGACTATCTTGTGGAGCAAAGCAGTCTACACCATTTGCGAAAATGCGACAACTCCGAGTGTATTGTCGACCGCTAGCTCTGTGTATTGGCTACTTTATGAAAGAAGTTACTCACGTGGCAATGCGTGGATGCCCTCACTATCATGATTGCCAAAGACGGCTGCAAATTGAATTGAACGCTCGATGATAGGGGCAACCACCTTAAAGAGGGCGGATTGGCTATCGGGGATATTGTGGTGCAACTGATCTCCAGTGAGAATTACAAGGTCTGGTTTCTCGACATCCAAGACCTTTCCAATGGATTTTACCGTAAGTGGGTCAGCCTCGCTCTCTGGTAGATCATTCCCATGGGCATCAATAGCGTCTTTGCAAACCCCGACACCAGTGACTATGTGTGTGTCAGAGATCTGGACAATCTTGAATTTGCCATCCTCCCTGACTCTCAAAGCCGCCCAAGCATCTGGTCTCGGCTTGGCCCTGCCGCGGAGTACGCTTAGTTTTGCAACCGGTACCTTTGGCTGGGCGTTAAGTTGGAGCGATGATCGCATGAGAGTCCATTGTGGTCGTGGGTCAACGGCATCCACACCAAAGAGAACGTCCACCTCTGTCACAGCCTGGTCAATCTTGCCAGAGAACTTGCTTCTCAGCACCCAGATTCCGCCAGGTCGACTCTCCCATGAATGATCTGAGCTTGGGTTGGGCTCGCCAACTCTGATATCCATGACCAGTAGGTCCTCAGCTACAAGCTCTTCCTCATTCGCTAGCGCTACATACAACCATGCACGCTGCTGAGATGTATATAGATATAGATCTTTCTCTACGCGGTGCCATATGCGCGGGTCCAGTTCACAGGTGGAAGGAGGAACTGTCGGAGAGAAGATACACACGGTCAGATCCGTGACAACTGGGTGAGCAACAACGGCCGTGGTGTAGGAAGTGGACGACGTCGCCGCTTTGGAGGGCAAGATCCCAAAAAATTCAAGAGCACGAAGCATTATAGCTAGTACTGCTGATGCAATCGTAAAATGGCATTTTAAGCCACAGGAGGACATGTGAAGCCAGCGTTAGACTCTATTTCAGGGTGAGGTCGAGGAGACGGTAACGAGTTGAAGGTCTAATAAGGTCTCTTCATTGTCTTGTCTAAGGCTCTTGGTTCTCAGTTAGGGATGTCTTGAAAGTGGAAAGGAGATCTAAATGTGAGGAAGCTCCGCCAACTCCGCCAACTCTGTCTGAAGAAACCAATCGGGGTTTAACGTAATCTACTAGCATGTGGGCCACCCCACCAACTATTATTATTAAAAAAAAAGCAGATATATCAACCACCCTGAATTCTATCATAATATTATAGCTAGAGAATAGTACTTTGACGCTCTGGGCATGTACGAGCGTTATGTTCAAGCGACGAACATACGCTACATTTTGGGGGGGCTCGCTGCCGTGCGCCAGCTGGTACGTCTTTCGGTACCTCCGTACGACTATTTTCGCGATTTTCTACCAAAGATTACCCTTCAGCCCCCGAAAGTACACCTCCTCGCGAAACGTACGAACGTTTCTGCATACGCTTTCGTTTTTAACGTTGGTTTTCGGTAAATAATTTCTCATTTTGGCTTACAAATAATACTACGCTATATATAACGAGTTAACATCCTTTAATAAGCTAGCCGATAGTTTATTTAATAGGAGATGGAGGACTTTACGTACGACGTTCAAGGTATTACCCGCAAAATAGTATTAATCTAGCAAAAATACGGGTTGTGACCTCAGATGTGTTGCCGTCAAACTAACTTGTCAGTATCGCTAACCCGAAGGGGCTTAGCGGTCAACCTGTCTGAGAGCTGAGGCAACCTGTTACTACATGTCCACTTACTTCCATAGTCATTAGCACATAGTCAAATTGGAGCTACATTTCCCTCAGAAAACTACATTTGCACAGCCCCAAGATAGGGGTCCAACTATCAAGTCAATCCATCAACGGTATGTGGAATTGAACATCTATATAAAACCAGATGGCTACTATCTACTGCCACGGGTCGTGCAAGGCCAAAATACCGTTCACTCTGACGGAGTTAATGAAGACGTCACTTAGAGGTGATAGGAGCTGCCGCAGGACTCCATATGGAGATGATGAACTTGCTTAGGGACTAGAGAAGTTCTACTTAGTCCATCAGTCAAGGCTGGGCAATGGAAAGTACATTTAGTATAGCTCCCCGTCTTTCCTTGAGCAGTTCCCCGTTGGCAGCGTTGCTTGATTCAGGTGCCAAGGCAGCTTCAGATGATATACCAACTTCTCGACCCAATCCTATGTAAGCCCGGATGGAATGCTTGATTAAGTGTTTCGTAAAGAGTTACTGTTTCTCTGGAAATATCTGCCAAGTATAACAGATGTGCCCGGACAACTGCCGGCGGCACTTCTTCCTGTAAATCGCACGATTTATGTTATTCGATCGAAATGTGGCCATTCGGCTAGCGCTTCACATACGCAGAAAAGATATGCGGACCATAACGCAGGCAAATTGAGATAGCAGATCCAACACTCGATCTGAATGCCCAGATGAAGCCCATTGGTACCAGAAGAACTTACCAGCTCCAGAACTGGCACCCGCTACAACTCTGGCACCTTGCTCCAATTCCGGCACCAATGTCGCCTTACAGAGCGCTTGCGTGAACGAAGCTTAGATAAGGCAGTCGGAAGTGGATGCTGGGAGCAAGAAAGAGATGCTGGTGCGGAAGGATGAGGCGTAGCAACAAGGTTCGAGAACAAGGAGTTTTCATCACGTGACTAGACAAGAGAGAAGTACTGATATGTGATGTACACCATGTGATGCTTCTGCGTAGGGTCCTCGAATTGCTGAGGGGTATCAGGACCGGACGTCTGTGGGCAGGACGAAGCTGACGCTTCGATGACCATGGTTCTGTGGTTTGTATATCTGTTCGTCGGTGCTGGACGTGTGGAATGAGGTGTCACGATGACTTTGGGGCCCTTTTCGGTTCAAACTCCTAGGGAGTTAGATATTTGCGTGCTTTGCGATAGCCCATTCGACGTGTCCACGAATTCCACGCTCTTCATCTTTGGGGAACAGTCGCCGAGAGATGTCCTTTGGAAACCTTTCTCTTTTGTCTGGATTGCTGATCGGCATATCAAGAACGGCTTTTTGGAGCCTTCTGTACTCTTCCTCGGGATGAGCTTGGATGAGAAGCGTCATCCATCTCTCAAAGCCGACCGGGGTGAGGCCTGGAATGTCTGGTCTCTGATTGTTTTGTTCTTGGACGAGGTGATGCTGACATTTTAGGTCTCTATACATTCGAGAAATTGACGAGTGCTCGTCGAAAACAGCTAGGACATCATATCAGCGGCATAGTACTTTGTCCGGCACACGGGAACGCACTTGACCAAGGATATAAATCGTTCTGCAGCTTGACGATTTGGTAGTAACTTATCATCTTTGCCGGCGTGATCACAGTGCTATGACGAGGTTCGAAGTCTTCGATCTGCAATGTATCGTCAGCCATGGCTTACGATTGTAGCCCCCGAGAACCTAGGCGTACAATATGCATTGCCAATCCCCGCAAGAATTGGCCTAGCCTAGCTGTGGGTTGACAATCTTCGTCGGATAGGGATCCCCATATCTTATCCAACGTAGTTATCTCCTCGTTCGTCGAAAGCCTCGATGGACATCTCGGTTTGCTAGAGTACCCATCGTTTGATTTGCTCGTTAGGTCTTAAGATGTAGTAGATGCGCCAAACGGCCTCCAGGGAGCCAAAGCATGCTTTCGCTGGCTTTCTGGCCTATACGGCGAAGTTGTTGATAGGTTTCGGGTCGAGATGTGATTAAAGGAGCGTTTGTGTTTTTGAGATGGAGGGAAGGAGGATGTTCGATGCGGCATGTTGGATAAGGTCGCTGAGACAGTTGATGGGGTGAAGGTGGGACAGCCTGTTATAGGGCAGGAGGCAGAAGGGGGGGAGAAGCGGTTTTGAGAGGGCACTGGGCCTGCATCTTCGAATGCTCTGCCTGATTGGAGCCGTGATTAGCCATCGTTGCAGTCATCTCCCCGCAGGGATGCTATCAAACAGGCCAAAAAACAGCATCCGCCTTCGTGGATGCAAGGGAAACGGGGCGTAGCCAAGCATTCCTAACTTTATTCGGACTAGAGTAGATATTTCCTTGAGAGCTTTCAGGCTACAACCACTCGACCATCTAATCGTAGCACCTGACTAAGCCAAGCTTAGTAGTGGCCACCCGAGTGTCGCGGCCACCCGAGTGTCGCGCATGCTTCAATTTATTTACTATTTCTATGAATAGCAACCCAACGCTTGCGCTGCACGTTCTGAAAGAACCTATGAGCCTCATTATGCCTATACCAGAGCTTCCAATGGTTTCGTCTGATGTTTTCAAGCTTTTTCCTAGCCGCCGTATCAATGGCTAGGAGCTGCCTTTGCGCCAGCCTAATAGCCTGCTCAGTATTCATCCGATCATTTTCCACCCTTTGTGTAGTCGTATGCCTTATTCCTTCTACCTCAACCCAGCCTCCCTTATGTGCAACCGTATTAGGCTGTGATTTACGCCTAGCCTTCTCAATTTGCGCCTTGTTGTTGCTAAGAAGCTCGTCAGTTAGCTGGCATAATTGGTATGCCGCAGCGACACTACCCTTTATGGACTGTAGAATAGGCGTAATTAAGCCCTCATCAAGCCCATTTTTCCTGATACTATTCTCGAGCATACGGCCATGATCTATGAGGTCTTTAGCGGTGCGTGGGGTACGCTGAATTAGTAGTGGTTCGACTGGTGGTGGTGTAATTTGGCGAGTATTCTTGCGCTGGTAGTCGGATAATAAATCAAGTACACGGCGCGGCTGATATGGGATGAAACCAGTTGCCCGCCAAGCTGCTGAAATAGTCGAAATTTTGAATGTCTGTATGCGGATTTGTTGAAATAAAGCTAGAAAATCTGCCTTAGTGAGAATAGGCCCCGTTTGTCGAATGAATAGATCGAGAGCTTCCTGCTAATAGTGCTTGAATGGCTGAAAGCAGCCGACGTCTAATGGCTGGCTGAAGTGAGTGGAATGGGCTGGTAGCTGGAATAGTCGAATTCTATGTTCTAAAGCATAGTGGAAGAATTCCCATGTCAAATGAGAACCATAACCGTCGACAATAAGGACGCGCCATTGACCTATCCGTGTTTTTCGGCTCTGTACCTCAAAGTGCTCTAGCCAGGCTAGTGCTAGGGTGTTATTTGAATAGCCAGAATCACTAACAGCTAGCTTCGTCGCATCAGGGAGGTTGTTATCGGCCCATTTATTCAGAATTAATTTTCCGTTCAGAATGATAAACGGGGCCATTGACACTCCACCGCCACTGATACATTCGACCGACGTGATATAGTCCCTATTATCAGGGTCGTTGATTCGTAGCTGCTTTGTTGCGTGTGTAGAGACGACCCACTGAGCCTTTCCGACGCCAATTCTGAAGCCTGTTTCGTCCATATTCCATATATCTTCATCAGCTACCCCGAGCTCGCTCCTAACGTGTTGGAAACGTTGAAAGTATCTTAGGACGTCCTCCGGCCTATGAGCTAGCTTCCTGTCTATTGAGAGCGGTGTCTGCTTGCGTTTATGTAGCTCGGGGTGTCTTTTGATAAATCTAGTAGCCCAGTGCTGGCCGACGGTCCTTGTAGATCCACTTTGCTCTAGGATAAAGTCTGCTTGCCGTCGGAGAACTACTAGCCTTATTGACATATCAAACGAGTCGTATAGCCTAATAAACTCGACGACTGCGAGTTCTTGGGCCGGGCTGAGCGCTAGACCATTTGGTGTAGATGTTTTTCTGGAGACGCCTTTTTCAACGCGCCTTTGTAGCCGCCTCACTGGAACGTCGAAATCGCGCGCAACTTGAGCAGTAGCGAACTCAGGATTTTCAGCGATAAAGGCCATGGCGTCATCCAACATCGCCTCAATTCCAGTAAAGGATAGGGCCATTGTGGGTGGTGTAGTGATTTTTCAAAGTTGGGGGTGATAATTTGAAGCATGCGCGACACTCGGGTGGCCGCGACACTCGGGTGGCCACTACTAAGCTTGGCTTAGTCAGGTGCTACGATTACACCTTGAAATCCCAATACCCACAGCGCCAATTGCTCAACTTCAAGTGCCCCCTTTCTATCTTCAAGCAAAGTCTTTACAGCCTACTAGAGCTGCGCCATTACCAGCGCCACCGCGAGGCCCAGCTCTCGCGCTCCAATCTCGGCTCCCTTGACATCAACCAACTCCATGCGTCAGCAAAAAAGAATTCTTTGATTAAGCTCTCCCTTTTTTCCGTTGAACGGCAGTATGGTCGGTAGCGTCATATTCTTCGTTCTTGATTTCAGAACACGACTGACAGCTTCTTTCTCGTCCACCAGGATACTCAACAGTCAATGACGCCGTTGGGTGAAGTTGAAAAGGCTTTTCCTCCACGTCGCTCGTTATGCATGAATCGACTTGCCACGCGCGCAACCTTCACTTGCAGTCGCTGCAGCCTTGAAAAAACATCGAAGCTCATCGCTTACGCTAAGGACAAATGGGACGAACCCTTGTGCAATGGCTGCTACGGTAACATCCTGTCCACATCAGAGAAGCAAGGCGAAGCACAATAGTGATTATGATGGGTTTTGGTTGGGAAAATCACGTATTGAAATAATCATATTGAGGTACCTCAGGGTCTAGACCTGCTTACATCGTTGTTAATGTTGTTTGTATATCTTCCCATCTTACGATACAGCGGCACGGATTACTAGCACAGTCGAGGCTTCTTGACCGAAATGTATCGGCCTTCGTTATCAGGGGCCTGCCTTTTCAGCTCACAGTCCGCGGCAGCCACACACGACTTACATGAGCGATTCAGACTTCTATGATAGGCCGTGCCAAATGGAGCATCAAGATGTTGCTGGTCGATAAACCACTGCATTGTCTGCGGAAAAGCGCTAATCTTCCGTCGAGGCCTTCTTGCACTCGTTGCATGTATATTGGTCGGCTGACCTAGATCCCGAACGGTGAACTCCACAGATTTCCGGTATCGTCGGCAGGACGGGCAGAGGTCGCGTTTACCGAAGTAATATCCCAAGGCCCTGCTATGCGTTACGAAGGATATGCGAGAAGGATGGATTCGCTCGAGCAATTCCACCATAACTTCACCTGGAAGACGGCATCGTATCGTCCCGAGGCAGCGGATTCGGTTCTCTGACAGTCGGCTCGGGATGCAGCTCAGTTCAAAATAGAAAGATGCTATAAGCAAAGCATATATCGTCTCCTCGCACTCTTGGATCATCCGTGGATCCAGATGGACAAGTTAACGCAACTCGTCCATCCGGCTGGTGTTGTCCATCGCCGGCTCATTCCTCGGTAAAACAACGTTAAGACGCTTATAGTCTTCACGGTTTTCGCGGTCCAAGCTGTTCACAACGTCTCTGAAGTTGCTTTCGCCGTCGAACGACGACATATAGGCCCGCCACAGCCGAGGAATGAAGCCGTCGAATAGAACGTGGCGGAAAGAAGCAGCTCTTGGCGACTTCGTTTTGGTGCTGGTACCTGTCCCCACGGATACCACGAGATCAGGTTTAGAGAGTGAAGGATCGATGCGCAGGCTCTCCCAAAGCGCAAGCTTGATAGGATTGTTGTATCCACTCATACCTCCGTCCTGGATTGGGCCAGTCGCACAGGTATATGCGGGTGGATAGAGACTGTAGAGATCAGTCACGGGCAACAGCGGAGGCAGCCAAGAACGCTTACACTGGAGCTGCCGAAGTCATTCGGCCCCTAGACAACTTGAGCCCATGCAATCGTAGAACAAAGGAGACTTACGCTTGCCAAAGGTACGGTTCGTCTTTCATATCAGTCGGACGGATGATTTTATAGCCTGACTTATCGTCAACACAGAATTGGAAAGGAATGTCCTCCATCCATACCACATTTCTCGTCCCACTTGCCTGAGCCGTTATAATTCGTCAACAAGACCGGGATGCCTTTGTCAATGGTAGCTGCCGTGACGCCAACTTTCGTGGCGAAGAGGCCCTGGACGTGGTCGAATAACCGGCCCTGAGAGCCTAAAGTTTCCTGCAAATGGGACTCCAAGGTTTCCGCATCGTGGCATCCGTCACGGTACCACGACCTCAGAACACGCCGGAGACGACTGAGAAGGCTCGTTCGATCAGGAGAGGGAGGAAATAACTGCTTGGCCAGGGCATCAAACATCTTCACACACTCCGAAACTGGTAGCTGGCGCAGGAAGAGGATCAGTACGATCAGGCCCCCTGTTCCCATGTCAGCCAGGGCAAAAGCCAATGTTGGATCGTCAACCCCACCAACGCTGGTGCCATATGCAACATCGAACAAATCCTGGATCCTCCAAATATTTCCTAGAATACTTTGCAAAACATCCATAAATCCTATCGCTATCACCCCGAGAGTTCCCCCACCGTCTATGCTCAAGAGCCGTAATCCGACAGTGAGCGGCCTCAATCCCACCAGAAGCTTCCCCATTCGACAGAGCATACAAGCGTCAATCCGATATTGAGAGTCAAAGGCCGAGGTCTCATCACCGATGTTTCGAACGCAAATTTCGCATATGGCGTGTCCACAAGAAAGAGTGATCTCAGGTATCCGTCGAATACAACAAAAGCAGGTTTCATTGCTCTTCATCTGCACCCAGTTAATATCGAGAGAAGCCGTCTTCTCCTGGTGCATCTGTAGGGTGGGCTTCCCGGATGCGATCATGGAGGAATGGAGTTGAATCAACTGGCTGCGAATGAAGGTGTCCTGGTGCTGAACGAGATCGCGGTCATCATATATCTCGGTAAGGGACTGAAGACAAAGATGCCGATATTGAACGTCATAAAGCATCCCCGGATCGAAGTCTACGGATTTCGGTCAGATGTTGAGCGTTCCTATTCGCTAGGGTCAGGATTATCTTACCATGCATCTTTGGGGGATATGCGTCCAACAAGATACTTGAAGCAACAAAAGTCATCAGTGCGTCGCGCGGAACCTGGTGGTCCCTTCCGGACCGCATGAATCTGGACAAGTGATGAACGACATCTGGCTCGACGTCGTTACCCCTCCGGCTCGCCAATATGAAATCGAATGGCCGACTCATTGAGGCTGCCGTGTGGTCCACAGCCATGCGAAAAAATCGAGTGATATACTCAGCAGAATACAGGCAGCCGAGATCTTGTCGCGCCTGGCGCATCTCGTCCATCTCCCTCCAAAGGAGTTCCTTGAGCCGTCGAAAACGTGCCAGGGGAGACAGCTGCTCAGTGGCTAGGTGAAGCACTTTGATCGAAGAGAAGAATTCTTTCAGAGATCTATTGTGGAGGCCCTGCTGAAGATCGTCTATCCTGAGAAGATCATAGGTGGGACTGGGACTGGCTGCGTCTCCGCGTCTAACGATTACAACTCTCGGTCGAATCTTGTCGAAATGAACAGACGCGCTGCCGGCCGCGGCCCATGACTTCAGCAGTTGGACGGCATGTTCGAAGTCGGCAAAGTCATCGGCAAACACGCAGACAACATCGGCGAAGAGACAGAAGAGGCGGGCGTGCAAGACGTTATAGAGGTGTTGCACAGTCGTATCCTCGGCCCACTGGATAGGAAATGACTCGGTCTCACAGACGCGAGGATCCTCGGCGGCCAAGGGTATCGCTTCACTTAGGCTACTCTCCGCAAAAAATATGGGATGATCAGAGTAAGTGCTTGCGTTGTCGATTCGCAAGGTTGCCACGCCGTCGCAAAAGTATTTCTTAAAGTTGTTGTCGGGGAAAAGTTCCCGAAGAGCAAGATCCTTGGCTTGTCGTCCCACGAACAATAGGGAAGAAGGTCGTTGATTCGAGGGATTTTTCAGTTCCCTTACCAACTGGCTCATACGACCAGGATCGAGAAGCCTAAGATCGTTTATGCCAACTACCTGCAACCACGCCAGTTGTTCGTAAGAAGCCATACGCACGGTCGACTAAGCTTTACTGGAAGCAAGCCGGATTAGATAGATGGGATGACGAATTGTCGATCGGAAGAATGGGACGCCATACGTTTTTAATAGTACGGACAGTCATCCACAATTCGATGCTTTTGATGGATCCGCTTTTGGCGACGCGAGGGCAATTTCTGTCGCCACCACTTCAAACGTAAGGAACACTACCACAACAGAATATTTGCAGCCAAGGAGCTTGCGATGACAGGATTTCATACTGTTGGAACTATCTAAGTACGCAGAAAAATGAACTCGGTGTGAAATTAACTAAGAATCAAATACAAGAACGATATCCGCCGCTGCATCCCTCAACTACGCACTCGTTTTCGCTGCTCACGGGGTTCAGACAGCAGCACCATCTGCTCATCCTCTTCTCCACTGCTCTCAGTAGTCGGTGACATGGACGTGCTTTCGGGCGCGACCTCAAAATTGCGTGATAGCTCTTCCAGCAAAAGTCGCTTGTGCTGCAGGTCGTCTCTGGTGTTATAGAGCTCCTGCTCGAGGCTTTCTGTCTTCGCCTCTAGTTGTTTGAGTGCCCCTTTCATGCCATTCCCTTCGAGCCAAATTGTGCCAATGCTTGCGTTGTCGTTGAGATCTGCTCTCCTTAGAACCTCAAGAGTATCCAGAAATCCAATGAAGTCCCGAATATAGGCACGCTCTTACTCCAGCGACCTCTCAGTTGCTTTGTGACAACTAGACTCGTGGTTCAGGGATTGTACTACAAGGGCGCGCTCCCTTTTCTCCGACTCCAGTGCCTCCTGCTGAGTTGCAAATGCTCTTTAATAGTTGCTTACGGTCTCTTTCAATTTTGCGACTTCTTCGCTTTGGGTATTGAAGAGCCTCATGCGGACCTCGTTGGACTGATTAGCTTAACCAGCTTCGAAAAGCCGCTGGTGCAATATGGCATTCTCATTTTCGAGCGCGTTCTTCTTCCAGCGGAGTTTCTCGTAGGAAGCTAGCTCAACCCCGCACGTCTGGCAGATGGCTTGGCCAGGCTGTTGCTGATGTCAATATTCGTCCATTCGAGCCGTGGGACTTTTCATACCACTCTGGAAAATTGAAACAGTGCACTTCCACCTTGCGTTGCCATAATGATCAGAGCGAAGGTTATGATGGGAATGTGAGGATGTGGTAATGGGAATGTGAGAATGTAGTGACTGCTTTGAATGATTCGAGTACCTGGATCGTTTGGGACAAGCGATCGAAGAAGCTGTACTTTATACATTGTTCGAACCCTGAAACAATGTTACCAGACCAGTCCATCGCTGAGCCACCCGACCTCAACGATGCCCAGCGCTACTTTCGCTGACCACCCTTGTGCAATCCTTCAGGTACCTCGGGATCACATTTCCATCCGGTCGGTTCATGAATGAATGAATGGGCGCAAAGAGCAAGAACGCACTGAAGTTGTTCACGCGCTCGGACCGCCGTCAAGTACCCTCAAATCACGCTTGCGGCGGGACTTTGCACTGCAAAAAGATGAGGCTATACAGATAGATTTCAATCCATGTCCTCATCCTGCACTGCCTTAGTATCGCTCTTTGCTTTCACAATAAGGAATCATGAATAGAATCATAGAGACTGCTCGAGCAGGATGATTGGCTACCCTAAGATCAATGAGCTTTAGCGCTCGGCAATTCCGCGTGGCTTATGCAAGTCATCACCCTGCCAGGAGGATTCGCGGCACAACTGTTGATGTGCATAGGGCTTATGCGTGCTGAGCCAGCTTGTAGGGTAAAATCCTCCGAGCTCCAGCGATATGACTGGTTCACATCCAATGCTCCGTTAATAGCACCTTTTTGCGCCAGAATTGGATACATGGTGGTATCGGGATTTAAAAGGGAACAGCGATGCGTGGATGTCAGTGCACCATACTTGCACGCATTTCTCGCCATGGCTAGTTTTTTCGATGAACAGTACCCCGAAAATGGATGGAACGACTTCATTAACAGCAATTACGCGACTGGCTGTGAAGACCCAACATTGTTCTCGTCCTTGGATTACTTCGTTAGTCATGGCATCTCCCTTGAACCCAATCCTCGACTGACCACTTTCTTTCAGGATCTTTCAGCCGGAAACTCGCGTGCAGATCGAATCTCTACCCCGGCGTACATCGATCATGCCAGCCTGCAGGGTTCGCTCGGAGGTCAAGATTCCAGCGTTAGATCAGGGGAGACGAGATTGGAATACAAAGAGATCAAGGCATTGTATGGAGAGAATACTGTGGTCTCAACATTGCTAATATCTGTTTAGGATAGAGGAAAATTCAAGGTATTTCGATAAAGCAAATCAACGAAAAGTATTAACATCGGCGGAAGACAGATAGACCAATTGGGCCAACACGTCGAAGCGTTGCATCCCTATTTCGAAGCGATGAGGTCGACACTGAAAGATTTGACAGAGCAAGTCAATCGGCAGTGGGTAGTGAAAACACCCATAACTCCTTTCCCAAAGAGAGAAGACGGTCCGAGCCAGGGAGTCGATTCAGGTAAAGCCAACAAGGGCGAGATCGCCAGCGGTGAGCGAAGGAGAAGTTAGGGAGTTTTGAAATTTGCGCCCTTTAGGCACCTGAGACAGACTCCGCTGGTTCTTGTAATGCTATTAGTCGTACTTTGCTGGAGTTTTCTTTAACGGAAAGTGTAACAGCTCTTAAGCGTTTGTGCTCCGGTCTAATTAAGACGGGGCGAAGAGCGGATCCTTGTTTAATAGAAATCTTCATTTTATCCACCCTACTTCAAAGCTCACGAATGCACAGAACATCGCCTTGTTGGCGATGTTCGATAGCGAGTCAATGAGACAACACCTGTCACCGAAGGAGATCAACACGTCAAGGAATTTTGGCAAGAGGGACGATGGCAAGTTCCGACATAAATGCGGCAACATCTCATGTAAGCATAAGGGCAATTCTGTCAAGGATTGGTGCGGCGTTAATACCCGTCTCCTCCAGCTGACAAATCCAGGTGAGATTCCCAGAAGCTTCGCTCATTACCTAAGCATGAGCGCCTACGAAGGAAGACTGATCTTAGCATCTGACCTTGGACCCTGAGCACCCAGTTCTGGGACAGGAAATCGCAATTCGATTCCCGACCCTAATTTGAAGACAAAAGCATTCATCTTTAGTCTATGTATGATCAAAAGAATTGGAAGCACGAGTACAAGGACAGTATGCAGGGCAAGGGAGAGCTTTCTCTTGAGAGGCAAGCAAGTTTTGGGGGCACATTTTATGCGCGGTGGTCCGTGCTTCGGCAGTTTCGGCAAGTTGTGCCCGGCACTTTTCTAATATTTTTATCATCCCATCCCACATGGCCTGCACTCTTGGTACTTCTTCCAAAGTATAAGGATCTCACTCTGTGCAAAGAGAAGATGAGAGGATTGCGAGCACAGGCATCCCCCTTTACTAGCCTTAAGGATTAGTCAAGACGGTTACAAGTCTTGGAAGTTGAAAGAACGGAGGAAGCATTGGCATGGGCATAATTTTGTCTGTTAATCCACCAAGTATTCAAGAACTAAACGATATTTCGAGCGTACCACACTAAATACTGCTGTAAAATGAATACCTTGTTAATAAAATTTCATAGACCAAATGCGCTTCCTTTAACTGTCCTGCGACAAGAATCACCCTCTTCACTCAAAGGCCAGGATTGATCCAAAATCTCACGCAGCTAATGTTCCCCCAATTGTTGCAAGAGGTAGAGGTGCCCGCGAAATAACTGTCAATGAAATCGCCGCACCGGTCTCCATTACTGGAATCCTTGGTGGAAATGTCGAGCTGCTCTTGGCCCTGGAGGCCCCGGTAGAGTAGTTCAAAGCTGTACGCCATGCCATCCCCCGTGGGAAGCCACGTACTCCCGGGAGATTGCGTGAGATCGTCCACCATTCCAATAAACCCGTTGCAGTCCCTTTCGCTATAAACGGAAGCTCCGATCTTTGAAGACTTGTCCTGCCATACTTAGCTATGTTTTCAAAGGGCTGGCGGGTTCACACCTGTCGTTTCTCCAATTGCTCGTCAATCTCGCCTTTGACTTGGGTTTCCGAACCTTTAGCTTCATTAGCAAAAGGCTCATTGCTCTTTGGACTGCTTTTGCCCTCGGCATCGTGTGGGGGATTTGCCGTACTCGGAGCTGCCAGAGCTGTGAACATTTGAGCAACGAGGATGGTACCGTAGAGCAATGCTTTTGAGGAGTGCATTTTCAGATTTTCAGATTTTTAGGGAAGTAAGTGTTGATTTGCGTATAGAATTGGAGCAAACCTGTTGCCTTAATATAATTACGGTCTGGACGACCTGTGGCTTCTATAGATCCACAGATCCATAGTTGGCTCCCCAAAGGAGGTAGGTGGTTTTTGGATGCTTGATGAGGGAGTCAAAATAGGATCCCTCTTTAGCGAGTCTCCGTTTCTTGCAACGCGGAATGGGCTTACACTGCAAGATCGGTTTCCGGCCAAAAGTTCCAAGGATGGTGCATGACACTATGACCGGGTGATAGTCGTGCAATGGGCTTAAGCTTTAATAAGGAAAACATGAAACCGATTTCCAAGTGTTTTCGATGTCTAATGTATTGAATTGAAGCTCTACCTAAGCCAGATGGCGACTATATATTGCCGTCGGTCATGAAACCCAAATATCCCTCGCTGTGACATGGTTCGTAATATAGGCGTATGTCGCTCGAGTTGATAGGAGCAGCTACAAAGCTCTGCATGAAAATACTTGATTTGCCTAGTGAACCTTTTTGTGGACACGGGATCGGGGCGAGTGATGATGATGACCAAGTCTATGTGCCCGCGGAAGTGTCAACGGTGAGGAACCATGTGTTTTCCCTGCCCGTTTTTCATCATTCCTGATTTGTATGTCCATTGGATTTTCTCTCTTAAGTAGTTGCCTTGAGGGTGCTTGGCAAGACGTCCCGATACAACAAGAAACCAGATTACTCTTGAGGTTGCTTACATTGGCCGTATTATCATTAGGATAAGTGTAGGCAGCCCCTGCGCAAGCTTTGAAAAAAGGTGGAGCGGGTCCATCCGCGATATTCTGAGCGGGGTTGAGGCAGACTGGGCCGTCGACTTGATTGCTACATGTAATGCCTGGCTGTTTGAATAGATCGATATTGCAACCAGAGACTGCTGTGCCCTCAGAAGAGCATGTGATGGGCACAGAGTAGCCATCGACATAGCTGACGTCGATATCAGGTGGACCCGTATAGCTGCCTTCGATTTTACTGCTCCGATAGTCGGTGTTGGACCCAACATATATCCTTCCTGCCCATCCAGTTGGGAAAGCGTATTGGGTAGGCGAGTTGTTGGGGAGGACGGTCGCTGACGGATTTCCTACCGGGGCGGGGGCGCCAGCATTAGAAAGAAAGGACAGAGATAATTGACTTCCATACACGTTCGTGATCGAAATCGTCATGTAATCGGCCGAGCCATCGGTGCCCGTGGTGCTCACAGGGTGTGGAGCACTCGTGACTGGAACGGAACTTGAAGCTGGGGTCGAATGTCCGTCCCCGAGAGTCACAGTCACAGTTGCGGCTGGCGGGCAGTTGAACGGACTTGCAGCTACCAGAGCCGCAAGGGCCAAAACAGCAATCTGACAGGATTTCTTCATCTTGTAGCTGAAGGGTCGAGAGAATCGTCTGTGTCAAAGAATTCCGTGGCCGTCGTTGCCTTTTGTGGTGCCTCAACCAGTGCATCAGTCTTTGGATGCTTGTGGAAGCATCCATAAACGGACCTTCTTGTGAGATTCCTTCGAACGGCCAAGCACACAGCAGTACTTCCTTACGTATCATGTTTTGTGCCCACTTTGGCGTTTGCGGTACCCTGTAAAGGAGACATCGCGGTTGAATCGACCTCTCGCCAGGAAAAATTGAGATCAGGGATTAGGGCCGGGGAAGGAAATCCGTGAAAGGCGTGGTCTATGGGGGAAACCGCATCGCGGAATCATGTTTCATACCTTATGGCCGTTCGAGGGACGCTGACGCGGACGCAATTCGTCTCAACGGTTTCAACCGTGGATGAGAACGTGTAGCCGGACATTGTCATCCCAAAACAATCCTTTCCGAGAAGCATTGATACCCGCTTCCCAAAGTAATTGGCACACATCTTCATGCTTTCCAATCGCAGCGTCATGTAGTGCAGTCCTTTTGTGGCAGGTTGTAGCCGAAATTTCCACGCCAGCGTTGAGAAGGAGCTTGACAATATTTCTGTGCCCTTTCCGGGCTGCAGAATGCAGCGGTTTCTTGAATCTTTCCCCATACTTTCCCACGTTGTAAGCGCGTCTGATGTAGATCTCTCCAGCTCTTCTTCGACTTTGCAGTTCTGTTGTGACAACTCGAGATGTCGACGGGCCTCAGATTCATATCCAACAATAGACGAAGCGAAAAGGTCTGCACCGGCTTGTAGAAGCTGGTCCACAGCCTCTTCATCTCCTACCTGGACGGCGAATAGCAAGAGTATATTACCGTTGTCGTTCCAAATGTCAACATCATGAGGGTGTCGGAGCTGCCGAGTTTAAAGATGTAGATTTCCTTTCATAGCCAGATGATATAGCACCGTGTCTCTGTTCTTATAAAGGATTGACGCATCCGCTCCTCTTTCCAATAATGATTTGAAGGGAGTCTCGCGGTTGTGCATCGCTGCCTATAACAGCACAATTTCTCCAACTATGCGGATATGTAGAAGGGCCGTATCGTAGAACTTGGCTCATAAGACCGTGTTGAAGCGACGAGCCATTCGTAAAAAGCAAGCTCACGTCCTTCGGCCCAAGGTCATCAGTAGTGACAGATAATTTCGTTGGATAGACTGCTGAAAGCCATGATGAGCGGTCAGACCCACAGTCCGTACAGGTTCTGTACTAAGGTTCGTGATTTTCGAGCACGTGGAACGAATTCTCTTCAGATGGCGTTTGTGGTGCAAGTGATTCTTGGTAAGAAGGCTGAGGCGGTGCAGTCCGGCGTATTCAAGGTGCTGAGCCATCCAAATCCTTGATGACAATTATAGATTGGGCTTAGCAGGCTGCGCCCTTGAATGCCGCCTTGGGGGGCTCTACCCTCTGGGGCTGCGCAAACTCCATGCGGCGCAAAATCATGGCGGCCACAACCACGTTCTTCGGAACGAGGTGTGTCGCTGGAGAGCATTACAGTTGTCTTTCTGGTGATTTCGTTCGGGACGTTGATCTTTGAGCTCCCAGCGGGAACTGAGAAGCCATATCTCGCGATTCCTGACATTACCTCGGTTACTCTTATATCCCAGGCGTTTTTTATTTTTCGGAACAGAGCTAAAAAATCTTCTAACCCGCATTCGTTCTAGATCCTTAGCGATCCTCATACTAAAATGAACGCGCGCGCGCTCCATAATCATAACATTCCCAACACCACTGCCACTACCTTACTGCCACCATTTCTTCTCTATTACCTACATACTAGACTCCGCCCTGCCGCCGGAGAATATGTCTTCCTCACTGTCGCCGTCCTACAAATGAAAAGCCTCCTCCACCCTTGAGGCCTCTACCAAACGCGCCCGCCCCAGTCTTAATACTGTTACCTCCTCCGCCGGTTCCACCCTCCTCAAGGTCCCGCCGGGGCTGATCAATATTCGTTAGGACGTGTTCCTACTCTAAGAAACAATCAGCTAGAGTCTAGAACAGTTCTACCAGTATTAACCGTTCATAAATAACTTTTGGGCGCTGAATTAGACGCGTCTAATAACAAAAAAACCATACTGTCGCGTCATACTGGTACAGTCGCCTCTGGATGGGCCTTGAAGTCTTATTACAGGGCTTTAGAAAGAGGGTAAAGAGCATACATAGGCAAAGGAAATGGAGCTGGCGGAAGGGTGGAGGAGGGAGGACGGCGACAGCGAGGATGAGGGCTAAAAGTTGTGTATAGCTTCAAAATTTAAGCTCTGAGATCTTATTCAAATTACGCGGTGCATATCATACATTATTGAACTTTTCCCAAGCGCTAGTGAGCTTTTGGTAACTGCGGCAGCAAGGCAAGACGCGTCTCTACTTTGTACGCCTTTTTTAGTAGGTAAACAGCGGAGAGATGTTCCGCGAAGCTTAATATTTAGCGCACCGTATGAAAAATAAAAAACGCCTGGGATATAAGAGCACCCCATTACCTCGCGCTGGCCGTTTCACAATAGAACCACACTTCTCTTTGTTTATAGGCAGATCCACAACCAGGTCCTGAGGTTTGTAAGTAAAAGAAATCACCTTTATGGCCTCGTCCTCGGTCTTCCAGGACTGTTTCAAAGCTCATCTCAGCAGCATTATTGGAGAATCTGGCGAGAAGTTTCCCCATGAATCCGGCAACGCTGTTCAATCTCGGCCATGACGTGGAAGCAAGGTCTCTCGCTTGTGGATGGGAGGCTCACGGGCCCTGAAAAGCTTTGGATAGGTGTCCATCAACGACTCGTGGCTGGCTCGGGATGGCGCCTGAATTGGAACCCATGGCTGACAATGTGCAAAAAAACATAACCCTGAGGACGGAGAATGCAGCAAAATTGGATGCAAAAGAAGTTGGAGCTTAAGGGAGCAACAATTGGAGCTCAACATGAAAGCCTCAAATTGGTTTCCCTCCACCGAAGGCTGTGCGAACAAGATATTCTGGAAAGAAAACACTCAGAGTGCTGGTCTCCCGGCATTTCTCTCCCAACTCGCTTTCCATTATTTGGCGGTATCCACGACAATGACATCCCCACTCGGTAGTGCTGGCACTGCGCTCTACGCTTCACCAGAAGCAGCAAGACACGCTCAAGGGCTCTCGCTTCGAAACTTTCTGGCATCACTCGTGACATCGGCGGTCATATTTGCTACCGAAGTCTGTTTGTTTGTTCTTCTTAAGGATAGACTCAAACAAATCTAGTGAGCCCCAGTCACCTTACAAGCGCAAAGATACTGAGTCGGTGTGCCAGTCAACCTCGAACTTATCTTGTGCCTGAAGGACAACGCACAATTCAACGTCCTTCAGGTACTATAGCCTGGATCCCACGTATGTTCCAGCTTCCCGACAGGATCATCTTACAGCACTCGGGCTTAGACGCTTTCTTCTTCCTTCGATATATTCGCACTCTCCTCACCATCTTTACCAGCCTATCGGTCGTCATCATACCGTGCCTTGTTCCCCTGAACCTACTTGGTGGCAATGATGTTGCAGGTGGAACCCAAGGTCTCGACAGGTACAGCTGGGCGAATATCGGGCTCGATCACACTGCATTCTACTGGGCCTATCTGTTGATGGCCTTGCTTGTGATCGTGTTCATCTGTTACACCATTTACGTGGAACTACTTTTTTACGTTCACGTCCGCAATTCATACCTGGTCTCACCTGCGTACCGTCTCTCAGAGGCCGCCAACACGATTCTGGTGACCGATATTCCCGAGGAGGACCTTCCGGTATTGGAGGATGTGTACGGTATATTTCCCGGTGGAGTCTATTCCGTCTGGATCAATCGAGATCTCTCGGCGCTATCAAAGAAGATTCAAGAGCGAAAAACCCTTGTCACCACGCTGGAAGCCGCGGAGACCAGCCTCATATCATCGGCAACGAAGTCGTTCCGTTAACGCAAGAGCCACGAGCTCGCACAATCGAGTGAGGCGGATAGCGAAAAGGAGGGACTATTGTGGAGGCGCTACCTGAAGGAGAATGACCGTGATCATATGTACATTCCACGACAAGGATGCAACTGGATGCCAGCAATTCCTCTCATCGGAAAAAGGGTTGATACCATCCACCACTGCTTAGGCGAGCTGGTACAAATGAACAAAGAGATCAGGGCAGAACTAACGGAGCTGGCCGAGCTCGAGTCGAATGGAAGAGAATCAAGCAAGTATCCACGAATGAAATCCGCCTTTATACGATTCAACACTCAATCTGCCGCGTACATGGCCTGTCAAACCCTCCTGAACGCCAACCCTCTGCACTCATCCGCCCGACATATCAACGTTTCCGTGCGGAAATTGAGATGGAGCACTCTAACTCAACGATGGTGGAATCGATATACACGGAGTGGGTTGGTGTGGATCGCCATCGCTTCTCTTCTCATAATATGGGCCATACCCGTCGCATTCACGGGTTTCTTGTCCCAAATTACTACCTTGGGAGACTCCATATCGTGGCTGCACTGGATATCTGGCGCTCCGGCGTGGCTGAGTGGGACTATTCAAGGTGTGCTGCCGCAGTTGATGTTGGTAGCACTAAACGCATTACTGCCGCTGGTTTTGCGTATTATCACGGGTTGGCAGGGTCTGTCAACGGAGACGACAGTCGAGCTGTCGCTGCAGAAATACTATTTCGTCTTTCTCTTCACGCTAAATTTCCTCACGGTTTCGCTTTCATCCAGTGTCACGGCCATCGCTCAAGAACTCCTCCATAGCCCGAAATCTGCACCCGCACTATTGGCGAGAAACCTTCCTAAGGCAAGCAACTACTTTTTTTCCTATCTCACTTTACAAGGTCTTTCGGTAAGTGCAAGTGCCTTCCTGCAAGCCGGAGGTCTAATCAACTGGCTTGTCCTCGCCCCGTGGACGGATCGCACACCGAGACAGAAGTGGGAGAGACAGATGGGTTTACCGGAGATTCGATGGGGTACATTCTACCCTCTTTACACGAACCTCGCATCTTTGCCGACGCCTCCGCTGATAATTTAGGCCTGACGTACTCCATCATCGCTCCCTTAATACTCCCGTTTAGCGTCGCCACCTTCAGCTTGTTTTTGTTCGTATTCCGCTACAATCTGCTCTACGTGTCGGCTTTTCCGTACGATACTGGAGGTCAACTTTATCCGACTGCTTTGAAGCAACTCTTTACAGGGGTCTATATGATGGAGCTATGCCTGATAGGTCTTTTCCTGTCCACTCGCAATGATCGGGGTGTTTTTACCGGTATCGGTCAGGCTATGGTTATGATGATTGCCACAACATTGACGGTCATTTACCAACTACTTCTAGGAAACATCTCCTCCTCAATTCTCAAATATCTACCTGCCTTCCCGAAAGACACGGGGGATGAAGGAGGGGAATCGGATGGGAATCACTCCTCAGCACCTGCGCTCGATCATTTACGACACCTAGGGCACACCTGCTATGGCTGGATGAGACCTTCCAAGGACGTCCCCCAAGATCTCCAAGGAAGTGTTGACGAGCTCGCACGCAGCGAACTCGACGTAACAGATCGGCGTGGTTATAAACATGAGGCTGCTGACCATCACAGCCCTGTCGTCTGGATTCCAAAGGACGACCTTGGAATCAGCGAAGATGAGATCGCCCACGCCAAAAATTACTCTTCAGATATCAGAATTAGTAATGAGTTTGCAGAGCTTGATATCAAAGGGCGCTTGACGATTTCGCAGAATATCTCTAACACTGATATCGTTCAATAGATCAGATCTGAAGCTGTTTTGCTTTTCTCGGCCACCGTTTACGGCTGGCCTACGGAGTACGTTGAGAGCCACGTCTATGGTTGAACCTCTGAATAGCGTGGGTGTAGACGATTGAATTAGCTATTATGCATTTTACAGCCTTGCTTACACCAGCTTTACTTTGATGATAGCAACCTTTGGCCACCTCTGATATTCTGCTTGTATTTAACTTTCTGTCTCTGTATTGAACAAATGGTCAACCTGATGACCATTTCTCATCAACGGTTTATGTAATTCGGAGTGTTTCGCCTCCTTCACTTTTCCCTTGGCTTGGGGCTGCAGGATGAGCAAATCAATAGTGTCAAATTGCGCTAACGACGAGTACAGGACAGGGGTTCGCTTTTGGATGCTGCCGTTCGAAGAAGGCCCCTGTTGTGGATGCTAATGTCTGGAGCCGATTGTGGATGCTACCGCAAATTTAGATCATAAACCGACGAGACATAGACCTTTGGTCTGCCGAAAATGTATGGAGACGTTCGGATTCTCTCAGGAAAGGACCATTTACAGACATCTGAACATCTACTATGGATGCTCGCACTCTTAAGGTGAGGCTGTCCGACATATCCTTCGAAAATCTACTGAGTGTCTTTCCAGTTTGAACGCTCTCTCAGGAGTTTGCTGGAGGAATCAAATCCTGAAGAGGACGACAACATCAACCGCAAGATTATTGACGTCCTCCGGACGGAGATTCGGCGACTCTCTGGGGAAGTGCAAGAAACTGAAAAGGTCGTACAGCCTCCAGCGGCTCATCCACAGCCAAACAGTACGCTTAATACGACTCCACCAAAAAACAAAGCAGGGCTGGTCTCTACTCGAACTGTGCATCCGCAAAATAAAATTCATATTATTACGACTGCCAGTAATCAAGCACAGCCAAATAGTGATAATTCCTCGACGGCGGGTCCTACAGCATCCACCTAAGGAGGTTCACAAGATGCCTTATTACGTATGTCGATAGACGATGCCGAAACAGGCTGCACGGAATCCTCTCCAGTGGTAACTCCGCCAGGTATTTTCCCTCAAAACCTTTCACTCTGGCGATACCTACTAACACCGGAAGACACCTCAAACGATGTGGAGCAGGAGCTACAGGAGATCGCCAGTGTTATAAGCGAGGCTTATCGAATCATCGTGTTCGTAGGCGCCGGGATTAGTACTAATTGCGGCATACCGGTGAGTATTGATCTCTACTTTTGACCATCTTTAGATAACAATCATCCAGGACTTTCGGTCCGAGACTGGCCTTCACAAGACGAATCGAGGTCTTTTTGAGAGAGAAGTGCTCGATGACGAAGAAAGACGGAAAGACTTATATAAATGCTTGATCAAAATAAGGAACAAAGCGAAATCCGAAGATCTGGTTCAGACGGATACGCATCGATTTCTCCAAGTTCTTCAACGCTCCGGAAAGCTCCAAAGATGTTATACCCAGAACCTGGATGGACTGGAGGCAAGGGCTGGTTTGAATGCTGATATCGAGTCCAAAGACTGCGACGTGGTCCAGCTGCATGGCAACCTTGACTCCTTCAGGTGCTCTTATTGCAGCCATTTCACGAGCTGGGATGGCATGCGCGAGACCGCCCTTGCTTCCGGAGAGATCGTATTATGTCCTGAATGCGCATCCAGGGTAGAAGAACGGCGGAGAAGGGGAGGGAGAACGAACATCCACGTTGGACACTTGCGACCTAACATTGTTCTCTACCACGATATTGACGATCCTCTGAGCGAGACAAAAGCGAGGGTCATTGACAAAGACGCGGACTCAACGCCTGATGTCCTCCTGGTCATTGGTACATCATTAGCCATCGACGGCCCGAGGTATGAGCTCAAGAACAAGCTGATTCCCGCCGTACGTCGGAATGGTGGGAAGGTAATATACGTCAACAACAATCCTCCCCCGAAGGCATTTTTCAAGCCCGTGGTCGATTACATATTCGAAATGGACTGCGATTACTAGGTGCGAGAGCTTGCCGCACGCGAACCTTCCTTGCGGGAAGACGAGGCGGGACATAGTTCCCAGCGTCTCTCCTGTGGCTTCGACTTTCAGCCAAAAGCGGAGACTGTCGATGAAGTGATCAAAGAAGCTGAGCTTAAACTGATCTCTATTGGTGATTATTCCGATGTGCAGTTCAGGACCAGAACGAAGGACGAAGTGAGAGAAGACTTGAGTCCCTTTCTCCCCTCGAATTGGCTGTCGACGTCCCCGCTTATGTGTGTTTTATCGCTTTTCGGATAGGGCGAATCTACGACAGTCCTACACAGTAAGCATACGGAATTCGATATGAATAACGTCGAAAAGAGAACGGAGATGCTGGGCGGGCCTGTGTGGCCAATCGGACGGAAACATACACGCATAATCATTCCGCACAACCCCAGCGATCATTGGATCCTGATCGTTGTGGATATTCCGATCCGAACTATAAGCTACTACAGCTCGCTGCCTGGGTATCATCTGGGCGATTGTTGTGAATTTGTGGAGGCGCAAATGAAGCGTGTTGGGGAGAAACTCGGTCAAGACTATTCCGGCTGGAATTCTCCCCTTGAAGGCGTAAGTGTACGCTTTCCCCTTCCACAAGTCCAGTCAGCTGATGACCTTGTAGAGTTCACATCAGCAGATGAATGGTGCGGACTGCGGGATATACCTTCTGGAGAATGCGAGACGCCTCAGCCAAGGCGAGGTCGTCAACGGAGCGCCAATCGAGGCGGATAGCTTAAGGGTTTTTTATACCGAATTATTACTAGCGAGGTCTCTTCACGAAGCTAGCGAGCAGACCATATTGAAGAGCGTGCTATATCCGGAAACCTTAAGGTTATGGCAGGTTGGTACTGCCCCTCGCTCCTACATATTTAATCTCGACTCCACACGAGCGAAACGGAGGAAATTGGAGATTTAAGAGGTCGAAGCTCAAACCACTCGCGTTGATGAAAGCGACTCTGATGGGGATGAAGGTAGCGCTCGGCGACTGGATCTCGCGACCATAAAGGCTAACATCTCAACCCTCTTCAAGTCGTCCCCTGCGTGCCTATAGATGAAATACCTAGAGCGCTTCGCCAACTGCCATCTCCAAAGAAGCAAAGCCCCAGTGGGATATACGCGAGCTTCTCGTCTTCTCGAAATGGTGGCGGCGTTCGCTTGTCCTGAACATTTTGTCGCCTTAAAGGGCGCTGTCGCTCACTACCGCGTGCTAGCACCAGAAGAAGTTATCTAGGCACCGCTTGACTTATCAAGCCACCTGTACACGGTAGGCGTTTGGACAGAACGTCTCGGACTAATCAATGTCATCCTTCAACGCTTCGTGCGCGCTTATTTTAGCTCACTAATCGATGAAGGGACGCACCTTTTCCAAGACCGAGCTGGGCACACGGTGTTCCAGAACGGCTGCGCAGTAACCAGATCTGTCACAGCAACGGTGGTTAAGATATATCCAAAGATAAAAGGATGGGACTCATCCACCGATCCTACCGAAAGATCTGCGTTTTCGGAAGTTCAGCGCAATCTGAGAAGGTGGAGACAGGAGGGGGCGATCTGGTCTTCAATCCAAAATCGATTCTCCTCTCTCGCTCTCCTCGCTCTGGTGCCGCATCATATTCGAATACTGCCTGCTTCTCAGCGCATTTCGGGATCTTCGTAAGTATTGACGATGAGGTTTGACCCGCATCGACTGATTTGCGGCAGCTTCCAAACCGAAATTCCACGTGACGCTCGGGCTCTCTTCGTTGAAGCTCTCGCCGAGCTTCGCCCAGACCTATGGAGCTATGTACCTAAGCTAGCACATCTCTTCGATATCCTATCTAGCCCAAGCAAGCTGAAGACCCGCCAGTTCAAGATAGAGCTTGCCACCGACGATGAAATTCGGAATTCCGCTCCGGGTTCTACACTGTTGGTAAATGCTTTCAACTATGTTGACGAAGGAAAGAACTAGCTACTCTCTATGTCAGTGAAATAGCCAACTCTCTATTGATAGTATTCCAATCTTAGCACAGCCAGATTCCCTGCATCCAAAGAAAACGATCAATGCGGCTGAGCTTCCCGTGAGCGATTTGCGAGAGCTAAACCACTTAGTCCCGGAGAGGAAGGATTTTGCGACTAAGACCTAGATGTTCTAAGAGCTAACGATCCTCAAATCATTTAGGATGGAAGCCCTGCCATATTGAAGGAATCGCATCCAAATTTGGCTCCCATCCAGATGTGGCTCTTGACTCCGATTTCAAAAGCCCATCGCTCTTCCTGTTTCGATGTGTCATTGGGTTGTTTACTGAAATTGGTACAATAAATCACGGAGATCTTACATCTAATTTCCAAGTTCTCAGAATCAGTGTTTAAAGTTTATCTATACAGTGGAGTGGAAACGTAGGCATGACTGTGGAGTTGTCCAAGTTCAGGATGGTGTTCCAGGACATACCTGATTGTCGAACTATACTTATACGCTGCCTCTCAGGCGCCAATTTGATCGCACTACGGAGGGCGGTCGGATTCTGGCTATCGGATAGGGAAAAGAGAGCACATCTGAGCTTGCTATGGGACGTGTTCGAGCACATCAAATGGAGTGAGGACATGGGAGGAGTCACCATGATGGGACGAGGCCTTGACTTCCGCCGAGTTGAAGCACTCATGCGAGAATCTTCTACCATATACTGGAAAAAGGTGGTCCCTTTCATAATCATGATTCGGCCACCTTTCGATTACGAGAACCACGTCCCCTGGACCAAGCAGGCCTTGTTGAGTATAACGCGTGCTACTAGGATGACGGTCACGGAAGCGGCTGAACGTCTAAACTTTTGGGATACGACGCCCATTGCCACCATTGAAGGGCTCGCAGCTGGTGTTGAGATATCCATTCCAATTACGACTTTGGCACAAGAGGCACCTCAAAGCCAGCTAGGTCATGCTACCATCGACAGAGCTGCTGCCATGTCTATCTTTCAGCCTGTGTTTAACGATGCTACTCGGATCGCAATCGTGAAAGTAGAATTGGATTCTGTTAGATACGAGACGGGCAATGTCGCTGCCTACAAGACTAACGATACTTTCAGCATATGCATGTTTGGACCTCAGTACATGACCAATGTCTCACTTATACACAAAACACCTTCAAAAGGACCAAGATGCGATTGGCCTGATAGCCCTCAGGTTGTCACGCGAGTAATCAATATCTACTCACCTGCAGAGCCAGATTCGGTTCATGCTGCCTGGCAAAGGAGGAATGCACTTCAAGGATGGTAAGCATCTTTTCTGATATCGCATCATTTGCGAGAAGGGTTTATTGCAAAGGTGTTTTGCAATTTCCCTGTGAAAAGATGGGTGACGACGCCTAGCCGTTTGGGTAGTTCCTTAGCTGTGCTTGACTTAGAATTCTATTCGCCGCTATACAGTTCTTCTCTATTTCTTTGCTGGTTGGCAATATCGCCGTCTCTTGCAGTCCCAGTCCTGGCTCCCTGCTTCAACTCAGGAACCTTGCCCTTCAATTCTCCCGCTTCGATTTGGCACAGCGCATTGGAGCGGTTCGCTGCCTGATTCCGCCTGTCCTAGGAAGTTTGTCCCAGGAGAATTCTCCTGGGCCGAAGAGGCATCCAGGATGAGCCGGTATTGGGTCAAGCGGTCTTAATTGTCCTGGGAGAATCGGCTCAGGACAGATCTCCTAGGACAAATGGCGGTGCAATCAGCCAATTCTGGCACCTAGCTCTAATTCTGACCCCCTTATGAATGAGCCAGTTTTGGCTCAGTTTGATCCAAAGGTATTTAAAGCTCTTGGAAGCATAGGCTCAGGAAATCTCCCCCAGGGAATATTGCGGCATCGAGCTCATTTTACCACACAAAGAGGATCCAGGAGCCTTACAGTTCCTTTTCTGATCTTTGATCTTGTTTCAGCATGGAAGAGTACGCGAACGAAGAGGAAGCCTCTGACGGTGAAGTCTACAGGAAGATACGCAACTGCCAGTCCCAAAAGCAGTCCAGTTTGGAAATGCGATGGTGGACTCTTCTCTCTCCACATAGAGCTAGGAATTTAAAACAACTACTCCGGCACAGGGAATTCACCCTTGCCTTTGATGCTTTCTTGGAGATACCTGCGCTCTTAACCGGGATGAGAATTAGTACCCTACATAAGATGTTCGCGATTAGATACGATAAGGTAAATGGTCTGTTGCCGACCGTATGAATGCGCTCATCGATTGCTAGGAAATCATACATTACCTTCAATACACCAAGCAATTCTGGTCTGACCTGCTTCAGCAAGACAAGACCGCGATGGCCAAGGTAGACCAAGCCACCGTGGAAGCGTTACAGTTTACCGCGCCATGGGCATCAACACTAGATGCCCAAATTCTACATGGTAAAATGCTGGGCGGGGAAATCTTTGGCAGTTTTAGCCAACATGAACGCGAGGGGATCTGGATTAGGCTACAGTCCTTCAAAGGCCTGGTTCCTTCTCTGTTCGAGTTCTTTGAGAACGCCAAATGCCTTGAGGCATGGGCCGACTGTGTAAAATGGCTGGTATGCCTAGGTCCTCGGGAAACGCTGTCCACGGCAATGAAGAAGATCTATACTGGTGTAAATCAGAGCGTAGACTCGGCTCTGGTGCAGGAAAATGAGATCACGTTCGAGTCTGTGCCAGCAAACTCCACTCGTCGAATTGACCTAGGATATCGACAACTACACGCCTTTGCTATGCGTTACCACTGCGAAATCCCCAAAAAGCCCAGCGGGAAGGACCTTTTGGCAAAGCCAAGGGCCAGGTTAGACACAATAAGGTTGCGCCAGATGGCTGATCTTGCCAATCGTTTGGGGTTCGAGTCGTCCGAGATCACCGCCTTAACGCAGTTTCCAAAGTCAACAGACCCAATGATAGTAAGAGGAAATAAAAAGCCTGCGATCGTCACGGATGGTCCAGGGGAAATTAGAAAAGACAGATACGGAATGCCACATACTCAAAATTACGAAGAGGACCGCAAATTTCTGTTCATCACACATTTACATGACGATAGGGATGAACAATCCGAGGGGATCACATCCTATTTCAGGCTAAGATCCACGTACTTGAAGTTCTATGGGATACCGGACGGCTCCAATCCACAACAGAATCTAACTACAGCGACAGGAGAATTATTACTCCCAGCTTTCCATCTGACTCGATCGACTTATTCGCCAAGAGAAGATCAGGCACGAGGGGCTGAGCATATAGAGGTTGACGGGGAACAAACAGAGGACACAATGATGCAGGATAGAGAGGGAGAGGGAGAGGAACAAAGACCTCCGTTCCAAGCAGAAGGTGCTCTTGCACAGGAAACAACCATGCAGCGACAAAAGCTCTTGTCTGAAGCAGGCGTGCTTGAAAAAAAGGAGTATAAGCAAGAGCAATATCGGCAGAAGCTTGCGGGGGACGCAAATGCTCTCGTGGAAGACGAGCAAAGACTAGAACAAAAACGACAAAAGCTCTTGTCCGACGCAAGCACACTTGAAAAACAGGAGCAAGAGCAAGAACTTTATCGGCAGCAACTCGTATGGGACGCAGGTACAATCAGAGAACAAGAGCAGGAGCAAGGGCAGCGACGACAAAAGCTCTTGTCTCATACAAGCATACTTGAAAAGCAAGGACAAGAACAAGAGCAGTACCAGCAGAAGCTTTTAAGAGATACAAGCGCATTCGGAGAACAGGATCAGGAAAAGGAACAGCAACGACAAAAACTCCTGTCCGATGTAAGCACGCTTGAAAAGCAAGAGCAAGAGCAAGAGCAATACCAGCAGAGGCTTACAAGGGACGCAATCGCACTCAAGGAACAAGAGCAAGAACAAGAGCGACGAAGACAAAAGCTCATCTCAGACGAAAGCGCGCTAAAAGAAGGCGAGCAAGAGCAAGAACAGATATATCAAAAGCTTACGGGGGACGCCAGTGCCATTAGAGAGCAAGAGTAAAAGCGAGAGGAACAACGTCACACTCTTGCGAGGGAAGAGAAAGAGCTATTGAATCGAAAACAAAGGCAGGAGGAACTTCAAGAAACACTCGCGGCGGACGCAAGCGAGCTAGTTTTACAAGAGGAAAAGCAGGAGGAACGAAGAAACACTCTCGCAGCGGTCGCGGACGAGCTCGTGAACCAAGAGTAAAGGCAAAAAGAACAGCGACAAAAGCTTGCGGAGTACGCAAGCGATCTTGAGAAACAGGAACTGAGGCAAAAAGAATAAGGAAAAAAGCTTACGGCAGACACTAGCGAGCTGCACAAACAACAGAAACGCCTTAAGAAGTTAAAAAAGGATAAATTAAAGCAGAAACGAGAGAAAAAGAGCGTGGAGCCAACGATATTGGGGAGTAAGCTGGATGAGTCAGGGACAGTTCAGGAGCGAGACGAGCGAGACATGGCGGAGCTGTAAAGATAAGGTCAAGAAGAACTGGCAGATCTTAAACTGCCATCTCCCTTAGAGCTCGAGCATGGAGGAATAGATGCCGATCGAAGTGTACCTGAAGTACGAGCGCAGAACTATTCAGTAGACGCAGTCCAGAAAGGTGGTACTCAAGTGGATGTTTCATCACCCGGTGAAAATAGTCCGGCACAAGAGCAAGGACCACAGAAGGATAGAGCACAAGTAAAGGGCCAAGAGGAGAGGCTAACGGAGGAAGCCTATGAGCCTGAGGCCCAAGGGAGCGGCCAAGAGCATGGAGTGCAAAAGCGGGTGTATGAGCATCAAACGCAAGAGAACGGGCAAGAAGATAGAGCCCATGGGGATGGAGCACATAAGGATGGAGCCCACGAGGTTGGAGTCCACGAGGTTGGAGCATATGAGGATGCAGCACATGATGATAAGGCCCAAGGTGGTAGGCAAGCAGACGAAGCCCGAGAGGGTGTGCAGGAGGATAAAGCACATAAGGAAGGGCAAGATTGTGGTACGTATGAGGATGACGTGAGAGAGTATCGAGCACGGAAGCGCCGAGTGATGACTGAAGAGAGCGACGATGGTGCAGCACTTCGAGCACAACAGGTACGGGAAGGGCGAAAACCTGTAGAAAAGGGCAAGTATCAACGGCTTAACAGGTTTGGGTTATCAAATCATGATATAAACCCGGAAGGTGACACGTTAATGGACAGCACTGGAGAGGAAGATACCCCTCCCATGCAAAGGAAAAAGGCCCAAACGCCGCGCCGGCAGCAAAGGCAGGAGCTGCAGGTACAGGAGAGGACTAAAAACGTAACGGCAGCAACGGTGGTAGAAAATACGAACAGCTCAACGGGTTTTGCTTCTGATTTTACTTATGAAGCTCCACAGGCGCCATCTCGGGCTACATGATCTGCAATATCAAGTGGATGGGTCACATGTTGCCAAGCCTTACAATATATATATGCCGCAAATAGTTCGCGATCACGCCTTCGGTGAATATCTATTCGCAGCTGTGCACAAGCAACTTAGAATACCCCGGTCAACCGGCTAGCTGCTCCGAAAAGACAGAGTGGATGCTCAATAGGTCAGGGTATGTCCAAAAATGTGCAATAACTGGTAAATTAAGGAGGTACAATCTATTGGTTTCGAACCTCATTTGCTTGAATCGATTTATACTGATTGTGAAATTGGACCCCTCTAGTTGAAGAAAAAAGACCGACGGTTAAAATCGAAGAAAATACTATGATTGGCCCAGCGTGATAGCTGAAATGTAAATCTTCGCCCTTCACCTAATACTAAAGATCTTGCTTCTAATTGACTCCTTTCAGTTGAAGGTTAAACCGTTCTGATAGCTTGGTGATCTGATCCATCGATATATGCTGGAGGAGGATCGTAGACCCTGTGCTCTATAGCGAGGCAGTAGGCCATAGCTATCCAATGATGCCCGGTAGGTTTTATTTTCTTCATGAAATTGACGGCATTGAGCCGGTGGAATTGATTTTCGTGGTCGTAAGTCACGAATGGCAGATCTAGTGGCATAGTGCTTGCCAATTCAACAATCTTTTTGATGATATTGGAGCGACAGTGTTCGCTGCGCGATATCTTCTCCCGCATCGCAGCCAACCGAAGGCAACCCTCACTTGAACCAGCATCCAGAGGGGAAGGCACTCGACTAGGAGAAAAGGTGATCTCTGACATAATTTCGGTTTGTCTCCCTATATACGCAGCGCGGCTGTCTCGCATCCAGGCGAAGTCTAACGTGGCGATGGAGTAAAGGACGAAGACTTCCAAAACGGCGCGAATATATGAGAACTCATCCTCGTTTTCGGCAACGCATATCTTCGTCGTAAGGAGCGTGATGGTGGAGGCAAAGGTCTCCCGACCGGAGATAGAAAGCTCTTGCAACATGTTTTGCAGCTGATTAACATTCTTGTCTTGCTGGTGCAATAACATTGCAGACGATGGATCGGTTAAGATGGAGCGCCATTTGTCCACGCTTCTGTCTTTACGCAGGAGAGAACGCCAAATCTGCCGGACTGCAGACATAGTCCCGGCTGTCTTATATGATTCAAATGTAAGAGTGCTCTTATATTTGAAGATTGGTCGGTATATGACTAATTCTAGCACTCTCCGTACAGTGATCTTTCGCTGATGTCTTTTATGTGTATTGATCCCCATATAAGAAACCCAAATTTCTGAGGGGGTCATTTCTGGAGCACTCCTAGAAGAGCCATTTTTGGAGCACTGCCGATAGTCGTGCGTACATCATTGATCTTGAGGTTGCCTTAGCACATGTTCTGATAAAAAAAGCTAGAACTGGATACTCCGTGGTGTTGCTTTCGCTTTGTGTATGCCCTAATAATCTTCTCTCACTCTCCCTTTCTCAAGTCTTTAAACATTGTAATAGATTGCCACCTCCACCTCTGGTGTCCCTTATTATGCAATAATCTATAAATTTCACAGAACTGGTTAAGATGTACTATTAGGGTACCTTAGGACATATAATAAGACGTGAACGGATTCCATTGCTATAGACGTGTGCGTAGATAAGAATAATCTCTAACCGTACAACCCTATACCTCAGCCGTCAAAAATTCCCAACCCGAATTCCCGTGCCAATACAGTGACAAACAAACGACCGATCAAGAACCCAGTCCAATCGAATGCTAATTTGACTTATGGAAGGACCTCTCTGAAGTGTATGGAGGAGCGCTTCCGTTTGCTTGGGGACCCACAGGGAAAACTAACTCCCCACTTCTTCGAGTATGCACATCCGTCGGAGTGACATCGAGTGGCGATGGTTGAAATAGCTTATCGGAAAGCATGTCGTAATCATCAAAAAGGTGTGGGAATTTACGGCGCAGCCATCTGCTCAACGGACTTTTGAAAGGCTGTAGAGGACGTTCGTTGTAAGGCCTTGGTCGAAAAATGATAATAAGGCACATGTTTCTCGAGTCAGATTCACTATTATCTCAATCGACAACTTTGACACCATTGCTATTATGAGTGAGACTTGCTGAAATATATACCGAAGCTTACAGTCCTCATGTACTAATCATGGGTGCCGCCAATTCTGGATGCCGCTAATTGTGGATGTTGCCAGTTCCGGATGCCTCCAATTGTGGATACCTCAAGCTGTGGATGTTGCCAATTCTGGATGCCGCCAGTTGTGGATGCTGCCATCTGGTTCGTCTTCTTATAATGCAGCCAGTTCCGAAGTGCTTGACAATAGTCTTTGATTATTGCATATTAAACCATCCTAGAGACATTGCACGAGGTTATCGACTTCCTCACCAGAAAGCGCAACAGTATTCAGCAAGCATAGCGATAGTGAAGAGTGAACGGCTTCTTCGAGAAAAGCTTCGCAAGCGGAGGACAAATCTATTTAAGAAAGCGAACGAGTTGGCGCGAATGGCCAATTCGAAAATATATATAGTTGTTCAACATGACGACAAATACCATACATACAAATCAACGGAAGAATCGAATTGGCCTCCTCCCGAAAAAGAAATTGTGAGTACGCCTAGTCTATAGTCAGACCAATACTGAAGATAACAGGGGAGGCAAGGCCACCAGTGCCACAGACGTCCTGCAGATTTTCACGGTCCTAAACCACGGGAAACTCAGAGGATGCGAAAAGCCAGTCAGCTTGATAAAGACCAAGTTGGCTTCAGATTTCCTAATGAGGCAGAACACGATGGAGATCGCGCCCTTCCTGACAGACGTAACTTGACTGCAGCCCAGAACAGGTCACTACTGCGAGGAGGGTTGGAAGGCATGAAATTTCCGATGTTGATGTGGCTGGGCTATTTGATAGGCTTGCAACGGAGAGGTTGAAAGAAGTCTGAGCGTAGATGGTAGATATCTAGGAATTATGCTATGATCGCCTTGATAACGTTAATTATAAAACCCTCAATGTTTCTAACTTTTTGGTTATGATCGCCTCAAGTGCAAGATTGAAGACTTGTGAAGATATACTCCCTTATTTTCCCAACATGCAATTACTTCTTGCCTTTTCCCTTTGGTTTCTTGAACACAGGCTCAGACGTCTGAGATAACGGAAGTTCCGGCTCTGTCTGTTATAAGTAGGAGGTGGTCAATTGGCTGTCGTTCTGTTCGAAGGACTTAAGGTTTGATTGCTGGGAGAAGGACTCTACAGCAAAGTCTTCTGGGTTGGGTAGCTGGTCAACGGCGGAACAGATTCTTTTATAATGGATTGGATAAAATTTGTTATAGACGTTTCTCACAAACTTATAGGCCGTCCATTTATCCTTCCCGTCTAAGTCCGTAATCAAAAATGAGCGAAGCAAGTGGCGGTAGAAGGAGGTCTCTTTTCCTTTAATCACGGCGTAATGGCCATAGATCTTCACAGCCTGATGATCGTGCGAAACCGAGAAGGTAAGGATCTTTTGATGAAGCTCGTCTTGACGCGACACCAATCTATATAGCTCGACGACGGCGTTTACTGCAACAGAAGCGCTATGAGCGTTCTGCCGATCCGCGATGTTGAGTGCTTCGTTGCCGCATTTCACCTCCGCTGTTAGGAATGGGAAATACATCTCGTCTATAGCCACCAGACGAGATGTAGTCTGCCAATCACCAATAGAGGGCTGTAACTTCTTAAGTTGGTCAGAAGTGAATGCAGACGGTTTAAGCCCTACTGTAAAGTCGGGCTGGGGGCGAGGACCTTTAACGAGGGGGATGGATTTAATCCAGCTTTCATCAACGGTCTCGATCAAGTGCTTGAGGTGTTTTGCCCCACGACGAAACAATTCTTCTGGAGCGGGAACGATCAATCGACTAATGTCCTAGATGACTCTCGCCTCGTTTCGGTTTGCTATATCTTCACAGGTCGATTCAAACAGATTATCGTTAAACATAGAGTCTTTTAGAACTGGCTGTTCTTTCTTAAGCAGTTCTTGGCAAAGGGCCTTGTCAGTTTGGGCCGCTCGCAAGTGCGGTTCAGGCTGGCCCATATAGATGCCTACGGATTCAAGTATCTGCTGGTAGCGCCGACTTCTGACGGCGGGATTCTTTCCCTCTCTCAGAGAGACGCCGCTGATATCCGATTCGTGTTTGCTAATAGACGGAGTGGACCTTTTCCGGGTGAGTGGCTGACTTATATTATCGTCTTCCTCGAAATTTCCCCCTAACCAGCTTCCTTCTTCGATCCAACGCTGGACGGGGTTGACGTCGCGGTTCTTGATGTCACTACGAAGGCCTGTACATATTGCAGCAGCACGTTTTGCAGGTGATGTTCGTTGACGTTTTCGGGTAGGGCTTTCCCGGCGTTGGGAAGGTGTACAGGCAGCTCCTTTGGCCTCAGGTGTGTAATTCTGTCCAAGCTCTTCACTCCGTTTCCGCTTTCGATCTAGATTAGAAGGGTTGACTGATTCCTGTGGACGCTTTGGCCTAGGTCAGTGATCGCAGTTGTACGCCGAGGGATTGTAGAACATACCTCTTTATCAGGCGTGAGACTGGTCGGAGAAGGAAGTTGAAATAGTTGTTCTTGAATCTCTGGTTGTTGACAAAGGTGTTTTCTCTCTTGTAGCTGTGCGCTCTTACGAACAGGCGTAACCGACCTTTTTCGTTTAATACCGCGTGGTTGTGCTGCTGTAGGTTGTCAGCTGAAGAACGGTTTGGAATGTGTGGTGGCTGTTATGCCTTAGTTTTTCAATGGGTGCAGCAAAGGTTGCCGCCCGTATCTCCTAATATCTAATTTTGCTCGTGGTGGGGACATCATGATTGAGAATGAGGGGATGGGAGGCACACGTCTTTATTGCGCTGTAGGATGGTGTTACGAACACGCCGACAGAAGGTGTGATGGTTGGCAGGCAAGGAGCCTTGGCGGCGGCACAGTTTTGGGGCTGCGACAGTAAACCTAATTTGTTCTATGAGTCATCGGGATCATCCGCCGCTTGAAAAACATCGTTCTACTTTTAGTAACAACATTGACTCGCTTTGTCTAACTGGGTAAGGCCGGCCATTCACGCTCATCCTATCCAATCTCAGCGTAATAGTATCGATCAGATGGCGAAGACAAAACCCATACGTTTCTTGACCTGCATGACAGATGGGAGTCTATTAACATTACACTACACTCTCGCGTCTCTCCCTCACCCTCAATGCTGTGACGCCGTGTTTTGAATCGTTGCCGACTCCATCGCTTACCCTGGCTATTGTGAGCTACCTTCAAAGTCGGCCTTCCTCCTTCTTATACATCCCAGTCATCTCTTACATAACGTCTATACTCAGCCGGCCTTTGGGTTGGATGAAAATAAAAGAAGATGAGGGAGATTCTACCGGGATGCAGAACATCACCTCTTATTGAGTAAAGGGTTTTCGGCCTAAGACCGGTGAGTCATTAGGCAGGAAGGCGTGAGTTGCAAATAGCCACTAAGCGTAAATAGGGGATTCTGTATATGCAGGGTCGAATTACTAGGCCAATGAAGTCTCAAAGGGCTATCATAGTGTTTCAAACCCCGAATATATAGAACTAGATAAGGTAATGGTGCGGTGGAAGGCTGACAAGAGATTTCTATCTTTTATGTAGGAGTTGATCTGCAATTGGAACTTCCCAAATCGCCTACTGATCATTGGTTCCAGAACTAGTCCGCAGGTGTTTCAATAGAAGCATCTCTGCATCTCTCTGCGGAGAGATTAAGAACCGGTTTTCACACCACGCCAGTAAAATGCCTAAAAAGAGAGCTTAACCACCAACCCCTCCCGACTTGCCTGTAGTGCCCTCCGATTTAAGGAAGAAGGTATACTATCCCGCCGGAAATAAAGTGTATTATTGTCGACAGGGGAGTAAGAATCCACTGATGAATCCCTTTCCATAAATTCGTAACTAATTTTCCGTTAGGCAATGTATGGCGGACAGGGACAGTAGATAATGGCACCTCCAGCACTCAACTCCATATTATTTATCACCTCGTGGAAGTCTAACTTTTACGTCAAGTGCCTGATGTTAATTATATTTTAGATCCAGGACGATGCTACTGGACAGAAGCTGAACATCAATGCAGAATACATAAGGGAAAAAACCTAGTCTCTAAGGATGCAAAACAAGGGTATTGGCTTGCATTAGGGGTTCAAATACCTCGCTCTTCGTCGATTTTGAACTGCTTTTGGGCAATTTCACTGCTCAGATATCTACCATGTGGTCTGCTCAAGGAACATACCCAAATTCAACGTTGGACGTAGGACTCGCTCGTTTAAAAGCAAAGGAATTATAAGTGTTATCAGGGCTTCAGACAGTTGTCAATCCACGCCCATAATTTCTTGTCCGCAACAAAGATATTTCCATTGCCTCTGATCCCGTGAGCCAATGATTGATGGTATCGCAAAGACCACTGAGATACCAAAGTCAGCTTTCTTGCAATTGCCAGTCGCCATACCTCGTCACGGAAGTATTCCCTCTCCACTCTAGCTACTTGCTCCGTTGTCTGGTCATCTTCTTTTAATTCGTTGTATAGTGATATATACTGCTGCGACGACTGCCTTGAACAAAAGAATTCCGAGATATCTTGATCATGATTTCCAATAGAATCCCAGAGGGCTGTGAAGAGATGATAATCCGTAGTGGAATCAAAGTTCAAAATACGAGAGAGTAGCCAAGTCTGACGACTACAGCTCAATGTCCGAAATAATGCCATCTCATTTTCGATATTTTCGCGTGATGTAGTCTCTTGAAGTGCGGATCGAAACCCATTTTCAAACGCGGGCAAAAGTGATACATCAACTTCATGTCGTGATTGCGGTAGACCGGGGGCGGTAAGGAGTATAGATAAAGGCACAGAAGAACAGAATGCCCAGTCAATTATGCATGTGATGTTGAAATCTTCGTCAATAAAAATATTATCGACGCTAAAGTCAGGATGATGGATCGAGAACCGGTATTGGCGGTCGTTTAAAAGGGTGTTTGATATATCGTTCATCCGCCTTGTAATTATTTCCGAGAGCACCTCGCCAGCAATGACATAGTCGGACCTATTTTCTGAACTATCAATCTTGGACTGCACAGTAACGAAGTCACTCCACCAATCTGACGCTTTCCGAAATCCAGCATAGTCGTTGTACTCGCTTCGCGCGGGAATAGGCGCAAAGAAGCAGTGATGACCTAATTGAAGATATTTCACATGTTCCAAGAATGCCGAGACATGAGCCTCGTAATAGTGCTTCTCGGATTTGAAAGGTCCACGATTGATATCTTCCAGTGATTGCCGTTCATGTAGTAGCAGGCCACGGGATAGACAGGTTCTGATTTGAAATTCCCCGTCTTCCTCAAAGAGTGACCCAGCCTCATCGAAACAAAGTCGAGATAGTTGCCATATGATGACTCCCAGCTGGAACATAATTTTTATCTTTTTTTCTTGGGACATCTTGGGCTCATCTTTCTCTGAGTCCTTCCATGTGCGCTGTAGAGGCGAGCCGTGAGCTTTACTCATGAGGATATAAGGGATACCGATATCGTTGTCTCTAGAACAACTATCTGATCATCAGCCGGCTCCAAAATCGAATGAGGAGAATGGTCTACCTGTATGCAAAGACTTCAGGAACCGGGATAGTACTATTGGCCCTGATGTACATAAGAGTAGCGGCTTCACTAGCCAACAGCGAGAGGTTCGTTTCATCCGACTTGATTGCACCATCGTCTCGTGGGGAGCGGAGTACCCACTCCACCCCGTCATGGAACGAAATTAGGATTGTCCAGTTGAAGCTACCACATGCTGGTATCTGAGAAGTGTCACAAAAGCAACGTTGCCCTCCGCGTAGACTGCTGACCAAGCGGCAAAGAGCAGGCGCATTGAATTCTGCATATTGGAAGGCGGTCGCGCGTTCATACTGTGATCGCATGGCTCATAACGGAATTGTGGTTGCGCAAGGAAGTTAAGTTGGTTCTGCCTACTGAGGATGGCTTGGCAGGGCAGAACGGCTAATCCATTACGGGAGCCTCGCTGGAAATCCCCCGATTGCTTCAACTCTCGAAGGATTCTACGAACGTGGCGAAGTCTAGGCAGCAGGCGGGGCTTAAGGTATTGAGAACAATGAGGGCAGCTCAAGCCGAAGGCCAGGGGATCCATTTCAGGCTCCCATCTGCTGCGCCCCTGCACTGCCCCATAGTGCTCCCCCTTGCTCCCCCTTGCTCCCTCGCTGCTCCCCCTTGCTCCCTCGCTGCTCCCCCTTGCTCCCTCGCTGCTCCCCCCTGCTCCCTCGCTGCTCCCTCTAAAGCGGCCCTGCTCCCTTTCCCGTCCCGGAACGGCAATTTCGAATCCTAAGTTCGGGGTGTATATAATATATATATAGAATTCTCCTAGGATAACACCGCTTTGCTCCCGCGCTATGAACTATTTCGTCCTTCTGCTCCCTCACTGCTCTCCTATGCTCCCTCGCTGCTCCCCCTCTGTTCCCTCTTCGCTCCCTTTTCGTTGATTGCCGGCGGGTGAGAAGGGTTCGTTAATATAGGATGGGTAGAGTGTGCAGCGTTAGTGGAACGAGTGCGTGTGTATGGAAGCGTCCAGTATGGGTTTATGTACATCTCCAGCTCAAACATCGCCTTGTCGTCCCTATATCACAGGCGTCTATCATACAACCCAGCTACAGCATTGAGTAGAGCCAACCTCACCAAGACGTACTCCCAAGGAAATCACATCTAACGACACCATCAACAGGAACAACACCATCAAAATGATCAAAAACACCAAACCCAGGATCATATCGGCAAAAGCTCTCTCTATGAATCTCAAGCCAGACTCACTGGCATCTGTATATCATTCATCGCCAGCTAGCTATGCAATCAGCTCTCTCAACTACCTCTCACCCATCTATATTCCTCCACACCAGCCAGATACGACATCCACCGGCCATTCTCCCGAGCTAGCCAGCCGGCACCATTGTGGCAACCCCATGCATTATGGTTCGGTGAGCTAATGTATCTTAATTGTCAGCCATGATAGCATCCGCCCCATCTCCGCCCTCTGCACCATCCTTACCCTTCTCACCCTCCGCAACATCGCCCGCTTCCCCAGCAACAGCACCCACAGCGCCATCGCCATCTCCATCGGCGGTACCACTAGCCACAAGCCCATCCATCTTCCCACTCCCTTCATGACCAGTGCCATCAACATCGTCCGTAGTGGGTTCGCTCAACAGGGCAGACTCAGTGCGGTCTAGATGCATGGCGTCCTCCTCATCCGGGTTGCGAGGTTCGTGACTACTCTGTTGGTTCGTAGCTGTGGCTTCCTCACGGGTAGGGATCGCGTCCATTGCGGCAGCTGCCTCTGCGTCTGCATTTCCAATACCGTTCTCGGCGTCACCGCCACCACGACCTCCATTTTCACCACCACCACCACCACCACTAACACCATCCCCAACACCATCCACACCCCCACCCCCTCTAGCCTCCCCTCCATCCCCTTCCCCATCAACACCCTTATCCTCCAAAACCCTCACCAGCGCCCGTTCCCGCCAAACCTTCTCCTCCCCATCCAACCCCTTCAACCCAAGCCGCACCTGCTCCTTCTCCATAGCACTATCCTGCTGCTGCAACTTCACCCACGCCTTATGCCGCTCACACCGCTTTTTCTTGTACACGCCGGGGCCGATCTCCACCTCGTCTCCCGCCGATTCTCCCTCCTTGGTGCCATTCAAAGCGGACGAGTCCACTTGCATTTGCTCTGCGGCAGCAGGACCCGCCTGGGCACCCGCTGCCGATGACGAGGTGGAAGCGCGCAAGACCCCACTCTCCAAAGCCAGTCTCCCCTCCTCGCTCGCCCGCCAATTGTTGGACTCGTAATCGCTCTATACGAGACGGGCGTCGTACCCGCATATATCCTTGACGCTCTTGTCTTTCTCCCTCAGCTCGGCGGCAGTGGCTTTCCCCCTCGCGACGACCATGGCGATCAATTTGTCACGGTCGCCGAGCATGGCTTTGCGGGCGTTGAGGTCGTGTCGCTTGTGGGCGATGGCGTCGAGTGCGGCTGTCTCTTCGGGGGTGTAGGCTATGAGGTCTTTGATCTTCGCGGTGCTGGGGTCTTGGTCTGGATCGGCGCCTTGACCGTGGCCGTCCGGGCTGGCGGTCTTGGGTGGACTTAGCGGGCCGTTGCCTAAGCTTCGGAATTCTTGCACGTTTTTGACGCCGTCTGCTAATGCCTTCAGTTCTTCCGGTCTTAGCACTCCGCCGCGGTTCTCAGTGTATTCTTCTTCTTCGGAGACACCAAGATCACCCTCATTGCCATTGTTGTCTGTATAGTTGTCTTTCCTGTTTCTCTTCGGCCTGTTCCCTGGCGTTGGCCCTGTCTTTGTAGTCTGAGAAGTGCTGTTGGGGAAGATCTGTTTTCGCATTGAATTCGAGGCCGTGTTCGTGAGAGCAGTATTTTGATTTGGGGTTTGCGTCGGCGCGGGCGGGTTTCATGCCGCTGGGGAGGCGGCACATGCGTTTCCAGAGGGTGTCATGGCCGAGGGCTGCGCAGTTGGGACCTATCATGCAATTGAGTCAGTGATGGCTCCTGTGTACATGCAAAGCGTGGTGGAAGAAGTCTGACGTACAGTACCACTTGAAGATCAGCTCCACCTTCTCGGCATTCATTTCAACGCATCTCGTGTGAAACCAGTCCTCAGAAGGCCCGTCGCATCCTATCATCATACTGTGATCATCTGGTCCTCGACAAACGCAGAAGAGCTCATTGTCCGCATCGTCATCCTCGTCCTCTTCAACCCCAATTGCGACAGAGGAACTGCGCGTTGGTGTCGCGGAAGTCTGCTTTCGGTTCTTGGGCGCTGGAGTACCACTTGCGCGGCGTGTAGCTGGTGTGCCTGTCCGCTGACCTGAGGGTGTGCCATTTCCACTCCCAGTCTCCAGCTTTCGTTTCTTGGCCGCTGGTTTGCTTGCCATGCCTTTCTTGGGCGCCGGACGCTTTCTAGGAGCTGGTTTTGGCTTGAGCGTTGTAGCTGCTGCATCTTCCGCTTTTGTCGTACCTGAGGTAGATGAAGTGTTGGTGACATTTCTGAGAGGGTGGCCTGGTGAAGGAGAGCGGTGACTGGCATCGTTCACTTGAGCCTCAGGAACGTTGGAGGCGTTTTTGACTTTCATGTCGGCATGAGGCGGGGTGTCTGTGAGCTCAGCTTTCACTTGGACTTGTTCTTGCGAAGGTGGTATGGAGTCGGCGGATAATGTAGGTAGAGTAGCTGGTGAGGGCTGACGAATTTGAGAAGTTGAGGGGTGATCTTGGGAGTGAAAGGTGGTTTGTTCTGGAAGTGGAGGTTCATTATTCGTTTCGAGTCTTTGAATTACCACTGGGCCGGTCGCGCCCGCCCTGGAAGCTTCATCATGACTTGGCGGCGACTGCATCAACGGCGCTAGCATTCTAGGAGGCTCGTCCGTGATCTCTGAGGCTGAGGTTCTTCTCTCGCTCCCAGACACATGGTGATACTGTTGCAAGCCAGACAGATTCTGAGGTATAGATCCAAACGCGTCGCCTGCAAATGCACCGCTTGATCCCGGTCGCGTTGTATATTGTCCCTGACCTTGCTGGTAAGGAAATTGATGTGATAATGAGTTCCGCTGAGTTGGCGACGCCAATGGCGCAGTACTGCTCGCAGCTGCAGCGAGAGCCTCCAGACCTGGCGAGGTGATGGAAGCGCGTCGGATTGGACTTTGCGCGCTCCCATAGCCCGGCTGGTATCCTGAAGATCTATGGTCTTGTCCGTCGAGGTTCAATGGCGCCGGCTGTGAGGGTTTAGTAGCTGGAGCTTCTTGTGTGCTTGGAGCGGGGTTGAGGAGGGAGGAGAGGTTCGACATGGCGGCGTCACAGCTTTATCGTGAGGCAGTGTTCAATTATGTTGCCGGACAGCGCATTCTCGTAAGGATCCCAGGTGGCATGGTGCGCTCGGTAGATGGGCAAGAGAAAGAGGCTGTAACACTTGGGCGGTGAAGATTTGAGGAGATGCTTGATTATTGACATTCACTACGACCGTCTCGTTCTCCAAAGACACAGGGATCCGTGCAACAGCGGTTACTGCCGTTGCACTAGATAGGAAGGTGCGCCGAGACTTGGAGAGAGCACGTATCCGTTGGCTCAAGACCAGACGAGCCATTAACCTCGCCGAGATGTAAGTCAACTGACTCAGTGGCTAGATTGGAGACAACTTCCTTTCATTGAAGCCTGTACCATGCCAATCAGCCCCAGAAAAGACCGCCAGCCTCCGATATCTGCCTGTCGTATGTAGTATCTTCCCATTATGTATATGAGCTATGCAGTATTTGTACAGCGTTTCAGTGCCAGATATTAGCCATATCTCCCAGTCATAATATCTCACAAAAGCACAATCATATGCACCCATACTCAGCCGGATCTGTCACCCGTGGACCACATGGCCCCCTCCGAAACCCCAGATTGCTTTGCAGTATCTCACAGATTCCCAACCAAACACCGACCTCCCATATAAACAGACCTCATCACCTCTTGCCATAACCCATGCACCGTCTCCTCTTCGAACCACCTCCTACTCCTCCCCATCAGTAGCATCAGGCGTATTATTCGTCGGCTCATCCCGAAGCTCCGTCACAACCGGCCCCGTCAACACGGGCGTATCCTCCGGCCACTGACTAACCACATCCTCCAAGCGCCCATCAATCAACGCATCCGCATTCAACCGCGAACTATGCACAACATTATACGAATACCCCTTCGCATGCGTCTCCGTCCCTCCAGGCCCAATATCAGTATACTTGATACCCCACCCCGCACCCTTGTGATCGGCCACGATCTGCGGAAAGACGGATATGCCTTTGAAGCCTCGTTTGGGCTTGCTGCACATGTCGTGCAGACCGAAATCCATGGCTTTGTTGTAGACGTCCATGCTCATCCATTTTAGCAGCTTTTGGGCGCCGTGGTAGGAGAGGCCGTAGGCGTAGGTGCAGATTGCGCCTTTGCTGAAGTAAACGATGCGGGTTGAGTTATCGTAGGGGGACATGTCGCGTACGGGCCCGAAGTTCACGCGGTGAGAAGGGGGCGTGACGGTCGGGTCGTTTCGGATTAGGAAGCGGCGGTAGTCGTTGTCTTTGGGTTGGGAGGCGCAGTGACCGAGCCAGATCAGGTCCCAGTCGTCGCCGTAGGGGAAGACGGGGGCTTTGTGCTTGGGTGTTTCGAGGAGGGTTTGGGTGCCGAGGGCGAAGAGTTCGAGTTGGGAGCGGAAGGATATATCCCAATCTGCGTCGTCTTCCATTATTAGGGCGGTGGCGAGACGGCACTCGATTATTATGTAAGATGGTCAGTGATATTGCAGCCCCAAGGTCGTACGGTGTATTCACTTGTTTGCCATGGCCATGTGAGAGCGCCAGCAGCCTACTTGGCCATCGCGGAGAGGTCCGGGCGTCCATTCCTATACCCCTTTTAGCATCAACGATTGATGTCTAGATAATCCCCACTCACGGCAGAGAGCGACCTGTTCGAGACAGTGGCTCCGTCAATGGCTGGCTGCACTTCAAAATTGAACCCGGTCAAAGAAGCGGTCAATCTGAAAGCATCGAGCTTATCACTCCTACTCTCCATGTTCACCAAATATATATTCCCGAACTGAACTTCGTCAGCATATTCTCCCTTGCCCACCACCTGTTCCAAGCACATACTCCCAATGTTTTATTCCTAAGCTGACTCAAGCTATGCTTGCTCAAACTTCTCAGCCCGATCCCACTTCCCAGTACTGGTCCTGTATTCCCTCCTGCAGGTCTGACCTTCCGCATTGGCTTCTCTTCACTCGTAGGCGGCAAATTCGAACCCTCCAACGCCGTCTTGATTGATGCTGGCACCTCGGAATGTGGGGTTTGACGGCTGTAGTCGACCCATCCTTTGACCTGTTCCTGCCGCCGCAGTCCGACAAGGAACGTAATAAGGAGAAAGGCGGAAGTGGAGAAGAAGATGAAGCGGCGACGCACTTCGCCAATGCCTCGATTGATGAACCGGTAGGGAGATGATCGAGGCGAGCGTAATGAGATTCTAGCGTATTCGGGGTCGTCATGGGCGCCCATACTGGGCGGGCAGAAGGGATCGTTCGAGTGGTCGTAGGTGGTCAGGGGCGTTGCTGCTGTGGACGACAGAGATCCAGCTCCGCGTGGAGGGAGTATGACGGGGACCGGGTATTGTAGTAGACAGCTTTATGTATAAGTATGCTGATACAGGAGAGACGGAAGGAAAGCAGCCAAACAACCAAAGGAAAGATGGCTGTTGGACGTACGAGTCCAGTCGCATGCGCGGGAAGTATGAAATGTTTCAAGCATGGAGAGGGGGGAAAGTCTTGGCAGGGCAGTACCCTCCCTCCCTCCGAGCTGGCCCGGAACCTGCCGCTTTAGCGAGCGCGCCGGCTGAGCAATGGAACCTATACGCACCCCTAAAGTACCTTAAGGATGAGGCAGCACCCGACCTGGGTGGGAGATATAAGGAGGCTCCATTTCCCCTGTCCCTCCAACTCACCCAATCGCCATGCCTTCAAATAAATAGATGCGAGCAATAGACTTCGAAATAGACTATCGAAGAGAACAGGCCCCCTCCCCATCCCCCTAATGATTCCGCTTGGGACATGAACGTGATGACTTGATGCTAAGACTGTGATGACTTGCAATGGCCAAATAGGCAAAGGGCACGGACACGAGATTTCAGATGCTGGTCATAGTATGCATCTGAAGCTATTAGACTCTTTTACAGACATTCTATCCCCAGTACATACCCACAGAAAGTACTGTTGTAGGTTCTGTATCTTTGTTGGAGGATGCTTGGAAGGAGAATCCTGAATTTTCCTTGCATAGAGACGATCCTAAACTTCCGAGCATTGGGACTGTCACATATGAGACCTTGAGTAGGTCATTTGTGGGCACGTGTCGACGTTCATAGTGTCGGACGAAGCGGAAGAAGTGGACTAACGGTGTCTTGAGGTACAGTCCACAATTTGCATTTGCCTCCGAGGCGTTTTTCACAATACATTTAGCCGCCACATGCCCAAATCGTCCATCAAGACAAAGGAACCATCACGACCTCAATTAGTAAAATGCGGAAAATACTTAGTCCAATCCACAGTTCGAAAGACATCAGCCGGCAGAGCTCGAAGTCCAATGAAGGCCAAGATGACCAGCGTGATCCTCCCAAGCACATACGCAAGTGCGATCGAAAAGCCAATGACCTGAACAAGGCTACTCGTGAAGAAAGCTCCCTCATCACAGAAAAGCCCGATGCAGACGATGACGAGGACGAACCATGTCAGCGCAAAGAAGATCAGGCCAGGTATTGCTACCGTTGCCGCTGAACAGATGCGCCAGGCTAGTCTTTCTTGAGGGGTCGGGAACGGCGAGTTCCAGGCTAGACAATGGATGGCTCCGAATACGCAGCCCAAGAGCATGAGTACTCTTAGAGGGAGTCTACCTGCTGTATCCGGGTCGAAGTCCTCTTCCTTGGTCGAGTTCTCTGGCTGTGCAGGGGCCATGTTGTGAAGCATAGTGCCGGATTCGTTTGACCCCGGTGCCAAATTCGGTTCCGCAATGTCGTGCACGGCGTCGGGTATTTCAATGAAGACTGGGAATTCCACATCCTGTGGTTTCTGGAAGGAGAAGGCGTAGATGAAGATGGAGCAGAAGACGAGAGCGACGGTCAGTATTTCGAGACTCGCGATCTGGTAATGTTGAGTGGCTCGGGCGAGAGTCTGGATCAGAAACCAAAAGATTTGAATCACAGCAAGCAGCTTGACCGCCCAGTCCGCCTTGGAACGACTTTTCAATTCCTCCTGTGATATTGGGGGACCCTCAATGCTACTACTGATGATGAAGTCCTGTAGCCGTTTGGGCGGGCATTCCGACTCCACCCCGCTCCGTGTCCGCACCCAGAAGCCACCCGCGAAAGCAAATAACAGGTGGCTCATGGTCCAATCTTGCTGTTTCTGCTTGAGTGTGAGATAGCGTAATGTTTTTCGCGCTCGGAAGTAACCGTTCGCCGCGGTCCAGAGGATATATTCCGGCGCGATCGCGGCGGCCAGCATCCACAGAACTTTGCGGACGATGAGAGATGACCAACTGTGTTGCGGCTTTGGGACATTGAGATGCAAAGCAGACCAGGTGCAGGCTGAAATGGTTATGAGACTGCTCCAGAGGATGGACCAGGTCCCTCGACCATCCGGTTCGGGGACCCAACCGTGGATAGTCGTGGTATTCATTGCTTGAATGGGTGGTATCAGTCGAGGGGTGTGAGTGGCACTTGAGTGGATGTTACCCCAACCGAGGGCGCGTGCTCAACGCCAAGGGCGCACACCCCTTATGTTAGACTTGATTCTCGAACGAGAGAGACAGAGCTGCTCCATCAGTGAGCTGAAAATTGTCGAATGTGGTAGGAAAGCTGCTCAAGAAGTGTTATATCCTTTTCATCGTCACCGTTCTCTTAGTATCTTAGATATGCACGAAGGAAGGGGCTGTGCCAGGCCGTCGCCTTATCACTGCCGATCCCCTACACCCGAAAGATCTACTGAATTGAGATCGGATAGAGCTAAGGGAGTGGGTATCAGACAGCAGCTCACAGCCAAGGGGTGCAGCCAACGCGGCGATCACACAGGTGGTGGCGCTCACCAAAGACCCGATGAGGGGTGAGGCCGGGTTACATTTTGTTCCATTCATGTTGTTTTGGCGATCGACCGCTTGAAACGTTTTCCCACAGTCCCACGGGGCTTACTAAGCGTTTCTCCTTTAGAGGCAGCTATCCTCCGCCTGCCTAGGTACTGTATGTTGCACCCTACCTGTGCTTCTCTTTATCCCTGGAGGACATGGTGACCCATCCATAAAACCTAACCACTCATAGACCCTTTTGCTTATACTATGAGGGTTTACAGTCTACCTAGTAGCTCTACCATGCGAGGGAATGCTCACATTGAAGTGGTCGGATACACGATATTCCTAGTTCGAAAGGAAAATTCACCAACGGGGCCGATTAAAGGCGTCCGCGGATACGGCTATACGTTTCTAGAAGCATATACAAGTTAGGAAGCGGACGTAAAAAATTTAGTATCCTACTAACGCCTTATACAGTACGTCTTCGGCGGATTAAAATACCTAGTACGGTACAAGAGCGACGGTTACTTTAAAGATTATATATATTCTAAAAGCTAGTAGCTTCCGACGTTATCTAATTCATCAAGACTTTCTAGAGATAACGGACTACTATTATTATTACACGCAGCGGAATCGATCGCGGATTCGCGGTAGACGAAAAAGTTCGGAACGAGACTATCAATCTAATAGTTAGGTCTATTAGCTATAAAGTTTTATAAACCGTAATTTTCGACCTAATATTAAGGCGTCGTCCTTTGAGGGTTCAACGAACGACGGTTTAATCTTAGAGGTTCTCTAAAGGAGAGGAGTATTAAGGTAAGAGTAAGTAGGCTTAGTTAATATAGATAGGGCTCGTATAAAGTTAGATTATATTAAGAGTCTATCTTAGTATCTAAGATCGTACTATAAGTTAAATACGAGGTTCTTCCTTAGTAAGAAAATACGCTGTCTATATAGTAGTAGGAAACTACGTCTCGTACTACTTACTCTACTTAACTATAGGCGAGCCGGATAAGCTATTAAGCTTACTCTACTCGACTATACTAAGAGCGTTCGATTATATCGAGCTGCTAAGCCTCGCTAAGGCTTACGCGATTATAGTCGTAATACTATTGTAAGGCTTATATGCGCACAACATATGATTATAAATAAGGCCGTTCGGAAAGATCCGAACACCTTAGGCATCCTTTTTAGGGTACATTGGTGCATTGGTAGGCCTTACAATTGTGTTCGGATCGCCCCTCCGGCCTGATCATCCGGGGGTTAGATCACTTTTCCAAGGTTCCATGCGCCAATGGTACGCCACGGTGAGGGGTCAAAAATTTCGTCTGTGGGTTCAATTCACGCTGTGGGCTCTAAAAATCTGCTATGCGCACGGGCCACGTGCCATGGGCAAGGCCCTTGATTGGCCAAAAAATCGCGTCATGTGACGCCGGACATGCGGTGTAATTCCGCCTCTGAGCCATCTTTTCGGGCCTAGTAGCCCCTGGACATGCGTCATTGACGCCTCTGAGCCATTGGGCCATGGTTGCCCCCGGCCACGCGTCATTGACGCCTGGACCGACCCTGGACATGTGTCCTTATTGTCCCATGCGTGTGACGCTGGGCCTTCGGGGTGCCCGCTTGGGGCCTTGATCTTTGGTCTATGACCTGAAACTTCGCATGCTTGGGGGTTCTTCCCCTTGGAGCGCGTTGTTTTGCTGCCACATACCCTGAAGCTGTAGGGACTCCGGCCCTGGAACGGGGGGATAGTTGTAAGGCTTATATACGCACAACATATCATTATAAATAAGGCCGTTCGGAAAGATCCGAACACCTTAGGTATCCTTTTTAGGGTACATTGGTGTATTAGTAGGCCTTACAACTATCCTCCCTCTTCTATACTTTCGTCTCGAAAGTCTAAGCTAATATCTTACTATACTTTATATCTTCCCGTTAGTCTCGTAGTCGAGTTTATCTATATTAACGAATATCCTATTAAGGCGTTATAGCGATAGTTTCTTATTTACGATATACCCGAGGGTAGAAAGAGTATCGCTTATTATTACTCTCCTAGAAGTATACTAAGTATATTCGTTCTAGTAAGAAGTACGAGCCCGTAGAGCTAATAGTAAACTTTTTCGGTATTAATAAAGTAATAGAAAAGTTAGAACGTAAAGAGGTCGAGATAGAAGCCGCTTAGGACGTTATTACTAAGATCGCTCGTTAGAAGAGAGCGAAGCTGAGACGCCTTCGTTAATAGAAGCGCTTCCTAAAAGAGCGTAAATAGAAAATATTCGATAAGGGTCTTAAGGACGTTAAGGAGTTAGAACGTTTAAAGGAGTTAAAATATATATAGGGGGTAGAGACGACTCTTACTACTTCGTTATCTCTAGACGAATTCTTCGCCCTAGGGGTTATATCGCCCTCTACCTTCGACTAGTTATCGTACGGTACCCCTAACCTTAATAGAATTATCTTAGGAGCTTCCGGTAGTTTATAAGGTTTCTAACTAATTCTTAAATACTTTCGAAATTATTATATCCTTTCTACTTAATAAGGTATCGCTGACCTTATTTCTTTAGAATCCTTTCTACCTTATATTCGTCTTCTTCTTCTATCTAATAATAAAAGGTTTCCTATACTAGAGTACTAGAATCTACTAATTCTAATAAAGAGATATAAAATACTAAGAATACTTTAGTATCGGCTAGTAGCTAGAGTTTATAATTAACTAGTCCCTTAGCTTCTTTAATTAAGAATAGTCCGACTTTAACGTAATCTAGTTTCTTACTTAGTCTCTTTATCTTTAAGTTCTTTCTATAGAGATAAGCCTTATCCCCCTTCTTTAGTTAAGGCTATTCTTTTCGTTTCTTATTAACGAGCCTAGTAACCGAGATATTTTTTTTATTAATTTTATTAGATATTTATATATATAATTCCTTTAAATCTTTCGCCTTAACTAAGGCTTTCTCTACGTTAGGTCCTTTCTTAAGATCTAAGAACGTATTAGTATTCTTTTCGTAGTTAGTAAAGAAAGGTATAACTTCTATTATATTTAATATTTTATTATTAAACATAAGTTATACTATAGGTAATAGCGATACCTAATTATTCTATTTCTTATTTATATAATATCTTAAATAGGCCTCTATTATTTAGTTCGTTTATTCTATCTACCCGTCTATCTATAGGTAGTAGACTATTAATATTCTTAACTTAGTTCCTATTACTAATATAAGTATCTTCTAATAGTTTAATATAAATAGCTTATCTCTATCCGAAGTTATTGATCTTAGTATACTATAGTCTTGTATCAGCCTATCTAATAGGATAAACGCTAATTATAGTATAGTATAGGTTTCTTTAAAAGATACTATAATAGTATACTTAGTAAGCTTATCTACTATTATTATAATCGAGTTATAAACCTCTTTCGTTATTAGGTCTACTAACTTTAGTAGTTTAACTATAAAGTCTATCGTTATATTATCCTATAGTATTAATAGTACTAGTATAAACTATATTTACCTATACTATATATACCTAGTTAATTTATTCTATTAGTATTATATATACTCCCTGATATATTTTTCTACGTAGGGTCGGAGCTTCGGCGCTACGTATTCCTAGGAAAGGAGTTCGATTATCTTCGTAACCCTTAGATATCTTAATAGTAGATCGTCGTAATAATCCCTAATAGTTTACTTGATATATCTTTTAAGAAGGTATATCCTACCTTTATACTAAAGTAGTTTTATATTCGGCTAATCTCGTCGTAGCGTTTCTACTAATAAGTTATTATTATATACTCTAATAATTTCCTTACTAGCTCTAAGCCTAGTAATATAAAGAGTTATAGCTAACGTCTAAGTTAGTATTAGCGATCCGTCTTCTTCCTATTTTAGGATTAGGCGTTCTATAATATCCTTTTCTTCTATATAGTCTAATCGTCTACTAAGTGTGTTAGCGCGTCTATTATCTTTTCTTAGTATATATAATATCTTAAACTTATATTATCCGAGTAATTCCGACTATTATACTTATTATCTATTAAGTACCTTAGTAGTAGTAAAATTAAGGAGATTCTTATAATCGGTAAAGATAGTAAGTTCTAAATAACTCTCGGTATATACCCTCTAGATAAGTAGTACTTCTATTATAATAAGTAGTTCCTTATTATATATATCGTAGTTCTACTCTACTACTAATATTTTTCTAGAGTAGTAGGCTATTAGATACTATTTCTTATCTTTTATCTAATATAAGTAGGCTCCTATTACGAGATCTGAGGTATCTATTTTAATACGAGCCGGTTCGTTAACCCTAAAGGTATAGAGTATAGATAGATCCGCGTAGGCTTACTTTAGCTATTTAAAGGCTCGTCGCTATTACTCCCCCTATTAGAACCGAATATCTTTCTTTATAAGGTCCGTAAGTAGTAGCGACTTCTTTAAGTAACCTTCGATATACTTTCTATTAAAGTTAATAAATCTATTAAATCCTTAGACTATTTTAATATTATATAGTACTAACTATTCTTTTATAGCGCGGATCTTTTCTAAGCTTATTCGAATACTATCTATACCGACTACGAATCCTAAGAACTTAACTAAGCTTTTATAGAATTCGTACTTCTTTAGCTTAAGGAGTATCCTAGCTTACGATAGGTATATAAGAATATCCTATATATACTTAATATACTTTTCCTTATCGTCGGAGTATATTAAGATATTATCGAGGTATACGATTATATTACGAACCTAGTCGGGCCTTAGTAAGACTCGGTAAGACTTAGTAGGCTCACTAGATTACCTCCTTCTATTAGGAGTAATCCAGTACGAGCGCTTACTAAACTTACGAGGGATCACCCTAAGTAATCTAGGTAAGCTAAGGTAATCCGCTCTTAGAGTACTATTATATAGAATATATATTTCCCCGGTAGATAGGAACCTTATATTTAACTTATAATAGTAACCTAACTATAAGATAGACTCTTAATATAAGCTAACTTTATACGAGCCTTATCTATACTAATTAAGCCTACTTACCCTTAGCTTAATACTCCTCTCCTTTAGTTAACTACTAGGACCGTATCCTATAACTATCCTATAGAATAGATAGGATCCTAATACTCTAAATATCCTCTAAGGATAAGTACCTTAGGTAAGTAACCTACCTTAGGGTAATAACGCTCGATAATAGACAATACTTCTAAGCTTAGAGTAAAGGTCGCTTAACCCAATCTCTACTATAGTAATAGAAGTAAACTCGACGACTAGCTTATATAGTTAGAGTTATATATAGCGTTCTAAGAGATAGAACTATCGGTAAAGAAGAGAGTAACGTTCTTAATTACATATATACGAGGCCGTATATAAAAGTGGATAGCCCCGTTCTAGAAAGAGTATAAGGTAGGAACTCTAGATAATAATACTTAGATAAAAAGCTTCGCTAGGTTTAAGATTAAGATATAGAAGATATTTAGATAATCTAATAAAAAGTACGTTACGATACGAGTTATATAGTACCTAAGTTAGAAGAAGTTAGTAGCCGAGTATATAGCGGAGTTTTAGCGATACATAGTAGCTACTAGGTAGGACGATAAAGTACTAATAATAATATACTAATAAGGACTAAAACTAAATATTAAAGACGAGTTATTAAGAAGTACCGCTATACTAGATACCCTAGATCGACTCTAAAGAGAAGTAATCGCTCTTAATAATAAGTAGTACAAGCGAGATATAGATAAGTAACGAGATAGAGAGATAAATTACCAACGAGGAAACACCAGCTTCCTCGAAAGTAGGGAAAAAAGAGACCCGTACGGATATACTCTAATAGAACTCGATACTACTAATAGAAGACTAGCTAGAAAGGGAAAGTAGTAAAAGGGGAAGAAAGTAATTATTTACTATAGCTATAATAAACCGGGCTATATCGCTAAAGACTATAGGTCGAAGAATATAGTATAACGATAGTAGATAAGCGTAATAGAGCGCGTATAGATATAGGAAGTCTAGCCGCCTAGGTTAGATTTACTGATATAAGAAGATATAGACGACCCTTAATTTAGATTTAAGGTCGATATCGGATTAACTATAGACTCTATTATATAAGATAATTTCGATAGCTTAGGCGAAGAAGAATCGCTAGGAAATCTAGAAGTAGAAATTAGTAAATAGCTATAAGAGCTAGACGTAATAGGTAAGGGAAAAGGTAAGGAACAGGAAGAGGAAGACGATTAGGAGAAAATCGACTCGCTAGAATAATCGGAACTACCTATTACCCCCCTACTAAAGGAGAACGACTTAAAGGAATACTAAAAGCTGTGATATAGGAAGTAGAGGTAGGATATAAACTACCTAAGACATAGCAGTATACACTAGATAGTATATATAGATACATACTACTAGTACTATTAGTAAGCGATAACGGAAGCCGGGAAGAGCCCTGTTAAACCGAAGTATCCAGCGTACTACTAGAAGTTTTACGATAACGTCGAATACGAGTACTATCTTACCTTAAAAAGGAGCAAGGCCTTTTTTCTAAAAAGTAAGATAGCCTAGTAGAAGGTACTTATATTAAACCTCGAGTACGATAAGGATATAGAAGAATACTACCTAATAGACTAGTATATATACTTATACGATAAGTACTAGAAATATACGCGATAAAAGTAGATCGCAGGATTTCTCCTTATTTAGGAAAAAGAGTAATCCCTCCCGCTAAGGGTAAGCGAGAGGAGATAAATATAATAACCCTATAATAATACTTATACTTAGTAGAATATAAGATATACGTAAATATACCGGTGAATATAAATAATTAGCGGACTATAGTAATAATAGACTTAGGAGTAACTAGAAACTTCGTCTCTAAAGAAGTAGTATAGTCGATAGGACTACTAACTTAGAGGAAGAAAGATAGTTATAGACTATAAGGATTTAACGGATTAGAAATATTATTAAAGGTAGATAAAGAAATATTCTCTCTACCTATTATTATTTAATACTATTATAAGGAGATTACCTTTAATATTATTAGGATAGCTACTTATTATATTATATTAGGGATACCTTAGTTAAAGAAATATAACCCCTATATTAATTAAGAGAAAGGAGTACTTAAGTTTAGTAAAGCTAGTAATATTACTAGCCTATACCTTATATATTAATAGCAATTAATAGTAAATAAGAAGAAGAACTAAAAATTAGTTAAAGTATATATTACTTTATCTTTAATATAGGGCGATCTTAAGATAGGACCTAATTTAGTAAGTACCTATAAAGGTTAGTAGGGCTAATAAGCTAGAATTACTAAAGGAAATAATAAACCTCCTACTATCCCTTAAGAGTATAAAAAATAGATATAGCTCTTTAAGGAAGAGATAATAGTAAAAGCTCTACCTAAGTACTAGTTATAAAATTATAAGATTAAACTTAAACCTAATAAGGCGCTAATATTTAGACCTATATATATACTATCTAAAAAGGAACTTATTATACTACGCGAGTATATTACTAAGAACTTAAAGAAGGGATTTATTTAAGAATCTAAATTACTAGTAGGATACTCGATTCTTTTTATAAAGAAAAAGGATAGAAGCTTAAGGCTATATATTAATTATAGAAAGCTTAATAATATTATAATTAAGAACTAATACTTATTACTAAATATTAGCGAACTATAGGATTAGTTAGCTAATACGAAAATCTTTATAAAACTTAACTTAAGAGGAGTTTATAATCTAATTTAAATAAAAGTAGAGGAGGAGTAGAAGATAGTATTTAAGATATAATATAGGTACTATAAGTACCTAGTTATATCGTTTAGACTTACTAACGTACCTACTACCTACTAAGTACTTATTAATAATATCGTTCGAGCGTACCTAGATTAGATAGTAATCGTATACCTCGACGATATCTTAATATACTCTAACGATAAGAAAATATACGTTAAGTATATATAGGATATCCTTAAATACCTATTATAAGCTAGTATACTTCTTAAGCTAGAAAAGTACGAATTCTATAGAGACTTAGTTAAGTTCTTAGGATTTATAGTCGGTACGGACGGTATTCGAATAAGCCCGGAAAAGATCTATACTATTAAGGAATAGCTAGTACTATATAATATTAAAATAGTCTAAGGATTTAACGGATTTATTAACTTTAATAGAAAGTATATCGAAGGCTACTTAAAGATATCGTTACTACTTACTAACCTTATAAAGAAGGACGTTCGGTTCTACTAAGGGGAGTAATAATAACGAGCCTTCGAATAGCTGAAGGAAGCTTATATAAACCTACTAGTACTCTATACCTTTAGGGCTAATAAACCGGCTTATATTAAAATAGATACCTCAGATCTTATAATAGGGGCTTACTTATACTAGATAAAAGATAGAAAATAGTACCTAATAGCTTACTACTCGAGAAAGATATCGATAGTAGAATAGAACTACGATATATATAATAAAGAACTACTTACTATAGTAGAGACACTACTAACGTAGAGAGTATATATCGAAAGTTACTTAGAACTTACTATCTTTACGGATTATAAGAACCTCCTTAACTTTACTACTATAAAAGCGCTTAATAGGTAATAAGTACGATAGTTAGAGTTACTTAGGTAGTATAACTTCAAAATACTATATACGCTAGGAAAGGATAACGGACGAGCCGATACGCTTAATAGACGAGTAGACTATATAGAAGAAAAGGACGTTATAGAACGCCTGATCCTAAAATAGGAAGAAGACGGATCGCTAGTACTAACGTAGACGTTAGCTGCGACCCTCTATATTACTAGGCTCAGAGCCAGTAAGGAAATTATTAGGGTATACGACGGTAACCTACTAGTCGAAGTACTACGCTAAGGTTAACTAGATATAAGACTACTTTAGTATAAGAGGAGAATATACCTTCTTAAAAAATATATCGAATAAACGATTAGAGATTATTACGAAGATCTACTATAAGGACACTTAGGAGTTACGAAGATAGTCGAACTCCTTTCTCGAGAATATATAGTACCTAGGCTTAAATCTCGTGTTAAAGAATATATTAAGAGATATTTACTATACTAACGAAATAAGTTAGCCCGATATACGTAGTATAGGTAAATATAATTTACGCTAGTACCGTTAATACTATAGGATAATATAATAATAGACTTCGTAGTAAAACTACCGAAGTTAGTAGACCTAACTATAAAAGAGGTCTATAATTCGATTATAGTAATAGTAGATAAACTTACTAAGTATACTATTATATTACTATTTAAAGAAACCTATACTACGCTATAGTTAGCGTTTATCTTACTGGATAGACTAATAAGAGATTATAGTATACTAAAATTAATAATATTAGATAGAGATAAGCTATTTACGTTAAACTACTAGAAGATACTTATATTAGTAATAGGAACGAAGTTAAGAATATTAATAACTTACTACCTATAAACGGACGGATAAATAGAACGAACTAATTAAATAATAGAGGCCTACTTAAGATATTATATAACTAAAAAATAGAATAACTAGGTATTACTACTACCGATAGTATAACTTACGTTTAACGATAAGATATTAAATATAATAGAGGTTACGCCCTTCTTTACTAACTATAGAAAGAACGCTAATCTATTCCTATAACCTAAGGAAGAACTAAACGTAGAAAAAGCTTTAGTAAAAGTAAAAGATTTAAAGGACTTATATACGTAAATATCTAATAAAATCAACGAAAAAAAATTCTTAGTTACTAGACACGCTAATAAAAAGCGAAAAGAATAGCCTTAACTAAAGGAGAGGAATAAGGTCTATCTTCGTATAAAGAACTTGAAAACGAAGAGACTAAGTAAGAAACTAGATTATATCAAAGTCGGACTATTCTTAATTAAGGAAGTTAAGGGACTAGTTAACTATAAGCTCCGACTACCTACCGACGCTAAAGTAATTCTAGTATTTTACGTCTCCTTATTAGAACTAGTAGACTCTAGTACGTTAGTATAGGAGACCTTCTACTATTAAATAGAAGAAGAGAATAAATATAAGGTAGAGAAAATCCTAAAAGAATAGGGTCAGCGATACCTTATAAAAGTAGAAAGGATATAACGACTCCGAAAGTACCTAGGATTTAATTAGGAACCTTATAAACTACCGGGAGCTTCTAAGGTAGTTTCGTCGGAAATAGAGGTACCGTACGATAACTAGTTAAAGGTAGAAGGCGATATAACCCCCAAGGCGAAGAACTCGTTTAGAGACGGTGAAACAGCGAGTACCTCTTCTACCTCCTACATATATTCTAATCCCTCTAAACGTTCTAACTCCTTAACGTCCTCTAGACCCCTATCGAACATTTTCTACTTACGATCCTTAAGAAATCTCTTTTAAGTACGCAGCCGCTGTAAGCGGGTATATAATATACGAAGCTAATCTATAGCAGTAGCCTAGGAGGCTTCCGCTACTACCTCAGCCTATTCTAACTTCTCTATCGCCTTATTAATACCAGCGAAGTTAATTACAGGCTCCGCAGGTTCGTATTTCCTTCTAGTATAGATATACTCGGTATATTTCCTTAAAAGAGAAGATAGACGGTACTCTTATTACTTTCGAGTATACCTTATATAGGAAACTATAGCTAAGATACCTCGTAACGAAACCCGTTAGTAGAGGTTCAGACGTATTCGAGTCTTATAAGAAGATATAGAGTATAGTAGAATAGGTAACTAACTTCCGGGACGGAAGTTAATAGAAGGGAGGGGTAGTATTACGAACCTAGTCGGGCCTTAGTAAGACTCGGCAAGACTTAGTAGGCTTACTAGATCACCTCCTTCTATTAGGAGTAATCCGGTACGAGCGCTTACTAAACTTACGAGGGATCACCCTAAGTAATCTAGGTAAGCTAAGGTAATCCGCTCTCAGAGTACTACTATATAGAATATATATTTCCCCGGTAGATAGGAACCTTATATTTAACTTATAATAATAACCTAACTATAAGATAGACTCTTAATATAAGCTAACTTTATACGAGCCTTATCTATACTAACTAAGCCTATTAACCCTTACCTTAATACTCCTCTCCTTTAGTTAACTACTAGGACCGTATCCTATAACTACCCTATAGAATAGATAGGATCCTAATAGATTACTATCTAATCTAAGTATACTCGAACGATATTATTAATAAGTACTTAGTAGGTAGTAGGTACGTTAGTAAGTCTAAACGGTATAACTAGATACTTATAGTATCTATATTATATCTTAAACGCTATCTTCTACTCCTCCTCTACTTTTATTTAAATTAGGTTATAAACTCCTCTTAAATTAAGTTTTATAAAGATTTTTATATTAGCTAACTAATCCTATAGTTCGCTAATATTTAGTAATAAGTATTAGTTCTTAATTATAATATTATTAAGCTTCCTATAATTAATATATAGCCTTAAGCTTCTATCCTTTTTCTTTATAAAAAGAATCGAGTATCCTACTAGTAATTTAGATTCTTAAATAAATCCCTTCTTTAGGTTCTTAGTAATATACTTACGTAGTATAATAAGTTCCTTTTTAGATAGTATATATATAGGTCTAAATATTAGCGCCTTATTAGGTTTAAGTTTAATCTTATAATTCTATAACTAGTACTTAGGTAGAGCTTTCGCTATTATCTTTTCCTTAAAGAGCTATATCTATTTTTTATACTCTTAAGGGACGGTAGAAGGTTTATTATTTCTTTTAGTAATTCTAGCTTATTAGCCCTACTAACCTTTATAAGTACTTATTAAATCGAGTCCTTCCTTAAGATCGCCCTATTTTAAAGATAAAGTAATATATACTTTAACTAGTCCTTAGTTCTTCTTCTTATTTACTATTAGTCGCTGCTAATATATAAGGTATAGACTAGTAATATTACTAGTCTTCTTAAACTTAAGTACTCCTTTCTCTTAGTTAATTTAGGGATTATATTTCTTTAATTAAGGTATCCTTAATATAACGTAATTAGTAGTTATTTTAATAATATTAAAGGTAATCTCCTTATAGTAGTATTAAATAATAATAGGTAGAGAGAATATTTCTTTATCTATCTTTAATAATATTTTCGATCTATTAAATCTTTATAGTCTATAACTATCCTTCTTCCTCTAAGTCGGTAGTTCTATCGACTATACTAGTTCTTTAGAGACGAAGTTTCTAGTTACTCCTAAGTCTATTATTACTATAGTTCGCTAATTATTTATATTTATCGGTATATTTATATATATCTTATATTCTACTAAGTATAAGTATTATTATAGGGTTATTATATTTATCTCCTCTCGCTTACCTTTAGCGGGAGGGATTACTCTTTTCCCTAAATAGGGAGGAATCCTACGATTTACTTCTATTATATATATTTCTAATATTTATCGTATAAGTATATATACTAATCTAGTTAATAGTATTCTCTCGTATCTCTATCGTACTTAAGTTCTAACGTAAGTACTTTTTATTATACTACTATACTCTTTAGAAAGAAGACTTCCTTTCTCTTTATAGTAAGGTAATATTTATACTCGATATTATCGTAGAGCTTCTAGTAGTAAGCCTTATACTTTAGTCTAGTAGGACCTTTAACGGCCTTATCTATTACGTCTTAATAGTACTAGTAGTATTAATCTAGGTATACTATCTAATATATACTCTCATAGCTTAGGTAATTTATATCTCAGCTCTACTTTCTATATCGTAGTCTTTAGTATTCCTTTAAGTCGTACTCCTTTATTAGGGAGGTAATAGGTAGTTTTAATTATTCTAGCGAGTCGATTTTCTCCTAATTATCTTCTTTCTCTTTCTATTCCTTACCTTTTCCCTTACCTATTATATCTAGCTCCTATAGCTATTAACTAATTTCTCTTTCTATATTCCCTAGAGATTCCTCTTCTAAGTCGTCGAAATTATCCTATATAATAGAGTTTATAGTTAATTCGATATCGACCTTAAATCTAAATTAAGGATCGTCTATATCTTCCTATATCGGTGAATCTAACTCGGACGACTAGACTTCCTTAGTCTATATACGTTCTATTACGCTTATCTACTATCGTTATACTATATTTTTCGACCTATAGTCTTTAGCGATATAGCCCGGTTTACTATAACTATAGTAAATAATTACTTTCTTTCCTCTTTACTACTTCCCCTTCTTTAATAATCTCTTATAAGTAATATTAAGCTCTATTAGTATATATCTATATAGATCTCTCTTTTCTCGGCTTCCTCTAAAGAAGCTGGTGTTACCTCGTTAGTTTATAACTCCGTCGCGTCGCTTATCTATTTCTCTCTTGTACTATTTATTATCGAGAGTAATTATTTCTTCCTAGAGTCTCTCTAGTGAATCTATTATAGCGGTACTCCTTAATAACTTATTGATTGATTGATTGGTTTATACGCCTATTCTAGTATCTATATATACTAATGAGGGTGTTCTATTACATTATTTGTGAAACCAGTAGATGGTACACGTAGTGTGCCTTTCCTAGCCGCAAG
>JAEUBA010000006.1:584085-714325 GCA_018257865.1 Stereocaulon alpinum | reverse complement strand
TAAAAGGTTAGTAGTCTTAAATCTATTTTCCTAAATAAGTTATAGCTATTAATATCTTTATAGATCTTAAATATAACTTTATCCTTTAATAAGTCTTTTAGTATCCTCTTAGTTAAATCTTTATTATTAATAGTTATTATTACTACTATATATAGTCCGGCTGTATTAGGTCCTAATAATTTATCCTTATAACGCGTTAGAACCGTTTTAGAACTATACTAAATATTTAATATATAATTAGCCCTCCTACTAAGTATATCTATAGTATTATTCTCGCTACCCTTAACGTATTTAATTCTAAAATTAAATATTAATAACTCTTTATACTACTAAGCTAGACGTCTATTAAGCTCCTTAGTTAATAGAAAGAACGTTAAGTTCTTATAATTTATTAAGACCTAAACCTAATACTTAGTTCCTTTTAGATAAACCTTCTAAATACGAAATACGTCTATAATAATAAGTAATTCCTTATTATATATTAAGTATCTAGTTTTAGTATCTAGTAACTTCCTACTATAGAAGGCTATAGGGTACTAATAATAAGTAATACCTATTTTCCCTATTTTTCCCGTATTAGGGCTATTATTCGTAGATAGTTAGCTAATTACTACTCTAATTACTCTATTAGAGGTATTAGTATAGAGGCGAATAGGCGACTTTAGGTTAAACTAATATAATATTAAACCAGAAGCGAACTACTTCTAAAAAGTCTTAAAGAATACCTCTACTTTCTTTAACTATATAAATAGTACTTCGTTATAGGTTAAGCTAGTAAGAGGTATAGTAGTTTTTAAATATCTATAGATAAACTTCTAATAAAAATTCGTAAAACTAAGAAATAATTATACTTTTTTCTTATTTAAGGGTATAGGCTACTTAATTATACTTTTTACCTTTTCTAAGTCTATCTTTAAACCTTAGTTAGAGATAATAAATCCTAGAAACTTAACTCTTTTCTAATAAAATTCGTACTTTAATAGCTTTAAGTATAGTCCCGCTTACTTAAGCTTTCTTAGTACCTTCTATACTTACTTAATATATTCTTTATATATATCTAAGTATACAAGTATATTATTAATATATACTAGGACGAAGTTATCTAAATATTCCTTTAGGATATTATTAATAAATACCTAAAATATTATAGGTATATTCGTTAATCTAAATAGTATTATAAGGTATTTATAGAGACCCTATCTTATATAGAAAGCTATTTTCTACTTGTTACCTTTCTTTATCCGTATTCAGTTAAATACTCTTAGAATATCGAACTTAGTAAACTATTCCTTACCTTAGAGTTTATCTTAAAGTTCTCCTATTAATAGTAATAGGTAACTATTCTTTATAGTTATATTATTAAGTACTTTATAATCTATATATAGTCGTAATTCTCTACTTAGTTTAGGTATAAATAGGATAGGATATCCTATAGGTAATTAAGATTTTTAAATAAACCCCTTCCGTTTATTTTCTTTAATATACTTTATAAGAGTAACTACTTTATCTTATAATAGTAGGTATATTAGCTTCTTTATAAATTCTTTACTTAAAATTAACTTAATCTTATAGTCCTATAGTTAGTATTTAGGAAGAGCTTTATTAATACTCTCTTCCTAGAATAGAGTTCCGAATTCTACGTATTTATTTAGGATTTTTATAGTAGTAGTTTCGCTTATAAGTCTAACTTAACTCTATAGTACTATAATATTTCCTAACTTAAAATTATCTTTTATCTCCTCCTAGGTCTATACTACTACTAAGAGAGATTTATATTCTTAGATTAATAGAACTCTATTTAGTATACTATCTATAAATATTATATTCTAAGAACTCTATCCTATTAATAGGTTAGCTTTCTTTAGCTATAGGATTTCTAAAGTAATATTATTAACCCCTCCTAATACTAAATTAAAGGTATACTTCTTATATCTTCGTCCTATTCTTAGGTTAAGTATTTTAGTACTTCTATTAGTAGTCCCTATTATTAATCTATCAAAGTTTATTAACGCGTATAGCTCACGTTTGTTAGGGAACGGGACGTGGACGAGGTATAATTGATTCTATGGTAAGGACTTAGGTATAGGAGTAAGCTAAGACGAAAGATAAGGAAATAGGAATAGGACGGGGGTAGTAGCTTTAGATATAGGAGCTACTAAAGCTTATTTCCTAATAGGGAATCCCAGCTAGGCTAGGCTAGGCCTACTAAGGGTCGATATTAACTTAGGTTAATATTAGGTTTAGGGACCTATCGCGCTAGTATCTAATAAATATTAGACCTTATTTAATAAACCTAGTTATCTAGGATACGGTGAGTCTTAGCGTTAATATAGTAGGTATAGCTTATAAGGCCATACTATAATAGCGTTTTTATATAAGTAAATTATATTTCCTTATAAAACTTAGTTTAATTAAGTCCTTACTTAATCTATTATTAATAATAACCCTTACTAGAATACTATTAACTTTTACCTAAAATCGAAATCTAATATTATTATATAATTCGGCTGAGGTAATCTATTCGACCTTTTTAGTAATTCCGCTACCTAGTCTATTTATTACGGAACCTACTAGTTTTTTATAAACTTATACCTAAAGTCCCTAGTAATTAGGTCTTCCCTAATAAATTTATTAAGTAGGATCTTTTCCTAGCGCTTTAGGAGATTCCTAACTATTTTATCTAAATAATAGATTAATAACTATAAATCCTACGGAATAAGTTATTAGTTTAGTAGTAATATACTTCCGTCCTTTAGGAATCTAAATCCCTTAGGGAGTTTTTAGTAGACTAAACTATCTAAGTCTAAATACTTATCTCCTTATAGTATCTTCTAAATCTTCTAAGCTACTAGAGATTTAAACTCTACGAGTCCCTTTATCTTATTTTAGGTAAAGCTTATAGATAAACCCTTAAAAAGACTTATAAACTTAGTAACTAATAATAGCTACTAGCCGTTTTCTACTAGTTTCCTAGCCTATTTATCGCTTAGCGAGGCTATTAATACCTATATTAATTTATCTATAGTAACTTTTCGTACGTATACCTTAGCCTTATTTAGTTTATTATATAGATTAGTTATTTACTACTCTACGTACTTTAGTTACTATTAATAGGATTCTAGTAATTCTTCTTAAGTTCTTTAAGTATCTAACCTTAAAGCCTTAATCCTATTAAGGGTTTTATTATTTAATAAGGCTTCTCCCTCTATAAGCTCTCCTAACTTACTTTCTAAGGATAATTCTTAGCGGGGATCGCTAACTTAATCCTTACTAAAGTATTCCTTACTATTTACTATAAATACCTAGTATCTTAGCTTTTAAAGGTACTATCTAAATCTATCCTTTTTACTAAGATATATTTAGTACGAATTATTATAGTAAGCTATCTAACTTAAGTAGTTATACTCTTTATTAGTTAACTACGCTAGTCGTTCCGGCTACTCTTATTTATTATAGTTAGGGTTTATATCCCCTACTATAGCTACCTACTCTTATTAAGGGTACTTATTCTAATAGTATCCTCTTTTATAGTATTTATAGTATTCTATATTAGATAGGTCCTTCTTCTACTTCTTCCCTTTATAAGGTTTCCTAGAGAATTTCGCTTTTATAGCCGAAATATTTTCTTTTCTCCTAAACTTAGTAACTAGGCCTAAAGACTTCCGTTCTATCTTCCTTTTATATATTCTATTATTAATAGAGTAGACCTTAGATACTAACTATATAAAGTTCCTAATATTATTAGAATAGGTAAGCTTATCCTTAACCTTATCCTTTAGTCCTTTTTAATATATAGCGGCTTAAGCGTCTTCCGACTAATTAAGCTAATAGGTAATTCCTCTAAACTACGCTATATATTCTATTATAGGCCCCTTCTATTAGAGATTTATAAGCTTATATTTTAGCCTTTTTTCTTTAATACTATCCTTAAAGTAGAACCTTAATAAGTTTCTAATATATATTTTATTAGAAATAATTTTTAAGGACTTATCCTCTATTATATTAGGGTCCTAAATTAAAAGGTATTCTTCTAACTAGGGTTAAAGGGCTACTACTATATTACCTTTAAGGTATAATAAGTAAAATATATTCCTAGCCTTTATAGTAGAGAAGCTTAGTACGTTAAATACTATATATAGATTAATTTATTAGAGAAACGTATCTAATCCTCCCTTCCTACTAAAGAACTTAGTAGGGGTAGGTAACTTTATCCCTCTATTACTAATAGTAATCCCTTCCTTAGGAATAGGAGCTAGGTCCTTTCCCTTAAATCTACTTATTACTTTAGGTATAACGCGCCGTCTCTCCCTTAAGGTAGAACTAGAAGTACTTATACTATATAGTCTAAAGTATAGTATTTAAAGTATAATAAGGTAGTTTAACTCCTATAGGTAAATTATATAATATATTAAGTACTAAAAGGTAATAGAGATAGATAGTTATTAAATTATCTTAAGCTAAAACTCCTCTCTATTATATAAGTTAAATATAAGGAGATAAGAAAATATTCTACTAAAGGAAAGCCTTTCCTTATATATTTACCTTAACTATACTAAGCTTTAATATAATCTAGGTGATTTAGCCCTATATCTACTATATTACTCTATAATCTACCTAATATACCCTAGATTACTTATATTACTAGGTCCTCTCCTAATAGTCCTTTACCTACTAACCCTATCACGTGCCTTACCCGTGACCTTACGGGGTTACCCGTAACACTAAGTAGGTAATTATTAGCCTATAAACTAACGACTCCCTATTTTACGGAACAGCCGAATACCTAGAGCTGGAAGAGTAAATACGCCTCGATATAGGCTTCCTAGTAAAGCTAATTAAAAAGCTGGATAATAAAAAAGACCTCTAATTTAATAGTACTACTATCTCTACTAACGGCGATACTACTATATCTAGTAACGGCGATATTCTAAAACTCTCGCAGTAACGGTAATGTAATAAAATTAATACGATTAATACCGCTACCGCTAGCGATATTAAATCGTAATATATTAAGGAAAGGGCTTAAAGCGCCTATATAGCCTCTATATATTAACTAGAGATAGCCTTTACACTATCTAAAGCAGCCTAAATTACTTAACTAGCGAAAGAAGACGCTAATTAGTTAAATAAATAGCTAAATTAGTAAAAGGAGAATAACTACTAAGGTTTATAATTTATTAAGCTTACTCTAAAGAAGCTAAAACTACTAGTCTTTATTAATACGGCCTTTACTAATAACGCTAACCTTAGCTCTTAGATTAGGTATATTATTATCCTTACTAACGAGTAATAGCTTAATAAATCGACTATTAATATTAGCGGTAATATTATCTACTAAAGTAGTACTAAATATAAAAGAGTTATAAGATCGGTGCTAGCTTTAGAGCTATATATAATAGTAGTAGGGTTTAATATTACTACTACCCTATAATCTACTATTAAGGGTATTACTATTACGGCTCGCCTAGAGGTAATCGTAGGAGAAGGCAGCTTTGAAGAAAACCACCTTGTATTAGGATTTGGCCAATAGGCTACGCTTAGTATCTAGAAAATAGGATAAAGAAGAAAAGAAGTAAGAGCTTAGGAGCTCGCAGGCCTAAATACCCCTAGCGCTAGTTAAGCGCTACGCTAAAGCTAAAAGGGGCTAGCGTTAGACCTAGGCTAAACCTAGGCCGAATCTAGGCTAAGGTGTATAAACACTAGTAAGTAATAAAGGACTAGTAAGGTATTAAAGACCCCTAGATTAGGATCGTAATACTACCCCCCCCCTTTAAAAAACTGCGTCCGCGTAGTTACTGTTATAGGATAATTATTATTAAGGTAGGTATAGTTATTAATCCTATCGTTATAAGCCTTTAGCTAGGTAGGGAGTACTCGCGGAGGGCCTTTTATATTAGAATACTATAGGTAGAAGGCCTTTAATATATAAGGCGCTGTTATTATATTAGAGTAGGGATACTATTCTAAGTCTTTATTAGTACCTCTCTACTTAATCTAATACTTTAAGGTAGAGCTAACTAGTTTAGAGCCTAGTATCTCCTCTAACTCCTACTTATCTTATTCCGGCAGTAGTTATATTAGGGCTAAGTTAGGGCGTTACTACCTTAGTAAGGGATTATTAGGGTATTTACGGAGGGAGTAGGAGTAGAATACTAGCTAGATCGTCTAGTCCTTTAGGAGTTCTACCTTCCAGCTTTTACTAACCTTCTCTAAGACCTTAACTAAGCCGTACTAGTTATTAGAGAGCTTATAGGAGGGTCGATCTACCCTCTAATTCTAGATATCTACTAGTACTAAGTCTCTAATATCCTAGTCTACCTTATAATACTTATAGTTAGCTATTCGTCTTATCTTATCCTACTACGACTATAAGGAGGAGTATATAAATTATATAGTATTTTCTATATATAAGGCGACTTATATAGCGTCCTTACGATTTAGCTTCTCTAAGGCGGTAATAGGGGGATTAGGATTATAGAGGTCCTAGGAGGTATATAGCTTATACCCGTTTAACAGCTAGAAGGGCGTAATACCTAGAGATTTATATAGTAGGGTTAGCTAGGCTAGATCTATAATTAGTAGTATCTAGCTCTAGTTATCCTAATAGTACGTATAGAATAGGCGAAGGCGCTATTTTATATACTAGTTTATAATCTCCGTTTAGCTATTAATATTTAGATTATATAATATAGTAAGCTTTACCTTAGTGCCTAGGATCTAATAGTACTCCTTTTAGAAAGATAATATAAATTATACCCCTTAGTCTAAGATAATAGAGTTAAGTATACCTTAGTAATAAGTTTAGTAAGTAAGGAATAATTTAGCTATTCCCTTTACTATAATAGTTTTATAGTATAGTACTGAGAGAGATTTCTTTAATAGTCGGTCTATAACTATAAAAGTAAAGTTATAGCCAGCCTCGTCTAGCGGTAGCTTAGTAAAGTCTATAGTTAAGTACTAATATAGACGGGCTAGAATCTCTAGGGGCTTTAGGAAGCTTAGAGTCTTATCTCTATAAGCCTTTATTTAGGTATAGCTATAATTAGCGATATACTACGCTATATTATTTCTGACGTTCCTCTAGTAGTATTATCTAGATAGGACTATCTTAACCTTACTAATCCCTATATACGCGATAGCTGGCTGGGCGTAAATATAGTAGATTAAGGATATCCACAGCTTTAGTAGCTCTATTAGTACTTTAAGCCTACCTTAAAAGTATAGCTTATTATAGTTTAGGTTATAGTTAAGGTAGTCGCTGCGGGCTTACTTACGTAGGGGTTCTAGCTTTAGCGAGTTCTTATTAGCGTTAATTACCTAGTTAATAATATTATAGCCCTTAATATTATATACGGTCGCTAAGGCGGGATTAGGCGCTTCGCCTTCTAAGTATTCTTCTAGTTCTTTAGGGTCTGCTAGCGTAGTAATAGGTAATAGCTTAACCTTTTCTATAATTTAGACTAGGTCGCAGTTTAGATAGGCGGTAAGGGAGGTAACTATAACTTCTTCTAGTATTTAAGGGTCTACCTTCTTACTTAGGAGGAGTTACTAGCTCCGGATCGTATATTTACGGGCTTCTAGGGGCGTAATATCTTATTCCCTATAAGATAGTATATCCGCTATAGTATTCGTAACGCCGGTGCGGTATATAATTATAAAGTAGAAGTTAGTAAAGAACTTAGCCTAGCGAGCTTAGTAGGCTATAAGATCTTTAATAATTATAAAGTATTCTAAGACCTTATAATTAGTATATATATAGACTAACTTTTAGGCTCTAAGAAGCTTTAGCTTATACTACTAGAAGGAGTAGAAGATTATAAGTAGCTCTTTATTATAAATTAGGTAATTTAACTCTATATCCCCTATTATTTTTAAGAAGTATCCTACTAAGTTAAAGAGGCTATCCTTATATTTCTATAATAAGATACTAGCGACTACCCCGTCTAAGGAATCCGTCTTAAGGCGGGTTTCCTTATAAGGATTATAATACTTAAGGATAGGGGTAGAGAGGAGTACTTAGCGGAGGGAGTCCTAAGTATAGCGATAGGTATTATTAAAGTAGAAAGGTATATCCTTAGCTATTAGGTAGACGAGCGGAGCAGTAATCCTACTATATCCTTAGATAAACCTTTAGTAGAAGTTATAGAAGCCTAGGTAGCTTTAGATACCTTATATATTACCTATATACTGCTAGGTCTTAATAATAGCAACCTTCTCTAGATTTACCTTAATACCGTCTACTCTAATAATAAAGCTGAGGAACTTAGTCTTTATAATATTAAACTCGCTCTTCTTAATATTAGCTTATAGGCCGTTAGCTTATAAAATAGCTATAACCTTCTTAGTATAGATCTTATACTCCGCGATAGACTTAGAGTAAATTAGGATATTATCTATATATACTAAGTAGAAATTATTAAGGTATTCTATTAAGATATTATTAATAAAACGCTAGAAGGTAGCTGGGGCGTTTATTAACCTAAATAGTATTACCTTATACTTAAAGGTACTATATTAACTATAGAAACTAATAAGGTCCTCTAAGTCCTAGTAGATCCTTACTCTATAAAACGCCTATTAGACGTCGATCTTTATAAAGATTTTAACTTTATAGATTTAAGCTATTATCTTATCTATTAGCGGGAGCGGGTATAGATCCTTCTTAGTTAGGTCGTTAAGCTTCTAGAAATTAACGTAGAAGCGTAAGCTACTATCTTCCTTTCTAGCGAAGAGTATTAGAGCCGTATATAGTATATTTAATAGCTTAATAAACCCCTTATAGAGGTAGTCTATAATATAGCGTTTAGCTTTAGAGAGTTACTTATTAGTTATCTTTCGTAGCGGCTTAAAGGTTAAGGTATTTAGGCTAGTAAACTTAATTTTATAGTCTATACCTAGTCTTCTATTAGGTAATATATTAGAGTCTCTTCGTAAAAAGAGGGAAGCGAACTCTTAATTTTATAGTCTATACCTAGTCTTCTATTAGGTAATATATTAGAGTCTCTTCGTAAAAAGAGGGAAGCGAACTCTTAATATTATAGTAGAAGCTTAGCTTTTACTAGGTCCCCGTCGGCCTAGTACTTAATCTCTAGTACTTTCTAAGGGGAGAGGCTTATATCTACTATAGTAAGCTTAAGAAAAAGACGCTCCTAGTATTAATCCGCCCTATAGTTAATCTCGCGCTCTAAATCCTATATTAAGGCGATAAAGGTATTAGAATTAGGAGGTCTCCTAGACCTCTTATTAAGGTAGAAATAAGATATCGCGATAGTAGAAATTAGGGTAATATTAACCCTATAAGTACCGTAGCTAGGGCGTTAAGCCTTAGCTAGTAATATCTTTAGACTTAATATAACTAGTATATCTAACCCTTAGAGGGCGTCCTCTATTTTAGCGAGGTATTTCTCTAAGTCTTATATAAAACTTAATAGCCTACCGCCTAGCGAATTAGGTAACCTTAAGTAAGGGGGAGAAACTAAAGTTAGCTACGGAGAGGGTAGTATACTTTAGGATAAGGTATTAATCTAGCTATCTATTAAAAGCTTAGGGTTAATAGAGGTAAGCCTAGCTTAGCTATAGTAATATTTATCTACCTTAAAAAGGGTATCCTAACGCTTAGTATCTTATTAGTATACTAAGGAAATTAGTTTCTTAGGCGGAGTTATTAGGAGGAGTACTCTCTTATTAAAGTATTACTAAATAGCTATATTAGTAGGTTATTTAAGGTTATTCCTCCCTTTAGTATAGACTTACTTAATATCGTAGTGCTCTAAGAATTTCCAACTAATAAGAATATTAGTATAACCTAAGTTAGTAACTAAGAATAGAAAATTAATATAATAATAGTTAATTATTATTATAAGAAGTAGAGCGACTATAATAGGGGAGCTACTTTAGCTATTATAGCTAGTTAGAATAATTAGCTTAGGAAACTTAATAAAGCGAATCCTAAAGGACTTAGAAAGGGCGAAGGCGAGAGAGGTTTTAATTATACTAAAAATATTAGCTCTACTATTAATATATAAAAAAGTTTTAACGAAAGATCTATTATATCTTAGCTCTATATTAACTAGGAACTAGCGGCCTCTAATAAAGGCCTAAAAATTAAATTATAAGTCCTTTTATAGATTAGGGCTCCTACTATAGCTAAAGACTTTACTATAGCCTAAGAGTTTTCTAATAGCTTATTAAACTTTATTTCCTTACTAACCTTAATCTTAGAGATCTTCTTTTCTAACGCCTATTAGCTGCGCTTCTAGGGGCAGTTATTCGCCTAGTAGCTAATTTTACCGTAGTTATTATATAGCGAGTTAGCGGGCGTCTTAGGGGAAGCTAGTACTACTAGTATAGGAGATAGTAGATAAGGAAGGGTAGTTATACCTCTAAAGGTAACTTAGTAATTTATATAAGGGGTTAGAGGGGATAAGGGGACTTACTAGCTCCTTATCTTTAGGATATTATAGGGGTTAGTATTTATTCCTATCTAAGGCCTATAAGCTATCTCCTTAGACCTAATATTTCGTATTTTTTAATCTAAGATAGTAAGGTACTTATCTAAGGTATTATAATCCTCAGCTATCTTATACTTTTCTATATAAACGCTTCTCTTTAAGGCGGGAGAGATTTTCTTATATAGATCCTTAAACTAACGCTTAATACTAATCTTTTTAGTAGTCGCTAGGTAGGTAAACTTAACCCGAAAATTATTATAGTTTATAGATCTTATCTTAAGCTTATAGTATATACTATAAGTAGACTAGACGCAGTTATAGTTAAAGAAATACTAATCTAGTATATTTAGAATATTAGCGGCGTTATATATAGGAGACGTATAAGTTAGGTCTATATATTAAAGGATTAGGGTTTTCGCCTCTCCTATAGTATATAGAGACTTACTTAGCCCTATTTTAGAAGTTCGTAGGGTATTCCTTTATAAAGATCTTTATATCTATTTTCTACGCGTTATATTCGACTTCCCCTATATAGTTACTAAAGTAGGATTAAGGGTATTTAATTTTTAATAGTTTAATAGCTATCCCGCTAGGTATAGGCCTTAGGAGGTAGTAGTCTACTAATAGTTAGAGGTTAGTAGTAAGGGACCTCTATTAACGCTAGTTATTAGGAGGTAGGTTTAGAGTAGAGGTAGCCTACTTAGATTAGGATTCTACTAAAGCTGTTATAATAATAGTAGTAATAACAGCTTACTAAGCTAGGGTAAAGGTAGGTATTTAGTTAGCTATCCTATTACTTAATAGGGGAATAGTAACGGTATTTTCGGTAGGGGGGTTATCCTTAATATCCCTAAAGATATCTTTTAAGCTTAAGTCCTTTAAGGCTTCTAGTTTAGAATTCTTAATTAATAGTAGAGGATTATTAGGGTTAGAAGAGGAAGGTATAGGTATTAGAGATTAACTCCTTAAGGTAGATAGGAATCCTAGCTGGTTAGAGGGTATACTTTAGCGTATACTCTTATAAGGTAGTATATAAGTATAGTAGTACGCGTATTATTAGAGTTTTTCGAGTATAGGTATTAACGCGAAAGTAGTTAAGGGTTTTAAAAAAAATAGGGATCTAGCTTTCTCTAAGATATATTAATTATTTAATTAGTAGGTACCTACTTATTAAGTAGGTAGTACTCTTTATTAATAGGCAGCTCGCCGAGCTTAGCCTTAGTCTAGAAGAACGGGTAAGATACGACGCTTTATAGTAGAGGGGGTATTAGTCCTATTTTATATTATAGCTCGCCTAAAGGTGATCGTAGGAGAAGGTAGCTTTAAAGAAAACTACCTTATATTAGGATTTAGCTAATAGGCTACACTTAGTATCTAGAAAATAGGATAAAGAAGAAAAGAAGTAAGAGCTTAGGAGCTTATAGGCCTAAATACCCCTAGCGCTAGTTAAGCGCTACGCTAAAGCTAAAAGGGGCTAGCGTTAGACCTAGGCCAAACCTAGGCCGAATCTAGGCTAAGGTGTATGAACACTAGTAAGTAACAAAGGACTAGCAAGGTGTTAAAGACCCCTAGATTAGGATCGTAATAATTACTTAGGTAAAGATCCTACTAATCTTATATACCGACTCCTACTTACTATACGATTATATTATACGCCTTAGTACCACCGCTAAGAAACGCCTAATAATTAATATAATAGGACTACAGTAGTCCTATAAGAGAAGGGAAATTAATAAGGTGCGGTAGATTAATAGAAATTATAACTTAGTAGACGCTATAACTAAGGAGCGCTACTACTAGGCGTTAAAGTAATTAGTAGATAGTAACGCTATTAAGTTAAAGATAAACGCTTAAGTAGAAAGAGAAGCTATAATCTAACTAATCAGATTATAGTATTACTTAGCCTTATAGGCCCGTTTCTATACTAGCTAATTACTAGATTTAGCGTCGATTAGCACTATTTTTTCGACTTTCTAAAACTTTTGCTAGTATCGGAATAACGTCGCTCCGCTCCGTAGCTAGCGGCTTAGCGCTAACTCCTAGATAAAACACCATAGCTTAGCTAGCTAGATTTAAGACAATCCCCAGTTTACCAAGCCCAATAGACACCCTGCAATCAGGTTGTCTGGGGCAGGTAATAGGGGATCAAGCTACCTACTAATCGGTACTACCTAGCAAGAGGGTGTACCGACAAAACCAGAGTTCAGAAGCGCAGCAGTATTTCAGCTTTCCAGTCGTCTGAATTGGAGGAAGGAATTAACGCCGGGAGAGTGCGGGGGCTATGCCACGGAGCTTTCTTTTTGTGGTTGATCGGGACCGAGGCCTGCGTGGCTGTGGCCTTGACCGTGTAGAATCTGCTGACCTTAAGATCTACGTCAGACAACAGTAGGTCAGGACGCTTTCCACATCAATCTTGACCCTTCTCCTTGTGTCTCCTAACCTTTGCAGTCCGTACACGTATCATCAACAAGATGGCACTTGAAGGTATAGCAGCACTCAGTCTAGCCGGCAGCATCATACAGCTTGTAGACTTCACTGTCAAGATTGGCGAGCTTACGAAAGCTTTCCGAGACAATTGCGACGAGCTACCAAGTGATCTTCAAAGAATTGAAAACCTCGTCAACGATGTCGTACCAATCGCTAGACGGCTCCATGATGCATCGACTACATCAACAGATGTTTTGCTTCAAGAGCAAACTCTGGTGTCCCTGCTTTCAGGGTGCATACGCGAAGCTCAAGAATTCAAGTTGTTACTCGACACCTTCAAAACTACAAGCCAGACGGGATGGTCAAGCTTCCTTCTCTCTCTGAAGGCAACTCGGCGAGCTGGAAAGATCAGGAATATTGAAAAGGCCTTGGAGAGCTACAAGTCCGCTATGACTTTGCGGATTGCAGAAGCTTCCCTTGCAAGACAGTATGTTCACATCGCTGAAGCCATTTGGCCACCTAACCTCCCCCAGAGAATATACTGCCGAGTTATGGAATCGAAATCAGACGACTCGAAGTCTGGAAATCCAAACTACGTCGGATGCGTTGCAGCGTCTAGAGACATGTGTCCATGAGTCTTTTGAGAATATGGAAGACCAAATGTACCAGATTTCTCGGCTACAGAGAGAGCCGATCAGGCAAGGAAAGAGATATTAAAGCTGCAGGCCGACCATGCAGCGTGGGTTCAAGATAATCACAATGTCAGTGGCGTGACTCGAGCTCAAAGTTTGCGTATTGACTGCAGCAGTTGCAACGACGGCCGAGCTCGACGCACGTCGGTCCTCGGCCAATGATACTACAATTCCAATCAATGCATAGGCGAAGATTCAGGCAATCTCCTCGCACGAAACCAACAAGGACGGCAGCACGTCAGGCTATACTGATCTCGGATCAAGCTGATCGGAACCAAAGGCAATTGGTAGAGAGAGAAAAGGCCTTCTTCAGCATCAATATAGTCATTTCTTTACCCGTAGATGCAAGCCCTGGTGAGATGATCAACTCAGTAAAGCATATAGTAAGACCACTCAACGCTTTTTCCGATCTCAGACACTGACAGCTGAAGCTATATGCATCCTGGATGGAGGTTACACGTCGCATACGTGCCACTGTGCCTCGTGTCTATAGTCACCTGACGAACGAAGAAGACAACATCTCTGCAATAGACTCCGAGCAGAAAACTCCCACTGCGGACGCGGTCCTGCTTACCTTCCTAGAGATTCACGCAGAAGACGCGGTCTTGATGTACAACCACGAAAGCTTGACGCTGGCAACCGACAATGGTGGTAAACAAGTGGACATCGACTGTATGCGTGACTTTTATTGGAAAGGCTTCTCCAAACAACTCTTGAAGATCAACGCACAAGTAGACAACCCGGGTGAATCACCCGATCATCCAAACAACCTCTAACAAAGCCATAGGTACCAGGATATCAGTCTACAGAATATTGGCAACCGGCTGCAATGACGCTCAAGAAAGCTACTCCCGAGCATCTCCTCAAGGACGTACTACGCACGGGAGCTGAACATGCGCAAAAGCTGTCATCGACCGAACATGATACCTCTCTCAAGCAATCAGACGCGGTCCGCGTCTATCAAAAACGCCGAAAACACAGGCGCAACTCGGGAAAAGGCACGAAACGCCTCAGGGGGCCCATTCGTGCCTCAGTCTATCCACTATTCCTCTCATTTTTGATCGTCGCAGCCTACAGTTTGCTGCTTCAAGACTACACTCTCTTAGGTACTTCTTCTCACGGCTGTGAGGCAGCTGCTCGACTTTTCAGTTGGGCCGCCTGGAATCAAACATAGCACTTATGATGGGAATGGTACAAGCTTGGACAGATTCTACGAGCAGTAGGCAGGCCACAATCTAATAGCCAAAGAGACGGAGGAAGGCGATGGCAGTAACAGGCAACAAGAAAGGATACCCAGTCGTGAGTGCTTCTGTTTACCTCTAATCTGTCAATCTGCCACTCGTGAGTGAGGCTTTATAGCACGGGATCGGCTCCCTAATAGTCCTGTTTCATATATCATACCACTTGGAGTTATACCTTTTGCAGACCTTCCATGCTTCTCTGGCTTACTCTCGAGGCTCGTGCATCAAATCGGATGACCTCTCGAAAAGTTTGATACTGCCTCCAATATCTGTAGATGCCTGAATGGGTAGACTGTCCCTTCCGCTGGGGTCCAGTAGACCATGCCGAACTTGAGCTACGCGAGCCGTGAAGGATTCTTGATAGCGGCCGCTGACCCGTCGCTTGGTGTGATACTCCCTTCACGGGGTCCCCAATACCGCTGGTGCGATTGATGGTGCCGCAGAGTGTCAAGTACGATGTTAATGGTGTTGCTGGTCCAATGACTCAGGATGCGTGTCGGGGGCGGGCATCAAGGGAGCGTGCCGCCCCTGAGTACACCTTGGAAGGCTCACAATAAGTGAGTGTTGCTGTATATGTAGCACGTCGCCAGACCTATAACAGGTAAGGAGTCCAAACTTAGTTAGTGTCTCCAGGCAATTCCTCCACAGTCGAGACTAATCGGAGCACCGACTTAACCAAGAGGTCTGCTCTAACCCGCTTCAGCAGATCCTTCTCCATCCAATGACAATGACCATCCGCATTTCCCCACATCATCCTCATTCTCTGTTAAATTCATGAAATGACGTCTTCTCCCCCCACCTCATCCCTCCACTCTCCATCCTCCCACCAGCACCACCCTACAACTCTCCCCTTCTGTACTTCTTCGCACATAGGACTCCCCTTCATGTCCTACCATCTCATTGTCATTATACTTCAAGCTCGACTGCTAGCCTGTCCTCCCATCCCGTGGAAGCGTACCCCGCTACTCCACCCCACCACATCGAACAGAACACCACCACTACTACAAGTACCATCGAGTCCGCACCATCCCCGTCCTCTCGCCAATAATACTTACGTTACAACTTATAATAGCAAACTCCTTTAACGAGGAATCCCATCTTCGTACCGCGCTTCGATACTATTACCATTACTGCAGAACCAGATACCGCGATTCCCAAATCCATATTGGTAGGGAGAATGTCCCGGATGAGAAAGGCGCCACGGCCTCCTGCGGTGCCCAACATGTCGTTGTGAACAGCAACTAGCTCTCGCCGCGTCATAGCTTCCATTGCAGAAGGTGGCTGGGGGCTCTTATGGGAAGGGAAAGCACAAGACGGCGAGGGGTGGGAGGGTGGTGATGTTGTTGATATGAGGGATAAGAAGATGATGATTTTGCTAGCTGTTGTGGGCTTGCTAGATTGAAATTGACGACGATGGGATTTCTTTTTTGCTAGGACAGTATCTGGTATTTGCTGTAACTAATGACAAGATTAAACAGTACGAGTATCGCGCATGCCGCTCTCAGCTATTGACAAATTAGAAGATGGCCACTTCCGCTCCACATCAGCAACCCATCATACAAAACATCCCCCCCTTAACGCAAGCCACGCCCAACGACAACAATTCCCTCCTCATGCATTATAACATCCAGACCCACCATTACCACCCTGAAGGAGCCCAAGAACCTGATAATTCATATTATAAAGCCCATCCGGACAATTCGTCGCAACACACCCACCCTGTCCCGTAGCCATGACAACATTACCCCCCGAATCCAGGAGTTCAAGAAACTGCGTCCCAGCCTGCACGCCATTGAAGGAACCATAGCTCATGCCAGGGTAGATATTCACAGTCTGCAGTACATTACCATTGCTGATACCGCGAACCTGCATGCCCGATGAGCCGCCCGGTAGAATCACAGCCCAATTAAGCGTGTCGGTGCCGGACGAGAAGCCCTCGGGTTGCGCACCAGGACAGCTCTCGCTTTGCAAGATGGTTTTGTACCATAGTGCGCCTACGGTCTGGCCTCCGGGTGGTGTCATGGAGGCGGTGGAGCCGCCGGCTTTGAAGGCGGCGATGAAGGAGGTGATGAGAGGTTGCCATGCGCTGTGGGCGAAGGAGGCTTGGTTACAGTAGGCGGCGGAGCTGCCGGATTCGGACCAGAGGTTGCCGATGTAGTGGCTTTCTGGACCGTCGTTCTGGGGTGGATGTGTTAGCTGGTTGTATTTCGATTGGTTGGTGGAGTTGTTTACCCAGGTGATTACCTCTACGAAATCAGGCTGGTTCGCCATGTTGAGAATGTTTTGCATGCGGGTAGGTAGATTGAGGTCGCCGGCCCGGTAGATATTGGTGCCGTACTGTACAAAGTTAGAGTGCACAGTCTAGCATCGATGTCTTTGGAAAGCTTACGGCGTCTTTGAACTGCAAAGTGCTCAAAGCTGCTGATTGTCAGTAGATATCCGGATATAAGGAAACGACGTATACGTGCCAATCATGTAGGACTTGCTACGTGAATAGGCGCCGGCGATGACGGATACGTCGGGAGAGACATCTCCAGGATAGTTACCACCCAAGCCACCCATGGCTGGCCAAGCCGCCTCCCAGCTGAAAAGCCCATCAACCACGCCGCCCCAATAAGACCACCACTAGAGGTCGGCAATTAGTATCTATATAGCGCGAACTTTGGAGGCACGTACACCATCAGCTGCTTGGTAGTAGCCATCTGTCGCGTCGAAATCAGGGATGAAGTGCATCTGATTGGCCAAGGTCTGCTTCCAATCTGGATAGAAGGTCAGCACGTGATCAAAGTGGTTCGCTGAGGGACTCGTCTTGCCTGTCCAATCAGTATTGGTAAGGTTTGAAGCCGAGAACGTCGATATCATTGGCTGCCCATTGGGTCCGACATAGTATACGGAATTGCCAAGATACTGTTTGAAGATGTTGTAGTAATCGTAGGGCTGATCCATCGTTACCATGTTGTCAGCTCGCTTCGAAAATCATGCCCAACGATGACGGAGCTTACCCCATTGCAGGAAGTAGAACTTGCAGCACAGGCTGCGTCGGATGCCGAAAGATCCATGCTGATGAAGAGCTTGAAATTCGTGCCGGCTGCAGCTCCAAAAAGGTATCCAACCGTAGTCGCCACAAAAGACTGCGTCGCATCTCCTATGTTCAAAGCAAATCCATCGAGTCTATGTCGGCCATGAGCTGGCTGTTCTTAACAGCTGTAACAAGAGCACCCACCCCATATTAATCGCATCCTGTATGTCTTGCTGTGCATGGGCTTGCGTTGAAGTACCGACCTGTAGTATTTCTTGAGCGTTTGGCCCAGCACCATGAAGACGGTGGCAGCTACCATGTAGTGTGCAAATACAGCCTTGGTTTGTACTGTACGAATGAGCAACAATGTTGCAACGTATATCGAGGAAGCAATAGAGAGATGCATGTCAGGCAATTGTGTTGAGGATAGTTCTTGGGGTCTTCAATTGGTAATTAAGGAGGTAAGGCTGAACAGGCATAAGAAGCACTCATTCCTTGCCTCGATACTGTGCCTCTTTCGGTATATGTATATATCTTGTTTCAACCCCCTGACTTCCCCGCATTCGAATTCAGGCATCATGTGTGCGCTTGCCTGCCAACAGTACTCCTGAGCGGTGTGAATACATTGGGTACAACGCCAGCAACAGTTCATGTTGTAACGGCGGGTGGGATCCTACCAATCTTCTCGAAATACCAGAGAAAAGACACGAGACATTTCGAGGCCAGCTCATGGATTCAAGGATACCACGGCTCAATTACAACTTCAAGGTGATAAAGCGGGTTAAGAATGTGGTTACGCAATCGGTTCGTCGTAACGCTCCTATCATTAATTAGATTAATTTAGAATACTTAACCTTCTCCACCCCAACACCGTAGTCACCATTTCCCTTTACGGGCGCTGACAATTCGTACTCTCCCATAGATCCACGGTATTCGCTCACCGATCTGTCGGAACTTAGTTCATCTTACGAGCAGATGACCCGTGGGCAATGCTGACAGTGAAGAGTGCGTAAATGACCATCACGAAGAAGGAAGGTGAGGTCCTGTGATTCTGAGCTCTCAAGCCCATCTACCCACTGGTAACAATTTATGCGCTCACCCGCAAGCTATGAGAGATCGGGCGATTAGCGCGCAGTTGTGCTCGTACATTGCGACGCTGACTTGGCTGGGTTATCTTCCGGCGGTCAAGTTAGCGAGGCCTGTTGAGGCTCTCCATAACGTTCTTGGCAGGCTAAGGAGTGAATGACTAAGCGATCTTCAAGGCCAAGATCTTGGCCCCCACATCGCTTCATTCACTGCAACAACTTCGATCATTTGTTCACCCTCTGCGACCTAGACTACCTCGCACCTTGAAGGGCTCGATTGATCTTGAGTACACATACTGATTGGAATGTTTGATGATCGTGATACCGGAGAAGGACCGTGCGAAGCAAAAACTTGTTTTGGGGGCCATCGCCACCCACACCAAGATCTTGCTGATGCGCGTCACCTGGAGCCTGACCATGTCCTTCCCCGCCATACATCTCTCCAATCGCAACTCGCCTTCTACAACTTTCTGCTACCTTCCCCAGTCTTCTTTCTGATTTGTTGTGCATGCGTGTGCGTGTGCGTCATGTTCAAGTCTACGTACATTTCGCTGTTGCCTGTGGCTTTCGAGCATATAGTGTGGCTTGAAAGTGCTGTTTCTTTACTTCCCATACATCCTCCTATATCTCCATCATACTCTCATAACAATACTACTAATCCATTACAAAATATCCCACACTATACAGGCGAACATTACAGCAAACATGGCAAACGTCCGCTACCTCAACCAAGCCGGCAACCCCTTCTGGGACTGGATCGCCAGCCTCGAAGGCCAGGGCTCAACCCACCCCTTCTTTGCAGCCTACAACCCCGAGTCCCGCAATGAATCTCGCGGCCCGCCCCCAGAATACGGCCCATCTAACGACGACGCCCCACCCCCACCTCCCCATGATGGGCCTCCACCACCAGCAGACGCCCAATCCCCACCCCAGCACGATGGACCCTTCGGTCCCGGCTTCCCCTTCGGTGGCCGCAGAGGTGGACCTCATCACCACGGCGGCCCACACTACCACGGCCGCGGCGGCTGGGGCGGACGAGGACGAGGCGGACGCTGTGGCGGACGAGGGCGTGAAGGCTGGCCTATGGGCGCAAACTTCGACATGAGCAAGCTCGCGGAATTCGTCTCACAGTTCGTGCCCGAAGAAGTTATGGCTGGTGCTCGCGAAGGCTTTGCTGGAAAAAAAGATACACCAGACACTAGCAAGGACTTCACGCCACCAGCAGATATCTTCGACACGGAAGATGCATATGTCGTTCACATCTCTCTCCCCGGAGCAAAGAAAGAAGACGTAGGCGTGAATTGGGACGCTGATAAGAGTGAACTTAACGTCGCTGGTGTCATCTATCGCCCAGGTGACGAAGAATTCCTCAAGACGTTGGCGCTCGATGAGCGTAAAGTGGGCGTGTTCGAAAGGAAGGTCAAGCTGGGGAGCAGAGTCAATCCAGCGCAGGTTGATTCGGATTCCATCTCGGCGAAGATGGAGGATGGGATATTGATGATTACGATTCCGAAGCTGGATAATGATATTGTGGATGTGAAGAAGGTGGATATTGAGTAGGAGTTTTGACAGGGTAGGCAATGGGCATTATGGGAACGAGCCTAGGATGAATGGCTCCTGGGCGAAATAGGGTAATAAGCATTCAGGGTATTCATCTATCACAATTCCGAAACTTCAATGACCTCATCCCCCTTTGCCACACACTCTCTACCTCCTCAAAACCCCAACTCAATGCCTCCCCTCCCCTCCCCATCCTCCAATCCTTTCGTCTCCTTTCCCTCCCCATTCTCCAACCCTTTCCTTTCCCTTCCCTCCCTCCCTCCCTCCCTCCCATCCAATCAACCCCCCACCCACCAACCAAACATATCCACCCTCATCCCCTCAACCCCCAATCGCCCACCCCGCCAACAGCCAGCAATAACTACAGTGCCATCTACCTCACCTCACCTCACCTCACCTTACTTCACCTCACCACAGCCACGAACACAAAATAGCCAACAACTGAAGCTTCTAGCACATATAACCCAGAAACTCGATTAGTCAAGAGAAGACGGCACCAATTTTTCTATTTCTGTTTCTGTTTCTCAGATAAGATACTGTAGCCGCCGGTAATCGCTTGATTGTGATATGGTAAGATGAGGTGAGGTACGAAGCGCAAGGGTAAGGCAAGGATTTGGAAGGACGAGGACAAGGATGTGGAAAAGGTCAGAGACATACTGTACAAGGACGCTCGAGGACAAGCACGCGACGGCAGTGATTCTTGTTTCGTCTCGTCTCGTCTCGTCTCATATATATTGCAGAACAGGCAGATGTAATTAGTACTCATTGCTCAACATACAACAATCACCGTCAAAGAGGAACAGGAACAGGAACACCGAGTGAAATGTTTGAATTTGTTTTGTATTGTTGCTTAGAAATCGTATCGTATCCTATGCTATGCTATCGTAACAGTATTGTAAATATCTACATGGAATGATGACGCGTAAGATCAATCCAGCTGATCTGAGCGCTCATGAAAACGATCCTGCCTAACAGCAGGTCCGTGATGCCCGTGGCGCCGGCGATGCCCGTAAGGGTATGCTTTTTCCCCAAGCTTTTTCTATGCTCATTCATTACGATATCCAGGCGATGCACGAAATGTCTCGCGTATCCAGCGCGAGAATGATAATTCGACTGACATGTGTGTGCGTGGTGGAACAATATGGTAGTGGAACAGTGTATGGCGAACAAGGCGTAGCGACTTCGTTTTCATCGTACAGGTATCGAGACAGCTCGTCGTTGGTTTCATAACGGCTGTTTGGGTTCCCAATCCTCCAATCTCCTTCAGAACATCACAGCTGAAGCCGGCACATCCTTCTGCACCTGATATGGAACATGCGGCTCCGACACCATCATATTCCCTACCTCTCGCCCCGATAAATCTGGTACAGCTGGACTGGGTGGCTCGTAAATCTGTTGTCCAGTCTTGTTGTGCAGACTGGACCCCTCGCTGCTCTCCCCTTTCGACCTCTGCTTCAATGTCCGTGGACCAGACTCGTCATCTACCGTGAAGCCACTTTGCACCTCATGTTCGAACTCCGCTCTTGTTGGACTGGCGATTGGACTCGGGGCGAATTCACGTTTGGTGGAACTAGGCTGTGTTTTCTCCATACGTCCGAGAGCTTGAAGAAGCGTATGCGTACGTTTGCGGCGAGAATTGCGGACTGGGATTGGGGGAGCGTCGGGTTCGGTAGGTGGGGAGTCCATGCCATTCTTCAAGCTTGCTTCAGGGGGTAAATTGACGGTATCGACAGATGAGGTGCAGGAGATGAATGTTGGCTCGGAGATGTCATGCTTTTTTACGTAGCGTCTGTCGGGTCGGCCATATAAGGTGGTTGAGCTTTGGGCTGGCATGATTGTAACCGTGGTTGGAGACGGGTTCCCTGTAGAAGGATCGCGGCTACGGTGGAGCGAGGATGTTGAGTGGGCAGAATTCAGATATGGTGGTCGCTTGTCTGGATTTATCATGAAAGGCGTGTTCGGTGGTGCGGTTCTCTTTAGCTCGAAGTGTTCCGATGTGGCGGTCTTGCTGTTGCTTCGTAGACGACCGGACATTACAGAGCGTGATCTTTCGGCAGGTGGTAAGCCATGACTTGCCATACTGGCCATCAACTGCTCTGTGGGCCCAGGAGGATCAAATACTTTCTGGTTCTCGGGTACGAGATTTACTCCGCTTGTTGCGAAGCCATGGGCGCGGCCTCGTTCCGGGCTTGACCTCATGGTGCTGCCTTTGCGTGATTCCGAACGTCTGTCAGACAGGTCAGAATAGTTGGAGCCAGACTTGGATGAGTTTGGAGAGTGCTTGTAGGTGCCGTTTTCCTGGCTTCTCTGACTGCCCGTCTCACGTGGTATGAAATTTGGAGGGTGATCTAAATGCTGACGTACATCTTGTGGTCGCCTCTGTTGCGTTGAACTCTTCTGTGTGGGCAACATCGCACGGTCTGATAGCTGCTCTCTTCCCATGAACATATCCGATGGAGGCTGATATCCATTGGGGCTGGGTCCTGAACCATTACCCTGACTAATACCCAACATCTTCATGGCTTTCGATGGTCTCTCTTGTGATTTCGATGGCCGCCCCAATTGCTTTCCAATCAAAGAATCCCTGCTGCTCTTCTTCAAGATGCCGAAAGGGTGACCTGGTTTTGCTGGGCTATTACCTTGAGGTCGCGTTCTTGGTCCGGGACTAGCAGATCTGTTTTCGGCTTCCACGTATGTTCTTAGGTTGTCTTGCACCATCCGTCGCCTCTCCGCTAATTCATTAGCAAGGGCCTCGCGCTCGTCCTGAGTTTCATTGCTCATTCCATGAGTGTGATGAGATTTGAGCTGCTCCTGCCAGGTATTGGCATTCATCCCTACGTGGCCTGAACGTGGTGCTTCACCACCGAGAATGCGCTGTGCTTTGTCATCGCCAAGCGTTTGCCTCGCTTTGTAGTTTTCTTGGTTGTTCCTCAACGCTGTGGCCTGATCTAGGATATGCCGAGCTGCAAAAGATAACGGCGGTGGAGCTGCGACGCTGCTGTGGTCAGAGGTACGGTTCTGCCTGGCCCAATATGCGTTGTCTGCTTCGGTCTCATCACGCGACTGTTGACGAGAATGAGTCAGGGCAGACTCATGTCCGAAGATACTACCACGGACCTCGACCGAGAACCGATCCTTCCTAAGAGGCTCATCATCGGGATACACCGAAGACTGGCCGCTGTCATTGCGTAGATGAGCGCGGACAAGCCCACTGAGACCATTCGATATACCGTCCACTGGGTCGAGGGTCGGCAGATTCGTCTCGTTGATTCTTGGATTCGAAGTCTCAGGCGCAAGATCTTCTCTTTGCTGGGTGACCGTTTGCTCACTGCGGTAACTTCGGCTGTCCGAAGCTGCTTCTTCTGCTGGCTCCGAGAAATGGCGGGGATTAGGAGGAAAGTAGAATTGACGATTTAGGGTGTCTGACGTAATGTGTTGAGAAGCCAGGGGCGATGAATTTTGAGATTTAGGATTTGAGGGTGCGGGAGAAGTAGGCTCACATTCGCTGTCGCGCTGAGAAGCGATATCGCTACCGCTATTGCCAGCAAAAAAGGTACCGCCTGTGGCTCCGTGGTTGCCATCCTCGCTTTCATGGATCGACGGTGAGTTGCCACGTTCGCGAACAGCAGGTAAAACTCGATCTTCCATGTGGTGCTCCCATGGCTGCCTGAAGGATCCAGTCCTGGAGAACTGGCTTCCCAACGAATTATTGCGGCTTCGACCGATTGTTTTTTCATCTATTGAATTTGCTGCGGGAGAGAAAGACCGGAATAGCTGAGGACTCGGCGTACCCCGGCCTTCCTGTAATTGGAGTTGGCGTTGTAGATATTGCTGCTCGTCGTATTGCTTTGTCGGCTTATTGAAAGCTCCGGATGCAGTCGCCTTGCCGAGGTCATTTGGTTCAAGCGAAGCGACAAAGGTTGGATCTTGATTGAGATCCTGCTCTGGGCTTAAAGGAGGGCTTAGAGGAGGGGACTTGCCGTGAGCAGACTCCGCTCCAGGATGGCTGTTGTGTTCATTGCTCAAGCCCAAGTCGAAATCTTGCATTCTAGGCGGCGTTCCGGAGGGAGCCGGGCTCGCAGCACGGAAGCCGTTGGAGGCATAAAGGGGACCTCCTCGTTGGTAACGATCGTTGAGATTGCTGGCACTTCTCGACTGTCTTCTTGTGTGTTGTTGGAGCTCTCTCGGTGTAGGGCCGGCACCAACTGTGCGTTGTCGCTGCAGCGACTCTAATCTGTTCAAGGCAGAGAATTGTTGTTCGTGCATATGCTGATCCAAACCTTGCCCGTAAAGCCGCTTCGGTTTCTGTGACGGGCGGTCTGAGCCTGCTGAGCTGGGCTGCGTTGACGAATGATGAGCAGAGCCATTGATAGCTTCGTAGGCAGATCGCTGGGAGGCAACAGAGGTAGCGGCGGTGGACGTGCGGGGTTGGGATGGGCCAGAGTTGGTGGAAGATGTAGTTTCCCTGTTGCGATTGTATTTGGCTGATGGAGGTGAGCCTGAGCGATCTTGTTCTCTAGAATGATTAGGAGAGTCGGATCCCTGTGTTTCCCGCTCCTGCCTCTCCTGCTCTCGAAGCCTCTGAAATGCGGAAGTCGCAATGTCACTCTCATATAGCGCCTTTCCCCCCATGTTTCCTCCTGACGGTAGCTCGCCATTCTCAGTCACACCAAAGTTCTTGACCGATCCTGACGCTCCTACAGGTATCTTGTATATCTTCTGACGGCCTCCAAACATTGTGTTGCCCTCCCCAGGCCTAGCTCTGCTCATGACGCTTCCTTCATCTGTGTCATAGCCACCTGAGCCATATGAATCTGTCCGACTTGTAGCGATCAGCGGTCGTAATGAGCCACGGATGGAGTCCACTTCAGCAATATCAGAGAGTCCTTGCCGGTTGAATAGATCCAGCCTTGACGCTCGCTTGGGGAACAGAACGCTATCGTCGTTGGCTTTTCCCAGCTTTGATGTTGGATCATCTTGTTCTCTTAGCATGCTGAACCGTGCTGAAAGATTTGGCATCAGAAGACTTGTGCGGAAATCATCGGAAGAAGGTAGTACTGCTGCGAGATCGAGTTCAGGCTTCGGTGGTTCCGGTGCAGCTTGCTTTTTGCGCTTGAACGTTTTTGATGCGAATGTAGGCATCGGTGGTACTTCAGCATCTTGTGAAGGTCTTCGACTGCCACTTTCACTCTCGCCCATGGACTTCTTCCTTGAGCGAAAGCGATTCATGGTGAGTGCTGCGCTTGTCGTCTATAAATGATAAGCCGTAGCCGATCGTCAGGGTAACTTATCGAGAAGACGAAGCAGTTGGTGACAGCGGCTGATTAGGGGATGTCGCAAGTAGCAAAATGCATATAAACGCTGTGCCCTCCAGCATTCGGACCCTCCACTTCAACGCCGTATTCGGTACGTTGTTGTGATTTCCTGCTGGCAGTGCGCAATCCAATGGTACGATGGATTGCAGAGCCTTAGTGGCTGCACAGTCGGCAACATGGAACGCTGGATTTGACGTGGTTTCGGGATCCGTGAACGAGCATGCAGGACGTACGTGGTTGTGCGTCGGAAGGCGTTGGTCGGACAGGTGTGTAAAGGAGTTAAGGGAAAGATCGGCAAGATGTGCTATGATTTCCCCACGCGACTCCGCGAGCTTCTAGTGTCACCAGCTTTGCCGTAATGTTGGAGCTCACCTTCGGAACCAGCCTGTGGGATTTGAATGGAGAAGCGGAGGTTAGTGGAGAGTTATCAACGGGCGAAGCTGCAGGTATGTGGAACTCTGAAGAAGTTACAGGCGATCCGTGAAAGTTGGTTCAATCGTGCAAATTGTGGACGGCGAAAGGGGGTTAGCAGCGAGAATCTACTTAGTACCTAATTGCCCGGGGGGGGGGGGGGGGGGCGGACGATCTGGGAGTAGAGCCGGTAGCGCGTCGCCGCTGGGACTTCCGTGACTGGTACGTGTTGAGGGGCCCAGGGGGATTGTCTTCAACACGGAACAGCCTCTTCCCGTCTCAGAGTATGTTAATATTACTGTAATTTGGTCGTGACGACTGTGGATGTTTGTAGACGAATTGGACATGGGTCTTGGGATTTGTCAACAATCCCATAGGATGGGTGAGGCTGTGGCTGGCTAATTCCCCTGGGTAGTTAGAACTTAGAAGCAGTTTAGAACTAAGGTGCGTCAGAACCGAGAACCCACTCTCACCTTGGTTACGGCAAATCCTTTGTGACATTCCTCCCCCAAAACCCATTTCCCGCAAGATCTCATTCAGGGGCCGCGCGAAAAGCGTGTGAATCTTCAGAAACTTCTACATCTGGGTGATGGGGTCTGGTTAGGGTCTTCACAGTGTCATGCAACCAACCTAGAAGAAAAGGGGATCTTTCTAAACTGGGCGCATTGCATCTGATTCGCCACCCCTGAGTCTTTCCCCCTGTCACTGCCCTAGATACTTCCAAGCTACGGTTCAACGTTTCAGACCCACAGATCCCCGGACGACCATCGAAGGCGGCGTCCACTAACGGGCCTTAACAAGGTTTGCTCGCCAATTAAAATCAAACAAACCTCGGTTCGACTCGACGCCATCGAAATGCCACGTTTTCATCCAGATACTCGGGTCGTTCAAAGCTTGACTTTCGTTGCTGATCGTTTATAGCTTCCTCAATAGTCCTTTCCTTGTCGTAATAATCATCGCTTTGGGCAAGAGGCTGAGCAAACAGATGACCGCATGGCGGAGGTTGTTGCTTGTCGCGGGCCTGATTGTGATAGCTCGTCTGCCACATTGCGACTCTCTATGAGGAAATGTTTCCGATAGGAAATGAAAGTAGCATAAGTGTGACACGTTGACAGTCTGAGCATCTGTTGCGAGTCTTGTCTGTTGCAGCGTCTCTCTTAGCTCTTTAGTGGCTGGAGATGGAAAGGGACGTGTTTCATCTTGAGGCGATCAGTCCGTCCTTGCTTAGAACGTTGATGAGACTGTTTCAGAACAAAGATGTAAGGCACTCCTCATTTGGAAACATTTTGCTATATGAGGGACCCCTGAACAGGGCGCTGTGCACTGGTACAGCGGAAGCTGGGCGCTCCTGAATCTGTTCCTCAGTGCACAGCGGGATGGCGTGAAATCGGACAGTCTCCGTCGAAGGAAGCGACTTGGTTTCTGGGCCTTTGCAATGAAAGCATGGCCTTGAGGAATGCTCATGTTGCGTGCTTTGCTGTACAACAAGAAGCCGCTACAGATGTCGTTGTGCAGTATGGACGAAGGTAATTCGTCGATGTTTGGGCAGATGGCATGACTTCTCTCCAGCTATGCAAGAACAAAGAAAGTGTTTGACTCAATGGAATAGTTCGATTCCATTATAGCAAATTCTGTGTAATGCTGCGTGAGATGATTTGGAATGTTCATGACAATAAGATTTCGAAGACCGCAACCAGCCATGACTTCCAAATGGAGAAATCTTTAGGCGAACACGTGCCCACATTGTGGCTTTTCTAGCTATTCATACATGAGGCTTAGACCAGGCCTACATACCCAATGCAGAAGGAATGCTCCAGCCATTGCTCACAATTCATCCTTGGGCTTCTCTGTCTTCTTCTCTACTGTCCCACACACAGCAGGCGTCCCCACTTCCATTCTGTATACGCATTTCTCCTCTTCTGTGATCTTCCACACTTCATCTGTTTCAGCACAAGCCAAGACCACAAAGGTACTCCTATTGGGACCATTCCAGCAATGTTGACCATTCTCATATCTCAGTGCCACCCGTTCTCCGCTCCCCAATCCCTTTCCATCCGGAGGCAGCTCGTCATCGACCATCACTTTATCGATCGATACAAACCTCCCCATTGTCGTCTGCTGGCTATTCTTTTTGCTCTTCTGCTTCGTCTCGCCAAGCCAGCAAAGCTCATAGGTATATTCTCCTGAGTCCTTAGACACGCACTGGCCTTTTAGCGCGCGAAAAACGTCGTCTACGCCATAGTCCTTTCCAAGATCTTCATTGTTTTCATCCAGCTGTTTCTGATTGTTACTTAAACTATCTTGGGCGGCTTTGAGGGCGTTGCGAGCGTCTTCAACTTCTTTGGATGAGCCGGTTTCCGTACTTGGAGCTAGGACGCCGTTCTCGATGAGGAAGCTGCGTAGATCTCGAAGCTTTTGGTCAATCCAGTCTCGGGCCGGGACCGGGAGATAGGCTTCTATCTTGTATACTACGGAGCGTTAGACTGAGATTTCCTGTAGATGCGACGGTCAAGGTAGACTTACGGACGTCAACATCACCCTCTTCTGATTCATCCCATTCACTCCACTTAATAGCTCCTGTCTCGGAGTTAGGCTTGGCTATCTCATCAAGATCCCTATCCTTGGCATCGTCTCCAACAGCAGGCTTGTCTCGAGCGGCATAGTCCTCCCAGCTTCTGACAGCTCGCTTGACACCCTCATCGTTGAAGTTGGGGTTGTATTCCTTCTTGAAAGTCGTTAAGATAGCTTCGAGCTCGGCGATTCTAGCCTTGCCCATATCACGCTGACTCCGCACCTCGACCAGAGACTCTCGGAGCTCCTCGATCCTGTCTTTCGCTAGCTGAGCCAGTATGCTGAGCTTGCCCCCTGTCCCTGGCTTCCTAACGACTCTGCCCCTTTCTTGCCGTTCAGCTTCCGCCAGAGCAGCTTCAAGACCATTCACTTTAAGCTCTTCACCTTGTATAAGGGTCTGTAGCGTTAGTACTTTAGCTTCCACTTCTTGCCTTAGCTTGGCAGCTTCAGCTACCAGCTCTTTCCGCCGCTTAGCGGCATTTGACTGCGACTTTTGCCTCTGCTCATCTTTTTTCCTCCATTCTTTGCCGATCTCTTTGCATTTATCCTCACATTTCACGCCCCCAACCTTAGCCCACTCATCACTCCCATCACAGCAGAGCTGGTAGTCGCAGACGCCGTCGTTGACGTTCGTAAAAGGCACATAGCTTGGTTGATGGCCTTTGTTCTTGCAGTAGTAACCTGGTAGAGCTAGGGTAGTGTTTACGTCGCCAGTTGGCGTCGAACCAACAGTGTAGGGCGATAGAGGGGATAGGTGGGCACAGGCTGAAGTGCCAGGTTCGTCAGAGCCATCGGGGCAGTCGCAGAAGTCGTCATTTATGCGTTCAGAGGGAAGATGAATCGAGGGCGAGGAGATGCAGGTGAAGGTATCCGAAGATTTGTAGAACTTGGCAACTTCACAATATGTCAGCAATGGATTATGGGCGCAAGGGAAGCAGGGGAACATTGTAGGGCAAGGGCGGACTAACATTCAGGACCTACTCCTCGGGGTCGAGGGGCTTCAGCAGCTAGTATTGGGCGGGCTACTATGCCTGATAGGAGGAGAACTTCTAGTGTCCTCATATTCGGTACTGTAAAGACAGTGTTGCACGCGAGATATACGCAAAAAGATGGAGGAGAGCTTCGCAACAAGTGTCGCTTGGAGCGCGTTGGCTTGGCACGTCAAGCCCTGCAAACAAGAAGAGACTCAACCGTCCGCTCTTAGGGCAGACGCCGGTGACCCTTAGAAAGTGCCGTAAAGCTAGTGACTTACAGTAGATGGCAATATCAGTCCCTATGATTTGCCGTTCTCGCATTGGAAGGGCGGGTCCCAGGCGAGCCAGGGGTGTCTCTAGTGGTCCCCGGGTGCCAGCCCTACGAGTGTGTAGGGGCCTGGTGGCCGCTTTGGACATCATTGCAGGGGTGTCGCCCCAGTTCCTGGTACATACCCACAGTCGAGCATCCCAAGACACTGTTTCAGGCGTGTAAACGCGGCAAGATACTACTATCTAAAGGCATTTACGACCTATAGACGTATTCAATGCTCCATATTCCCGAACCATCTTGTGGGGTACGTCGCATTTCTAGACCACATCTCCCACGACTCACACGTGCCCTGAAAGTTCTCCATATCCCTTAACAGAATCGAAATGGATTCTCCGCTTTCAACAAACTCCATCGAAAGACCCTGGCTAGCATGCCAGGCAGTGCAGGATCCAAGTCCCAAGATCATCTAAGCGAAGAGCAATTGCGAGATAGCCCTGTGCGGGTAGAACGGCGGTGTCGTGTCGTGGCGGATTGATCGTCTTGAAAAAGTCGGTCGTTCCGTCCCAGGGGCCACTCTCCTGTGCCAAGACCCAGAAGTCGTGGCCGTGAAGATGGATGGGGTGCGCGATGCTGTGAGCGCTATTGTCAGTCTATATCGAAATAATAACGGCGGCAGAACTTACGCGGCAAGCAGACCAATGACTTTGTTTTGGATCACCAACACCGCCCACTCGTTGTCGGAAGCGGTCTTTTACTGTTGACTAAATTAGTGGTTGCAACCCTGAGCAGATGATATGAGAGCGAACTTGGTTTCTTACATCAACAAGAATGATATTGTACTCAGTGGGAAAGACTGATTCGTTATTGAAGACCCGCTTGAGTGTCGGATTGCTCCAGTCAAGTACCAAGCTGCTGCTCTTAATCGTCTATGTGAATAACGCCTCGTGTGTGAGTCGCAAACTGAGCTCCTCGACGGTCATGCCAGCAATGTTTGTAACGTCAAAGTTCATGTGGGGAACCAGGCTTTCCATCGGTTCGTCAAAGCAACTGGTAGGAGCCACGACGGCACTCACACTAGTTAGGTCGCTAGTGCTGGCGGCGTCATACCGAACGATACCAGTAGAGTCTTCAGGGTGGTCGTTTGCAACTCGGGCGTAGGCATCTACTCAGAAGGCTCGCAGCCAATAGTCACCTGGTGGAGCATTGGCCTCGACAATGACGTCGTAACGTTGAGCAGCATTAATAATAACGCTGTCGGTGTCGTATGGCTCAATAGGGACGAAGTCGTTAGCAATAACCTTGAGCTTGTGACCATCGATACTGAACTGGAACTGGCTGTCGGTGGCGACGTTGATAAAGCGAATCAGGTACTCCTTGCCAAGCTGGAAAACAGCCTGCGATATCTTGCCCCCGCCAACACAACTCTCATCCGAAACTGCAGAGCAGTCGAATGTGTTGGTTCCATTGATTAGGAGATTTCTGAGTGAGTGGGTAATGCCATAGCTCTCTTTACTACTCCAGGCGCTGAAGGTAGGTACATGCGACAAGTCTTGGAGGAAAGCGCACCGAGGTCCTCCTCATAATCAGCTCTAGCCGGACCTTTGAATATCAATGGTCCGAACAGTCCTTCTAGGTATTGTAGAGAGATATGACTTTGATGCCAGCTCGTACCGTATTGCGTGACCTTGTATCTGCAGGTCAACGTATCTCCGGGGCGGATTGGGCACTGTGTAACACCGGGTACTCAATCATACTGAACGGTATCTAACTGGCGTACACCGTGCCAGTGAACAGTGGTACCGTTCGATCGCATCTTATTGGTTACGTGGATGACAAGATCATCACCCCAATTCGCGATGATGGGTGGACCGGGCATGGTTCCATTGAATGTCTTGCAGGAGCGTTCGTATCCGTCTTGGTTGCAGATAGTTTCTTCCGCTGACAGCCATATCTCCACAGTGTTGCCTGTGTCGGGAAACATGGTGTAATAGTTCTTGTTGATGTCGTATTCATTCCAACAGCGTCGAGAAGTAGGTGTATTTTGGCACTATTGGAGGGGTCTTTGAAAAGGCCATAGCAAGGCCTTCATGTCTTCGACTAGTCCATGTGGGATGTATAACGCGGATGAGCCGGCCGCAAAAGCAAGCAAGGAAAGTATTTTCCCATTCATGGCGTGAAGGACAGAACTGTCCAAGTTAGAAGGATATGAAAGTAGGAGAATCAGACCGAAGCGCAACCAATTCAATGGGTCAGCAGGTGTCAGCGACAAAGTCGGTAGTGGATGAAGGTTTGTGAAGGCTTCGATTGGCTAAACACAAGGGCAAAGGCTCAAGGGTAGGCCAGGGCAATAAGACGATCCTTCCGATTTTGCGAGGTAATGTAGAGGCACAAAGAATGATGCTCCAAAGCCCCCAGTCTTTGGGTAAGAGAATTCGGAATGCACTTTGCCAAATGAGAAAAGTCGGAAGCCGTGTTCCTTGTTCTGGATACAGAATCCGTTGAATTCAGCGGCCCCGATAGCGCTTCTTCATTCGCCTCTGGTCTCATTCTCGAATTGAAAGGCGGGAGGAGGGAAAGGGCAAGCATGCTGATACTAGTAGCCTTATGTACACTGAATCCGACCTTCCGCCGACCCATAACACCACAACACCACAGCTTGCCTTGGGTCTCCTCCGAGCGAAGCTCGTCTATCCCGTTGTTGCAAACATGTCCGCGTGGTCTCGTATTGCCGGTGGCCTGAAGCCCTTGAATATGCTGCTCCATTTTCCTATCTCCATATGGAGGTAGCTGCCGGCGCATCTGTCCCACAATGTGTGTGAATGACTCGGTCTGGAGTCTTCGCCCTTCAGCCTGCTTCCACCCATCGAGGTTGGCAAAGAAAAAGACCAAAATGGATAACATTATGAAAGGATAAAGAAGAATAAGTGAAGGAGAGCTAAGGGAGAGCTAAGAGAGCGATATTAAAGACAAACATTCTTTCTGTTGTCGCCTCTTGTTCTATAGAGATACGCGCTCAAGAGATGAATAGAAGGGCGCTGCGCCTGAATTTGCAGGCAGACCATCAGTTTATATAGTAGTATACCACTCACCCTGGATGGCAAAGAGACACGTAATAGTCTCTGATAGAACATGTTTCAGGTAGCACCTCTAGGGGGTCACAATCATTCAAGGTTACCTAGGTATATCAGCGCCCACGAAATATTCATACCTCCTCAGAAGTATCCCAAAATACTCGCCCCAGAGCTGCCCTCAGAGTGCCTTTACTAGGTGCCTATCCCTCCCCTGGGATGCACATAGGGGCCTCGCCTAGGGGGAGCCCCGCCCAAAAAATACTGGAAACTTTTGGCGATGACGTGCTAGACTCGCGTAACAGTCACCCGCCACGGGATTAAAGTGGCGCTCACCCTAGACCTGCTGGGGAAGGTTCCTCTCACCTGGCAGAGAACTCCGCTAAAAGCAGCCAGAGGATCAATATATCAACGCTCTACACGCCTCTCGTTCCGTACTCTCCTTGCAATGCCGACTATGCATCGTTCTCTATAGCTTCAACATCCTGTCGATCTGATGTGGGTTTTCTCCCATTCGGCTCATTGAGAGTGTTTGGAAGCCTGCTTGCTCGAGGAAAATACTTCCTTTTCCAAACTCATTATCAAGCTCTGAAATCGTCCTGTCATGTACGCTGTCTGAACCCTTGGGCCAAAAGCTTGTTGTGCTTACCTGCCTTACTATCGGAGTTTCTATGAAATGCCAGAGGTTCAAGAAGGGGAGCCTTTCCACTCGTGTATCCTAGATGAAGACGTTGTTGGATTATCAAGCGATTCACCACCATCTCATGAGGATGTTGTGAGGATCATTGCCATCCTTGAAGATGCTGGTGTGTCATGTTGCTTCATTGAAGAGTATGCATTGATATACTATGGCTCCGGACGAAAACAGAATGTGGGCATTGAAGCTTGTGGCAAACCTGACTTGAAAGTGATATTGCTAATACTCCCATGATAGGATAGGGTTCTGTGCGTCCCAGATGATCAGCACGAAAAGGCTACAGATCTCTTCACTTCATATAACGCTCTTCTTACGCCTTCCCAGCCTTCACCAATGGGAGGCGTGGGGAACCTACTGCGTACCTTCCCTCGTTTCAAGGTAGTCGGGCAGTGTGTTTTTTGGGTCATCGTGACAGCGAGCTATTGTAACCTCCCCTGCAATACTACCAATATTGTGAAAAGCATTGGTGGTTTGCCTTATCCTAAGCTCTCGGTGTACGCCCAGAGTCTCCTTGATACACAGAATGGAACAGACTTGGAAGAGCTAATCGATGGCATGGACCTCTCCGAACAATGGGGTGAGAAAAATTTGGATCTTGATGCTGATATCGACGTCGAATGGGCGCGGCGACGGAAAGATGCTGTCCGAGCAATTGGAGGAAACCCGGCTTTTCTTGGACTAAGCACTACTCCCAAGCAAAGACGGGTTGCATGGCAGGCCTCAGTGCGTAGGAAAGAGGCTCGCATGGGCTTGAAAAAGCCTGCAGAACTGTACGCGACCAGATGGCGTAGGCACGAATCACAGGATCCAACGTCCATCAGAAGGAATTTGATATGACCTGTTCATCGACAGGGGCACAGAATCAACACTGTAGCTACCAATAGCCTTGGAGTATCCTTGGAATTGCCTCTTTCGGACAATATCTGCCCCTGATTCGGGCATGCACTAGTGGGTGATAATAATGCAAGTGAGTCAACACGAGATAACCCCGCATTCCCCGTATTGAACCCTGAGCTTACACGGGGACCAGCTTTGTTCTACAATCTAACGCGCATTGGCATAGGCTCAAAGATTGAGCTATCCCACGCACTTTTGTGGCTTGGATTTCGCGGCATATCCATCTGCCGCCTAAGAATCACGTACAACTGCTGAGCTGCCCTTCTCACCAGCGATGGCGGAGTCCCATTCGACGAGCAGCACAGTCAAAGCCGAACTCTACAACCTTGAAGACCTCCCGGATTCCGATGATGAGGCTGAGAATTCTATTCCACCAGTGGAGAACCTTATGTCGGCGACCGATCTGATTACTGGCCTACTCGAAAAGCACGAGATCCAGTACGCTGTTATGGGAGGGTTTGCTGTGAATCTACTTCAGGGGCAGCGGGAGACTAGGGACATCGATGTCTGTTTTAGCGGCGGCTTCAAACATCTGCGAAGCATCCTCGAACAGCAGTCTCGGTAGGTAATTGCTGAATAACTCATCTTGCATCATTTATCGGACATGGGGGGCCCTTGCAAGAATCCTCGTTCATGGGAATTGTACTGCCACCTCTGTCTCAGTTGCAGTTCAGATAACAAGCTATGTTCGATGACCACCCACTTCATGCACTCAAGGGTAACGTCGGTCGTAGGTTGGGAGTTCAGAAGGCTTATTTCTCTATAGCCTCATCATCCCAAGCACCAAACTAGCGTCAGGTATTCTGAAAGTCTTCATAAAGACAGGACCAGGGCAAGATCAGTGTAAGGAGTCCCACAGAATTGAAGTCGATCTTATCGAAAGCGGTACGTCACGAAATCCCTCCCCCAATACCTATCCCATACCCAACTAAACAAAACCATCAGGAGTCCTCGGCAGCCCAAAAGATCTCGAACAGCACCAACAACCCGTGAAAATTGGCACTGCTGTAGGTCAAGTAAGGACAATCAAGACCCTGGACATCTTGTACCTGCTCCGAAGCAAGATGGGAGCGTTCAGGCAGCGTGAATCGCAGAGCGATCGGACGGACATTCTGCATCTCCTTGGGACTTATGAGGATGAAGCTAGAGCTGTTAGGGGGAAGCTGGATCGTGAGGCTGTGGAGTTTTTCGTCGAATCGATGCCGGAGGAGGATCAACCTTTCTTCAAGACTTTGTTGGGCATCTGACTGGGCAAGGGTACGGTCGTTTCTGACTCTAGGGGAGCATTAAGCGCATACGGTTTCGGTTGGGGGCTGTTAACGTTCAGTTTGATAGACGATCAAGGGGCTCAGCTTTAGCTTCATGCGGGGAAGGGAATTTGCAAGGACTATGGCAGGCAGCCATAGAGCGTAGGTTTCTGGAAAACCTGATATCATCTCTATTTATAGCCTTGCGGCGCTTTTGCATTGCTCTACAATATTTCCAAGGGTATCTCCACCAAACGCCACGCAATGCCCCCAACGCCCAAATCATCGCTTCGCATTAGCAGGTATCGAAAATCCTCTAGTCATGAAATCCACATGCTTCTCGTCCATTCCATTCTTGTTCGAAAACAGACTCTTCACATTGTCGTTGGCGCCCAGCTTCCGTCTCTTATTCCGCTCTTCCTGCTCTGCCAGGACCTTAGCTGTCAACGCCGCGGTATCCTGGTTCTTGATATTACTTTCGACTTTGGATGTGGGCTTCTCAGGCGATACTTTGGCGACTTCCTCGCCTGCGGTCGCTTCTTCGACATTGGCATTCTTCTTCCTCTTTTTGCTCGTTCCTGGAGCTTTCTTTAGTGAATGTGTGAGGCCTTGCTCTTTAAGCTTCTGTATTCGTTGCTCTAGCCGGTCTTTCTCTGTCTGTGAGGTCGGTAGTATAGGTATGATATTATCAGCCGTGTAGGATTCGTTGCACTGCGACGATTAGCATATTCTGGGCAGGCGGTCTATATGTAATGGAGGCACGTACCTGAAGACAGCTCTCACCACCCATCTCCTTGATAGCGCTCTCAGAAAACGCGTGGCCACAGGGGACCACGTAGGTTGCTCTTACTCCGGGTCCTAAAGCCTTGCCTGTAACCGGGCATACCCAGATCTGTCTGGTTGCGGAAGTCTTTTCCTCCCCCTCTTGCACTTGAAATCTGACCTCCACAACATCTCGTAGACTCCTCAATCGATCCTTGAACGCCTCGCCTCGCGCCTGTAAGTCCTGCTTATCTTCTTGTGCTGCTGACAGCAGGTGGTCGATAACGGCATCCTTGTTGTACAGGGTGCCTAAAGCATCGGAAACCACTGGTAACGAGAGCGGTTGATGCGATAAGGCGCAGGTAGACCAGTAATGTTCTTGCTGTTCCGTTTGGATTTCTTTAACTTGGGTTGTGGATAAGTCTCGGGCTGCCTCTTTGACCAGTTCCCTTCGAGTCGGTATACTACCCCCGTCGTTACCCATTGTTGCCGGGAGTATAGCAGTAGTTGTAAGTGGTGTGGTTTGCGTAGCTAGGGAATAGAGGATCTGCAATCTAAAGGCAAGAGTCGGCAAAGCCGTTGAAAGAGCCGCTCCAGGCCGATGACGCTGCGGGGCCGGCAATTCCCTAACTGGGCAAACAATCTCTTCTCGTTTCTTCACCCTCCACCTTCTACCCCCTCTCAACGGCGAGGTTGTTCCCTGAGAATGAGGGTGTCCTTGAGGACTAGCTTCCACGTCTCATCCGCTTGTCATTGGGACTTACCCTCCTCAAGTGCAGGAAGCCCACAATGGCACCTCTTCTTGGGCCACCGGAGACTCCAAGCCCGATCTCCGCGAAAAGCAAACCTCGACGAATCCTGCCTATAGTGCCCGCAGTACCCAGAAGCCTTGACAGAAGACCGAAGCCGAACGCACAGATACCCGTACACTGTCCTGGCCAGGAAGCAACTCTTTCGTCGGAGCGAGAGAGCACGGAAAAACTCCCTACGGAGAGCGCTTCCGGTACACCAGCACAGACCCCGCAGAATGGAGAATCAGCCGATGCAGATGCGAAGGCAGGTATTTCTGAGAACCAAGTATCTTCTATTGGCAATTGGGCTGAAGAGGTTGAGGAGGCAGAACAAGATGAGGCTAAGGGTATGTCAGCATTCCAGAGTCCAGCACTACGATCGCTGATAGCTCTAGAAGTCAAAACACTATCTACAATTACCACTCAGGGCTTTGGAATTGAAAGACATGGCTTCAAGCTGCCGCCGCCCTTCCATCCGAAGAGGTCACCTCCAGCGGCTATCTCTGTAGATTTACCTTCTACAACTAGGCGAAATGGCACATTGCAAGAGGCTACACAAAGCCCTCCAGAAAGTATTGAAAGTGGGACAGATCCGAAAGTACCAAGGAAGAAGAGCTCACCCCTCCGTGGCTCAGCTCCGACTTTCTTTGCACATCCAACGCCTCCGAGTGATTCTATAACCTCTCCGACTGCTTCCTCCAACCAGGATCATGCTCTGGCACCACCAATCTCTTTCCAACCACAATCCACACCGCCCACAGATGTCATGCCTTCTCCAGTGGAACTACCTTACCACCATTATGGTAATGCACACAACATATCGTTCTACCCGCCTCCACCTCCATCATCGAATGCTGAATCTTCTCCTGCTCGTTCCGTTTACCAGGGCTATTCCTATGGGCCCGTAATCAACGGGTGCCCGCCTCAAGTCCGGGCAACCCCACGTGCTTCAATCTCTTCTCGGTCTGAAATCGAAGATCGTGCTTCTTCATTCCAATACTACCCCGGCTTACCTTACTACAACAATTACACAGCATTCTCCCCTCTAGGAAGTCAGCCTCCTCTCACACCCTCTGCAACTCCCTTTAGTAACATGCCCCAACAGTCGAATTATGTGAATGGATACCCGCCACCTGAAAACACCACGTATAACTTTATACCTCTGTTGCAATATCGCGGTGGATATGTTACGTCTGGTCCTGTGGATCCAGGCAACTTTGGGTCTGCAGAAGTTGAGAAAGCTGAGAACGGACTTGAAGCAAGCCAGGATGAAGCCCATGAGTCGAAATTGTGGCGCACGGAAAGGCTGAACAGAGTACAGAATATACCAGAAACTGGCTCCTTCAGCAATGTGCCATTAGTGGCATATCTCCAGCAAAATTTCAACTTGCCAAATTTTGCTGATTGCCAATTGACTATAACGCACAGACACGAACGCTACAATAAGACAGGGTGGTTTCTTAGTAGTCTTCTGCTTGCCCAAAGCCCAAAGCTACGGGAAATTCTCCAGACATCTCAGCCAGGCGCAGATGGCAGGAGACTGATTGCGTTGACTTTGACTGACAGATTCATATTTCCCAGTTCCGTGGAGTCGGCTCTTCGTGTCTGCTATGGCGAGTCACCTCAAATGTTCACGGGCGCGAACTCTCAGGACCCGTATACGATGCCGAAGGCTCACTTCCTCGTGTCCTGGATGACGGAAGCCTTGTCCTACGCTGCGACAGGATGTCTGCTGCAGCTGGATGGTGTGACTTTGCGAGGTTTGGACGTGGCTACCAAGATCCTCGATTGGGAGAATCTTGAAGCTGCACTGTCCTTCGGTCTGGAGAGTGACTTCGAGAGGGGAAGAAGTGACTCAGCGGGTGTAGTACCAGCGTACCGTTCTCTACACGACTTCGACGGTAATCGCAGAACGAGCTTTGCTTCTAGCGCTCCTCGCTTTAAGAAAAGTCCAGCGCCCGAGACTCTTGACCATCCTACAGGCTCAACAACATCGTCGGAAGACTACCAACAGCCACCTCCACAGTCCGCCTTCGACCTGCTTATGCATTGTCTGCGCTTTATTACCCACAACTTTCCTGGATCATGGCAGTTGGACGTATCAGCTCGACCCCTAGCAGACGTGGACAGGCTCCCAGTCACCCCAGAAAGTCGGTCACCCTTATCGAGATCAAGATTCAGCGGCATTCAATTTGGCGACCACCCTTCTGAGGCTGCCATGAAATCCACAGACCGTAACACTCTCATCTCCACAATTGTACTCTCTTTGCCATTCATATGGCTGGACTATCTGCTGAAGTCGGTGGAGGAGCCCATTCGCCAGAATTTGACGTTCATTGTGAAGGAACGAGAACGAAGAAGGCAGATTGTCCTGCAAAGCGAGGGCATTGCATGGGAGCAGCGAGAAGCTTCAAAAGATTACGAATGGGCAGAGGCCGGATACGAAGAGTCAGTGGAGAAGTCCCAGGAAGGAGAGTTGAAGCTTTCGAGAACATACACTGGAATTGCTCGCCATAAGCTAGACGACAATACAGCGGACCCAAAAGTTTAAGAGGCATGACTTCCGGAATATGGCGGCATTGTGTTTAAAAAGGGACATAAAAGGTTATTGCAAGCGGTAGGTGTTGCGGAAAAGGGGAAAGGGCTTACAGCATGCTAGTTTTGGTGAAGGAGTTGCTTGCTATAGAGGCTTTTACTTGCCAGCATGAGAGCTGGGGACCGTTGTTGCATACCTAATTATGCAGATCGAGGACATATGTGCATGCGGACTTTGGCTCGATCTGGCTGACGCATAATGGCTGTTATCTCGATAGGTCCTAGTAATACAAAAGAGTATTCTACACAAACTGTCCTCATGAGACTTGCTTCCGGGCTAGATGGCTGTGTGGCTGTAACGTTCGATTAGTAACTCGCACCTTCACCCGCCAATTTGGACATGGTTCACACTTCGTTCCTTCCTCCACGTTCCGAAGACATGACTGTGTCCAAGTGACTTGGCAACTATTCAACAATAATCGTCTTCATACTTACAACTAATTACCTATTATTCCCTTGCGAACGCCATAAGTACCTTGACTCATGAATTACTGATGCTGTTTTACTTCTTCCTTCCTGCCGCATACTTGACACTCCTCGCCTACACCATCAAGCGCTTCCTCTGAATCAAGGTTTTACATTGTCATGCGGAAGTCGTCCCTCAATGCTAGCAGTCGACGCGGTCCAAGCGGCCATCCAGGCCGCTCTCAAAGAAGAGCACGCCCAGCCTCCACGGAGCAGAAGAGCCGTTCTACGAGTGATAGAGAGAGCAAGGAGAGGCGTTCAGATGATATCGAGATGACGTCCGGCCCTACGGGTAAGAAGTTACGCACGTCACCTTCGCGACTGCGGGCTGACTCTGGCATTGCTGGCCTAGGGAACCGGTTTGCAGCTCTACCTCCCACGGTACCGGCGCCTGGCACTCCAGAAGAGCCTTCACATTCCCTCCAGTCCGACTTCACCTTTCGTAGCGAGCTGTGCAGGCCGACATCTCACTCTGTGGACCAATCCTCCAACACTCAGACGTCGTTTTTCATGACGACACCATCGGAAGACAGGGTGCTAGCACCGCCTTCAACGGTCTTCCCATGTACTAACAAACAGTCGTCGTCCAAGGTGCCTTTGGTGTCGCTTCCAACATCAAAAACACTCGCCAACACCCAAGAGTCTAAGAACCCTTCCGCCTTTACTCCAGCAACACGCCCCGATGCATCGGATAACCCACCTCCGCGCGGACCATCTTCGTTACATCAAGTGAGCGCATTGCACATACTGCTTTCAAACCCTGCCACTACTTCCCCCAACTCCGACGCTGAATCGCCTCTCCTCTCTCTCAATTTACCGGAAGATATCATATCCCCAGAAGCCGAACGCAGACTCAACCCCCAACCTTTCCACCCCTCATTCCCGACCTCCTCGCCCATAACCACACACAACCACAAGCCAGTAGCCCATCGCCGCCTCAAACCATACCCAGCCCGCAAAGACGCTGGCGAAATCCGCAGAAACTATCCAGCCACGGATCCCGAAGCGTTCATGACTAGGGATGGCAAGATCATCTCGATCGCTGCGGAAATTGCGGCTGCACAGCATCGGCCTGTAACGGAGCAGGAGTTGGCTGAGCGGATGAAGTTTGGGAATGCGGCGAGGTTTGGGAGGCCGAGGCCGCCGATTGTGAGGACGGGGAGTAGGAAGGCTGATGATGGGGAGGGGTGGGAGGATGAGGGGGGGAGTAGTGGGGATGAGGATGAGGGGGAGTGGGAGTTGGTTGGGAAGGAGGGGGGTGGGTGATTGCGGGACAATTATGTGGGAGGAGGAGCTGAGTGTTTAGGAGCATTGAGGGTTAGGAGGGGAAATGATCTTCCTACAGACTTGCTGGACAGGCGTCCTTGGGACCAGCTACATACTGTAGTGGTCTAGAGAACCTCGAAAACCAATAACGATACTGCCTTCACAAGGCACCGCCCTTTGGAGGAGGAGGTAGTTGGAGATACGGCGCCAAAGGTTAAACGTCCGCTTTCAAGATTTTTCGCATAGCAATAGTTGAAACGCCCCATCATTCCGTGTGCCCAGAGTATGTTTACGACGCTTTCCTACTACAGTCAAACTTCATACGTAACGTACCGATCTAGACAGGAATGGACCGGTGTATATCAGACTTGAAGGTTGTTTCAACTCCGAAATGCCCTAAGAATAGGGCGGTTGTCAAAAGTCCGCCGTGAGTTTCGACGCTTGGTTCCCCTGCCATTATTCTTTGGACAAAGGTCTACTATGCCACCAGAGCATCCTCTCTGGCATAATAGTAGAGTTCAAATTCTAGGTATGCATGTCGGATCCTCTTCGCAAGCCCGCCTGAAGCGCACTCTGCAATGAGAAAGATGTCCCCAGTCCTCACTGCACGTGCACCACAAGCCAACCGCCCAAAGGCGAAAAGTTGCTGCAAGTGGTGAACGGGCAGTGAAGACTCAAGTGACAGGAAATGGTGATGATAGGATTGCAGTAAAGCGAATCGAATCGTTGAGATGTTTGACGTATAGTCTTTCTTCTCGTGGGAGCCCTCGGTGTGAGAGTCTGCCTAAAGTAGAAGGAGCGATCAGTAGTATGTGCATGCTAACCCAGCCGGAAAATTATCGATGTATATAGTGTTTTTTTCAGTCATGCCAGATCACCACGTCAAGCAACAAAGGTCAGGCCGAAGCCTGCGATCGAGAGATCAGGGCCTGAGGGAAGAGAGGGAATCTATCTATGTTACTCTCTTTCGAGAGATGCCATCGAGCAAGTGCCGTAGAGGCACGAGGTGGCCGTGGAGCCATAATCTATGCAAAGGGGGTATCGAGCTGAGCGCCAAATCGACCTGTGAATCCCGAGTAAGCGAATGCCAGACACGAAGCAATGCAAAAAATGACATAGAAGAATCTTTTGTCAAGACTCTCATCCCACTTGTCTCCTAGCCTCCCCTGTCCTCCTGTTTCATACATCGTCTTCAATAATCATGATCATGCTGAGTCGTCCGTTCGTAATAATACTGTCGGGTAAGAATACATGAGAGAATGAGACAAGTAGTACTCAGTCGAGATTGATGGGGTCGTCATGAGACAGACCACTCAAGTTGCGCATCACCTCCGCTCGTCGCTCTTCCGTCAAGGGAGCCATCTTGTCGCTGAATCCCCGTTTGCGGGCATTCGCATTCTTTAACCTCCCGTTCGGAATGCTTTGGAGGGCAGAGGCGTTCCCAGACCTTCCGTTCGGTATGCCTTGAAGAGCGGCATGTTGTCTAGTTGGATACGTGCCCTGCGTCGGAGCAGGCGGTTGTGGATGTGCAGGTAAGTTTTCTCGTGTTGGCACTGATGCTTTGACAGTGGTGTGTGCGGACGTTAGATTCACCAAATGCTTATCGAGTATGGCCGTGTTTCGATTTGGTCCGATCTTGTTGGGAGTTAGCCCAGCAATAACAGGATAGTCTCGCTTCAGTTTTGCAGCTCTCTCACTATGCTTTTTGGACCGAGCATTTTTTAAGGAGACCCGCTTAGATACGGATACAGGATTTTGATTCCCAGCACTTGCAGAGGTATGGGCATCATTTAACCCCACAGTTTTGCTGCCGTTCGCACTGCTGTTCTGATCCTTGTATCGCTTGACAAGACTCTTCTTCTGTTCTTTGGTGACTTCCGATGGTATGTTCTTCATGCCTGGATACTGCTTGTGAAGAGATTTTGCTCTCGACCTACGTGCATTGATTTCCTGGCTCTCTGCGATCCTCATCGGCTTTGAAGCAGTTGGAGCCGTATTCTGATTATCCGGCCTCGGGTTCCGCTCGGTGGTGATAGCTTTCAGTAAAATGTCCGTTGGGTATTGGGTAGCGAGGGATACTGTCCGCGCTACATGTTGATACTGGTCAGGGACGCCTCTAGTTGGAGCCATCTCAGATGCGTCGTACCGAGAAGTAGAGGAGCACTTACCCTAGCGGCTCGTTTCTATGTTTATACAAACCTAGTAAATGATTTCGTTGCCTGACAAATGACTCATAGTTGCCACCAAGTGACCAGTCTAGCAAACTTCGACGATCGGGAGCCTTCATCGCAGCAAGAATCTCTGCATGAGCTTTAGAGAAACGGTCAAAGATGCGCATGACTTCAGAGGATCCGCCAGAGATGTCGTTTGCAGGATTGTTTGGATCCACAATGGCCAAACGATCTGCTTTGCTGGCGCTGTAGACAGGGCCCCTCAGATTGCGCCGATCGTATGCTTGCTGTCTACGAGTTAGCAGTACTTCGTAATTACCGGTAGCGTCACTGACCTTTTCAAAATACCCTGGCGGATCCATCACAAGGCCTGTTCGTGTAGTATCGAGGTTGTTGCCATAGAAGTCGAGAAACTCGATCAACATCTCACCCAGATGTTCTTCAGGCATTAGCTCCCCAGTCTGCACGCGTGGCATATTTTGCAATAAACTTATGACAAGACATGTCACAGAGAAGCCACCGAGTCCTCCAAATTGAACTTCATTCAGACCCCTCATCATCAGGAATTGTTTGATGACAGTAACAAGGACGGGCATGGCCGGGAACTGCCGCTTCCAGACTGCAAACGTGTCGTTGGCTATGATGCCAGTGTCGTTCTCGAAGGAAACATCGATCTTGATCCCGGTGAGTCGATCGACGAATTTTATGATCGGCACTTTGGCACTGGGTATGACTTCCACAGAGCCCGCCCTAGCCAGCTTCGAATACTCAAGGAATCTGCCGAGCTTGTGCATCTGGTTCTTGGTCTGGCAGACGACCTTAAGCCTTGAAGAGCGGAAACTGTCGGAAATGACGACGACATCCATATCAGCAGTAGGCAGATAAAGGCCTGCAGCAAACGAGCCAAAACAGTGAACCTCACAATGCGGTATTTCCCGGCTGACGACGCTTTGTAGACGAGCTAGTAGCTCCTCACGAATAGTCTGCTCGAACCCTTGTGGTCTGACAAAGTCATAGAAATCGCAGATCTCCTTGTGCAATCTGCGCAGTAGCATTAGCGGCAGCCGACTAGTTTCATGATCAAACCCTACCGAAATCCTGCATTAGCCGTCAATATGTCCGCTCTACGGACCCAAGGTATAGGGTCTATTCCAGGACCAGGGATCCAGTCCTCAACTACTGAACCCGACACCTTTGCTTTCTTGCCCTTCCGCTCTGACCTGCCCACTGGTTCTCTCCCATTGTACCTTATTCTGTCATCATACGTTCTTTTACGGCTACCTAGCGCTCCACCTTCACTACCATCGAATGCGGCTGTATCGACTCTTGCAAAGACCCCAGCAGTCGAGAGCGAGGTATCGAGGACGACTTTCTCGGGAAGTGCAGATGGAGGTGGGGGCGAAGGTAGGGAAAAAGACGAGGGCAAGCCGGGCGGTGGACCAAGGCTGCCAGCGGTGACAGCTGTCTCGGATGTTCCAGGCGCATCTCTCTGATGAAGATTCTCGAGATGGCTGAATTGACGTGGACCTGTAGGTGCTCCAGGTACGCCAACTCCATGTTCGCCGCTCCAGTCAGCCCTAAGACTTGATGTAGCGTCTTTGGCCATGTTAGGGGGGTCCTCATCTATAGCGAAAGATATAAAGTCATCATTAGCGGCCGCTTGATTACGTTCAGCACCTACGACTTCGGCTTCCTTGCGAGCTTTGCGGATAAGCTTCACGACATCTCTCTTCTTTCGGTGAGACTCGTCGATCGGAGGCAGAACGGTGTACGGATCAGGGTTCGACCACTTCGGCTCGCTTAATCCAGCTTTCGTACTGCTAAAGCTCGTGGTAAGAGCTCTCCGCTTCGGCGGTGGCTCAAGCGTGTCCTCAATGATCTCGCCCGGATTCGCATCGCTTACGTTGCTTCGGGCGCCCTCAGAATCGGACTCTTCCATCTGCTCTTCGTCGCTGTCAGATATGTCCTCGGCGGCCATGAACCTGCTGGCACCTGCTTGGCCGTTCATCATGCCAAGCATCTGTTCGGACGAGTCTACCCCGTCATCGTTGTGTCGTAGCAACGGACGGTCGGACGGAGCAGGTCGATTGTACTTGCCAGACTGATAGCGACCACGTCTGGCTGGATTGAGATTCGCATCATCCCTACGGCTTATGCCAATTCTTTGTCGGCTAGTCTGCGGCCTAGCATAGTCCGCGGACTGTATTGGTCTCGAATAATCTCGCTCTTGTGGATACTGAGGGGCGTGGGCATCATTCCGAAACGTAAAGTCGCTCTGGCGATCTAACCCATTCGAAGGTCTCCATGAGTCATGGTGACTAGCCTGGCGGTTGGGGGGAGCCTGGGGCTGATACGAATCATATGGTGGTGGTGGACCATGAGGAAGGGGAGGCTTGAAATCCGACGACGGAGGTGGAGGAGGGATGTTATGGTATGAGCGTGGACGATCGCGGTAGTTCGGTCGATAGGAAGACATGACTGTAGCTTATCATTCCGTTGCGACTTTGTAGATGTGGTGGTGCACTGTGTAAGGTGAGCTCGATCCGAATGGTCTGTTGCGGGGCGCTGATCGCGATAGTTCTACTAAGCGCGTCAGTTGGATCAGTGACAATCAGGAAGACCCCCCAAGATAAGAGCTGCATGTAGACATGCTAAGGCACCGTTCCATGATGATAGCTGATGCGAGTGCGGAGAGTGGGTAGGTAGATCTGGGGCGAAACAAAAGATCTGGAAGCGTCATTCTGCTTTTTGTGGTGAACTAACTTCATTAGGTCTTAGCGCCTATCATGGTCTTGCGCCCAACGTATAACGAGCGGTGATTTCCTTCTATAACATAGTTCTAGTGAAATGACAATGAATAAAATCACAGCGTTTGAGATCACCTCACAAGCTCAGAGCACCTCTACTGTCACTGCATGGCGCCTCATGCGTTTGTCAGTACTTCGTCACATCGTCTAAAGACGTTGAATCTATAATTACATTAGCAACAATACGTTCTGATATGAAGAGGGCTGATTCACCCAGAGTCGTGAGAAAACCGCTCTAGGAACGAGCCTGGTACTGCTAGGTTGATCTCAGGTTCATCGTTTCATGTCATCCGGTTCAAGCATGGCAGACATACCTGAGTCTGCAGTATCGGCGTATTTTTGCAGCTCCTGCTCAACCTCTTTCTCTTTCCCCATCCTCACTTTAGACAGCGTCTGCACTCTTGAGGCTCTTCTTCTCCTAACCTCGTCAAAGAGTGCAAGCCTGGCTGGAATTCCGGCCGGACTCTCTACACCTGTGAGAAGGTATCCTAAGGCACCACCATCTTCTAATGCTTGATTTGAGCCTTGGCCACCGAAAGGCAGCATCTGATGCGGATTTGTCAGTATGAAAGACAAGCGCTACAAAGGTAGCGTCTTACTGGATGCGCAGCATCTCCTATCAACAGTACTTTGTTATACTCCCAAGTTGGAAGTGGCTCGTGAATGAATAACGGCCAGCATTTGACCTCCTCTGATAAGCTGTGACTGATATCAGCTAACGTATGGCTTTATCGTAGAGAGTATTTCAAACCGAAGGATCTTGAGTATATCGGGATGGAAGTGGCTGAATTCATGAAGCATTGACTCCTTGACCTCTGCAGTACCACGAAGTTGTTCCCCGTCAACTCCGCTGCGAGTGGGATGAATACCTACGAAATTCTGTACCTCGCCACTGTTTGGTCTCAGCCCAGAGATTCAAGTTATGGACGAATTCGCCTACCCTTGGCAAGAATACCAGACTATATGGCGTTCTTTTGCTGTACCCGCAGTATCCGCTATGATTGTTGCCCCTGGGGCTTTCCATTTGAGCAGTCGTGATAGGCAAGAATCATCTCTCAGTGTGTCCGTAGAGATAAGGAACCGGAATGCGCTCAGCCCTGATGGTGTCGGCTTAGCCTCGTGCTTGAGTGCAGCGCTCTTTACAACGGAGTGCAGCCCGTCAGCGGCAAGGATTAAATCGGCTTCACGCTTCGAGCCGTCTTCTAGCTGTATTATGCCTTCTGTAGTGTCCACATCCACTACCGGGGTCCCCAACCTCAGCGCTACAGGAGTGACTCCTTTGGCTATCCCTTCTCCGTCGTGCAGAGCTAACCTCAGGAGCTCTTTGTGCAGATCGACACGGTGCACAGCCATTGATGGAGCGCCATACTTCCTTCCCACGTCTTCGATATTTAGACTCGAAAGCTGCTCCAAAGTCGTCCCGTCAACGGTTTCCCAAGTCGTTAGCTGCTGTGCCCGCGCTTTCTCAAACGAAAACCCAAGACTTCTGAGCACAGTGACGCCATTCGGGAAGACAGTTAGAGCGGCGCCAATCTCCGTTGCAAATTTAGATTTCTCGTATATCTATGCAACGGATTTGAGTCGAAAGGTTCTAATGTTACGAGGATCTGCTGCTGACCTCTACTGAATGCCCCGCCTGTCGTAAAGCCACCGCTGCACAGAGACCCGCTATACCAGCTCCAACAATGATGACTTTGAGTGGCATCTCGATATGTTCTTAGCTCTTCTGGTCCACGGTGGTTATACTATCACTATGATTGCTCGAAGATTGCTTGGTTCAAGTTACGTCAACGAAGTTGGCAGATCAAACGTAACTTATCCCTGCATTCCATCATGCGACTTTCGGTAAATCGCCAAGACTTGAACTCCCCTCGGAGGTGTTCGTAAGATAACGCGCATGATAGGGCTAATTGATTGATTGATTGATTGATTGATTGATTGATTGATTCATAAACTGTCCCAGCGCCCGTAAAGGCGCTATGCAGTGTTATCTTCGCTCGGTCTTCCTATCTATATACATATCTTCGTATCTTAGATATCTAACGATACCTCGCGTAGGGGTGGTAGATTTGTGGCTATTAGCCTAAGCTCTGAACAGAGGCCTTTATTATCTTTTACGGCATTGCTATCGTAATCTAGAATACTGAATGAATCCTCGGCAAGTGGTGTAAAACCTTTTAGACTTGGTTGTCCTTCCACTAGTAGCCTATGTGTCTGTATATGCGTGATCGTTTTGGTAGGGTGGTGGGACGCGTGGGTTATAATTGCTTTGTGTGAGTCCGTATACGCGTGTTTGGCTGGTAGCTGCTGGCTGGAAGCTGCTGGCTGGAAGCTGCTGGCTGGAAGCTGCTGGCTGGAAGCTATTGTCTGGAAGCTGTCAGCTGCCCTATTTAGCCCGCGTGGTCGTGTACTGTATGTATGTAGTGCCAAGTTTGGGGCCGTATGGTCCTGTAGGGGGAGTCTCTTGGCTCTCCTCTTAAGTAGGGGGTTCGTAGCCAGCACCGCGTACAGGTGGACTCCCTTCGCTGGCCCATGATAGGGCTAAGACGAACATCAAAGGAGTCACGAACGTGTTCCCATATAATTATACCTACAATTTGCATTGCCGTGTGATGTATGAGCGTGTGATCTAAGGAAACAGTTCTCTATCATATTCCCAAATGGCCTCTGCGTGTCTGCGCTTCAACAAGTGAGTGATTGCTTGCGATTCCAGAGTCTGCAGACCGAGGAATACATGTCTCGTGCCATATCTTCCAGGAGAGGATCTACGCGCTAGCGAAAGCAGCGTGCACAGCGAGAAAGGTATTGAACTATGACCTGTGGCTCATTGACGACCACTCTGATGCAACCATGAGCACATTAATGTATCTGTTGACTGGCGAACAACGTCACCGCTACAGGAAAGCTTCGTCCTTTAGCGGTAGTTCTCCGTTCAGCAAGGTTCTATCACATGCAAACATCAGGCATTGGTCTCAGTACCGTTTCGACATCGAAAGGGACATCACCCGTCTCATATGGATAATCAAGGCTAAGGAGCCATTCTTGGCCCAAGAAAGCCGGCTTTCACTTAATGGGACGAAAAAGCTTCATCATAGTCTAATTAGATGAGAGCTCCTCTCGCTGACCAAGGCAATCAACTTCTCTTCGATTAAGTGCGAAGTCAATTCAAGATGAAATGCAGCTGTAGCTCTGGCAATACTGTCCGATAGAGTCTAATGAGATAATGAAAATAGCAGTCTTGCATTAATTCCACAAGCAACAACCACAATCCAAGCATTTTTTATCAAAGCAAGATCTCAAAATCCATGATCGATGAATGATGAAAGATGTTCATGAGAGGTAGTAAGAACATGTCTCTGACTGCGTGACGCCATGTTCATCTTCCGAGACACTATCTCCAACCAGTCAACTGTGAACATATTCATAGACCAAGAGGCGCTAAACATCGCCACACCGGGCTTTGCCTTGGAAACTGGCGTAGAAGAGAGCGAGATACGACTGCCTGCACGTAAGACGAAGTAAGAGATCCCATTCTTGAAATATCGTCAGTCGGTAATACCCCACGTCCGTAATTTACGCTGATAGATAGTCACTTTCCACGAGTAGAACTTCGGAATACCTGCACATACCAGACCTCCAAGCTTGTCATCAGACAGCCAAGAGTATTAAACATTGTGCTTCCAAGACCTCGGTTAAATGCTGGTAATACAGTTTCTGCACAATTACGTCTTTCGACGCAATGTCTCGGAGGGTACGGTATTCTGATGCCCGAAATTGCTGTCGTGCATGGACAGATGTGGAATGATCAACGTGGTAGTCCAGTGGCCTTTCGGCCTCTGAACGGAAAGAGAACCCGGATACGCGGGGTAACGGAGGGTTCCTATTATAGTGCTGTGTTCTAGTCTTCGAAGGATATGGTGAGTACGGTAAAAGTAGTGGAAACGTGGTAGCTAATTTAAGAGATCGTGTGTGTGGCGACCCAGACACTTTTTAGCTGCTGTCAAGGCCTGGTCATCCTTATTGTGACCGCCTTATCCAAGATACATTCATGCACATTGATCACAGGTGGCAGTCAATGAAGCTACACCATCTTACTGCGTCTGGAAATCAGCGCCAAGTGTATCCACGTATGGCGGTGAGGTACAAGTTCGTCAACCATGCTTGAACATTGCATTGGAACACAAAAAATGGGCTGAGTCGACCACGTATATGACTAGGGTTCGTGTGATGAGAAGTGTTAGCAGCGAAATCAATTTGCTAGGCTTAGACGCTGGCTTGGCGGGCATGTCGCCCCGTGAACACATTGAAACGACGTGCATGCAGCTATATGCATAAGTGCTCACTGGGTACCACGTCGCCGCCGTATCCACTTGGATTTGGTCGTGTGACGCCCCTTGTGGTAACATTAGGGACCCTACACTGGCCGTTGTCTGTGACACGTAGAGCTGGGTTTTATAGCCAATTTTTCTTGAACCCTGACTATTCCTAATCCTTTGCGCACTATCCTTCTGGTTTGCTTGTGTAGTACAGCACACTGGACGATATCGGAGAGTTATGTCATTATGTATCAGCACATCTATATAACAAATTTGTGGCTTCTAGGTGTAGATAAAAGTCGTTCTTATTAGACACGACAAAGATTTGATGGCGCGACAAAAGTCGACGATGAAGGTGATAGGCTGCAGCGGGGAGAAACTGCCTTCCCGTAGCGACTGGAAAGTAGGCTGAGCGCAGCTCATTTATCTAGACTTGACTTTCGAGACTGTGAGAGGAGGTTAGCTGACTGTCCGTCTTTCAAACAGATCTCGATGTGTATGGAAAGTGAATTACCACCTTCCAGTACTTGCTCCAGCACTTGCACGGTACTATCCAAATCCCACCAGACTTGCACCAGGTTGTCGAGATCACCGCTAAGCTCTCCTGGACGTGATATCTGGCATGGAGATGATATCGAAGTCGCATTTTTCTTGGTTTCCAACCCCTCCAGCCTTCCCTTAAAACATGTCATTATGTATCTCATCTTGTCCAACGTTCGTACGATCAACAATTCTTCCACTGCCGTTCTTCCCTCTTCAGTGACCTTGTATGTACCAATTACCGACTGCATGCCGTCCGAAGTGTCCACCATCGCCGACTCCTGCGCTTCAGTATGTTGGCTAAAGGCAAGAGTGTTGTAGTATTCTGAACACAGGCACTGCAGACTGCGAAGCATGGTGAGGATGCTCGTCGCTGAAAGCATGAGGACTTCTTGGTTGCCATTGTGCTGGCAGACTCGGCAATCTAAGACGTTTTTCCAGGGGATGAGGGCTTGCTGTGCGCTCGACAAGACAACGTCGAGTCGTGTTCGAATGTGTCGCTGCTCGATTTCCTTGAGGTGGCAAAGGAGCTCTGCGTGGTTTTGAACACAGTTGCAGGTAGCAGAAGACGCTATAGACCATGAAGACGTTAGAGCGATCATGTCTTGATGTTCCTCAGCATCGCTATTCATATTACCAAAGAGCTCGCTCAGATCGGGGCCACTTTGAAAGTTTTCCATATCGTCGAACAGGCTGGTAGGTGATGCGTAGGCCGAGTAGACCTGAGAGAATGGACGTGACTCATTGCTCGTGAATCCTCCGATGTATGGTGGCTGTTGCGTGAAGGGCGAGGTCCCAGTAAGGTCGTCAAAGTCATACCAGGAAGTCGGATCACTTGAGAAAGGGGTCAAGGCGCTGAATTCTGTGAGCGTGTGGGACCCATCTATTGATGTGTCTAGTACAGAGTCCATGGGCGTCTTATCCAGCAGCGGCGTCATACCGCGGCGGGCGTTGTTGTCGAGTGAAGTTGTCAAAGATGGTGCTTGACGGGGGAAACTTCGGTCGGGCTCGCTCTGATCGCTACCTCCGCTTTGATGCAGGCTCATACGATCTAGGGTGCGCTTGTTCTTGGTACCTCTCGGTCTGCCAATACGATTCGAGACGCTGAACCGGCATTGGTAGCTCGAGTCACGACAATTCGTGCAAGGTGTGCCACCAAATGGTGTGCCACCTGTACACTTCGTCTTGGCCTGGTGGCAAACATCGCAAGCGCTTCGAAGTTTTCTCGGTGGATGCTGCTTGTTGGGGTCTTTTTCGCGTGATTGTACCATGGTAGCATGTTCGAACACTAGGATAGGACGACAAAAGAGTATGTCTAGATATCCTCGACTCTTGATATAGAGCGTCGCTTTCAAGTAGGACAAGACATATCATGAGCTTCAAGCCTCCTTCAGTAACTGTATGGTGAAATTCAGAAGTGAAAGAAGCAATGTATCCGAGTGGGAGTTCTCCATGTCAAGCTGATGTCTTATATCCGAAGGGCTTTGAAAGGATGCGTGCTGACGCATGGCTCCTGTGACCGACAAAATAATCGTTCAACGCAGGGCGTTCTCCATGCCGTCTTCGGAGACAAGTGATCGACGTTGAGTAAGCCATTCTGGAGTCACATTGACATATGTTGTCGCAATCTGATACCAGTCCGCTAGAACGAATATAGTGATAGCTCCTCCGATGCAGGGGTTACAACCAGAATCCTTGCTTGCAACCCTGGCAAGTACAAGAATTCCTGCCTTCTGAATTGCCTGACTGCAAGAATGGTGTTGGCCTAGTCCGTTTTTGCCTCATGTATATCCTGTGTACTGGAAGAGATATGTTACTAAAACTGCCACTTGGGTTTCATACGCGTAATTTAACGTTAGCGCACGACAGCTCGCTATTTTTGTCTTCCTCTCGTGCGGCTAAACTACAGCGTGTAACATTCACCTGGCTCTGTCAGGACGAAGCACTGGCTCATGAGGAGCATGACGTTGCGACAGCTGTGGAGGCGTTCCAGGTGAAGCGCACGGAAATTTTCAATAGCTAAAGGCACAGCCTAACTCAATCCTCAGTACCGGGAGACTTCCTTGCTAACGGCACCTTGGTACGAAACAGAGGAGCCTTACGATTGCATACCTTGGACATGGGAACGTTCAAAGGTTAGGCGACTGAAGGAAGAGGCTTGAAGATTAGGGAGGCTCCATTTTCTGCATTCCGCCTAGGCCAAGCAGGGTTTTCGAACAACCTTACAAGGTACACAACCCATCAAGGATACGATCAATCTTGTGGAGAAGAAGTGGACCAATGCCGAGCTGGGAGTGAGCACATGGCGGATCGGGATACATCGAAAGGAGAAAGTCGCGGCGAGATAAGTCCGATAGCTGAATAAGGTTCCACTATAGTATCATCAATTGGGGGCTGAGCAAAGGAAAATAACTATGGCGCAAAGAAGATACACATCCAACTTTGCAGCCCTTATTAAGCCTCTTTAGCCGTTGATGCTTGATCAAGCCTATATAAAACCGTAGAATTCCATGATAGTCAAACTACTACGTCGTCATCGCTTGGTTCATTCATGCCATCGTCTCGGGGTTCAACTTGACGTCTCGGGCTTTGACTTGAAATATTCAACTGAGGCCTTGAGTGAGTAATCTACGGAGCGATCTACCGAGGTGCAAATCCTCAGTCTGTGCGTTGGCGAATATATTGAACCCCCATGCAAGCCATGTAGCTGAACATGGACTTTATGCCCCACGCCATTCATATAAGCTTATTCCTAGCGCTCTCTACCACTTGAAAGGTCACTGTGATCGTCGTGGAAGTCGACACAGGCACAGTCGTAGATGCACTACCAAGCAAAGAAGCAAATTGTCAGACAACAATCAGGCTGCCGGGATTATGGATTCCCAACTAGAACAGCTGTCCCTCCCAAATTCCTCATTGAAGAGCCTGATTGCGCAGATGTGACTTCCTGCAGGTCAAAGTGAATGCCAACTTTATCACCGATCTACAGGCTTGCCAGGTGGCAACGGCACGGGAGATCAGGACTACGGCTACGGACGGGAGGACCACTGCCATAAGCCAGCAAGGGAGGTCAGGGAATGTTGGTCGCAATTCGAGTGCAGATAGGTTATTTGACGTATCCTTTGTCTACCTCAACGCAACTATGCACAGGAGGATGCAAGTTTGCTAAGAGAGTGCAAGGTGACAGGGATTTCCATGACGCGTCTCGAAGCATGTTCGTATATGCCACTGGGATCAGCTCACTGCGGGTTAGCAATTTGCTTGACGATAACGGCGTCACATCCGCACAAATCCCAGCTTATAAAGCATTGCTTGGCTACTAGCAATCATCTTGCATATTATAGCAAGGCTTGACCGAGGCCCGGACTCGCCCGAGCTGGAATAGAACGGCTGCGGGCCTCAGCATGCAGCGAGCATCATGTTCACATCGAATTGTTGCATGAGATTGCGGAGCAGTGGCTCTTGATCACCCGACCATACGGGTAAGGAGACAGCTCAGCTGCTTGGCGGGAACGATTCGAGCCTGGCGGACGGCAGAAGGTTGCCAAGTGCTTGGCACGAATGTCCGATATTGTTTAGACGTACATGATTCCTATTCAGATACACTGCTGTTGTTTGTCAAGCCTGGATATCGAACCACCATGAGAAGGTTGTCGCCAAGCAGAAAATGCATGCGAGACATCGTCCTCATAGACGCATGTCATCCTTGGCAATGCAAATATATCCGCCGACAGGTGCGGCTGCATCTAGTACATATCACATCATCTAGGTCTTCTTTCGCTGCCGATTCATCACATTTCCTGTCTTGAGAATCCCTCCTGCGCACCCGATTCGGGCCATGACTCGTGTGCTGCAGATTAGGCTGGAATTTGGGGTAGATTCATTAACAAGGATTGTCAAGAGCCCGTTAGTTGGACTCTTCTAGTGAATTGATTGTCGAGAGCTCGTACGGCCTCAGCGGGGACCGCATTGAGAGCCAAGAGAGTAGAGTGAGATACGTTTGCCGGAGATACCGAAAGTTCAAGAGAACCATGACCACCAAATCTTGGCAGAGCTTGGCTTATCGTACCTCGTATTCGACCATTCTGGGCTGTCTGAGCAATCGATGGAACGGATGAGGTGATCAGAACAGTACAGAACATTCCTCGAGATAGAGCAAACTGCAGCTGAAAATGAGACATGGCCCGTATTCTTGAAGCCCAGATCAACTGATCATGTGGTCATGTTCCAGCCTCATAGGCATCGACCATAGCAAGTCCTGGATACGTCGCCCACCAAATAAGCTGGGTAACAAAGTACCAAGTTCTTGACCTTTTCCATTTCTTCAAGAGCCACGAATAACAAGTCTTGGAATTATTGTGAGCTGGAGAGTGGTGGAATCCAAGTAAGCGGGACCAAACAATTTAGATTTCCACTCAAGGTGAGCGCTCGATACGGCGACTTAGATCGGAACAAGGCCACGGACCTACGTAATTTCAGCTCCTCGTCCCTTCGCTGTTACGGTCATAGAGATTGCAACAATGTGACTAGCTCGAATCTTCGAGATAATTCTTCTACCTAGGGTGACAACAGTTTTGTATAAATCACGGTAAAACACAACATGAGTTGCAGTCAAAGCTTATGAGTCAGGTTCTCTGTGGAAGTCCTAGTAACAGGAAGTATGTCAAAAGGGATAGAATATTTGAAATGGCTACGTCCTGGACTCCGTTTCCATCGTATCATCCATCATCCCTCCAGCCAAATTCTCAATAACATTAACCTTATCAAGTTACATTAATGGCAACTCGACGACTTACTCCCGTATGTGATTAATCGTGGTTTCTTGTGAACTGGAGTCGGCAAATCCGACTGGTGCTACAGTCTTTTCTGCTTCGGTGTCTACCACAACGGCGCTTACTCTAGTCGAGCGAGCAAGAGACTGGTCCTTGAATCGTTCTCTGCCAAGAACGATTCCATGTCTGTTGACTCTAGACCAGTCTGTATGTAGCCTCGCAAGAAGAAGGCAAGTCTGTAAATTGATCTGTCAACGAAAGGGGGAGTCTACTCATAGACATGATTAGTCTCAGATCCTCAAATGATATTGTCAAAGTGTATGCTCGCTGCTGCCTTGACCAAATGTTTATCAGGTATATGCACAGAGTAGTTTCCCGGTGCTATAGCAATCAATCGGCAAGACCTCCTCATTTCAAGCCTGTTACAGCGATGCATTCTCGACTCCTTTTCCAGTCTGGATGTTCTCTCCATTTTCCAAAGATGCCCTAGTATCAGCCCAATGCTTCATACCAACGGTCAACCTCGCAACCAAATCTTTGTTCTGCGCTTCTTCCTCAAAACTGACCCTATCAGTCCACCAATCTAACCAAGACTCTGCCCGTGACCCTTCCTGCGCATCGAAAAGGCCAACACTAACATCGATAAGATTTGGCCTCTCATCACAATGCCAGAATACTGTAGCTCCGCATTTGCCGCAAAACTCTCTATAGACCCCCGCTGAGCTCTGATACTGCTTCAAAGTGCCCATGTCAAAATGTAGGGGTTTGCCGTTGAGCTGTAAGATGTTCGGTTTTGGGATGAAGGCCCATGTCTGGATGTCGTAGCCAGACGTCCATCGACAAGAGGTGCAAGCACATGTTCCCGCCAAGTACTTCGTGTCATTAGCACGAAGCCACCATTTTATATCAGCTTCATTCTTAGAAGACTCGCAAATGTAGGGTTTTATCAAGTCTGGCCAAGGTGAAGACATTGCGCAGGACATCTTGTCCGGTTTGGTTATCTTGAATTGGACACCTCGACATTGGCAGTAAGCTTGCAGTTCAGTCGTCCCATCATTTGTCGAGTTCGTGCGTCGAATTTTCTGGTACTCTACAGGTTTGATCTCGCTTGAGCGGCCTTCATATGCTGGTATATCGGAAAGCCAAACGGCCAGTCCACCGTCTTTCGCAGCTGGCACGAAGATCTGCTTGCGTAATTCGAGGACACCATCGACTCTTCTTAGAATGCCACTACAAATATGTGGTCTGGGCCTTTCTGAATCCTTGAAATAGATATTGGCACCACAGTGATTGCAAAAGGACCGCGTGGCAGTCTTTGAGCTTTCATAGTCAACAATGGGTCCCTCGACCTGCCAATTAGTCGTTCCATCTGGGAGCAGAAAACAAGAGGCACATAAAAGACCTGACTGATGACGGCATATGTTGCAATGACAGAGGTCCAGGGGTAAGGGTAATTTCGCTGTAGGAACATTGGCAGAGCCGATCACCTTGCTGCAAGCACAAGAGAAGTGGAGAGTAGTAATCTCGTTGCCTGTCATGCTAACGGCCACTGCGACCCTGCAAATCTATGCTATCCGTGGAAATGTTTAGGCGCACTCTAGAGTAGCATAGACTGATGATAGATAGATACGGTGACGTATCACATGGTCTTGTTGTCTGCTTATCCTCTTGGCGACATCGTTATTGAAATAGTTCACTGCCCTGCCGGCTACCCTGCTCTAACTCTACTTGCACTAGATTCCTGCTATTGATCTTCGCGGGTCTAGCTGTAGGTCGTGTAATATTCTATAGTCTTCATACTCAACCTTTCATCGAAGTTCGTCCGGTTGGTGAGGTGTTGAATTATGTGAATGTTCACCATGTGTGCCCCTGAAGCAGGACAGTTCCGGGCGGCAACCCAGCAAGGCTACCCGACACGTAAACGACCGTGAATCCTCCTAGATGTGCCTACACAACTTGATCACGCTATCTTCTGCTTCCCACAAAGTACCTTAGCGATGGAGCCTGGCGTCGCCGCTGCAGCTTATGGCGTCGAGACTGCCGCAGAGGGTGCAGTGGGAGCTGCCATCGCCATCGCCAAATCGACGATGCCATTGAAAGCCAGGTGGACTCGCATCCCAACGAACATGGTATTACCCCGCTCATCACACTCATTGTCCATCGTTAAGAGCAAGATTTACATCTTCGGAGGGGAAGAGCAACCTCGACAGCCAGTTGATAACCACGTCCATGTCTTCACATTGCCATCATCAGAGCATGATGAGGTGGACTACCAAGTTATCCCCGCCCAAGCTGCTACTGAGAAGGGGGAGTTACCTCCACCACGCGTTGGTCACACGGCTGATGCCGTTGATGATCGCATATATGTCTTCGGAGGCAGAGGTGGCAAGGCAATGAAGCCATTAGAAGAAAATGGACGCGTGTGGGTTTTCGACACCAAGATGAATCAATGGAGCTATCTAGATCCCGTAGGGCGCTCACCCTGCCCAGATGCTCGATCATACCATACCTCTACAGCCACTGAGCATCCTTTGAGCCAGCCGCAGGTGCCGACCGGGCCACCATCGGGTTCTTTGGCCTCTGCCTTTACGACAGATCCTACGAGTGAGAAGACGGACTACACAGAGAACCCACTAGGAACCTCAGGCTCAGGTGCCGATGACCACGGGACTCTCTTTATCCATGGTGGTTGTCCTGCATCAGGCCGAGTCGCTGACATCTGGGCATTCGACATAGCAGCTCGGACGTGGTCTCGATACCCTGACATACCAGGACCGGCTCGGGGAGGGCCAAGCCTTTGTTTGGCTAAAGAAAAGTTATATCGCTTTGGCGGCTTCGATGGAGAGAAAGAGCTGGGTGGCCCGATACAATATCTACGTCTTACAAGGTCGACATTTGACGACAAGGGGGGCAAGGGAGAGCTTGCGGTCACACCACTCACAGGCCAATGGGAGAGTGTTGAATCGCTAGCTGGCACTCCTACACCAGGCAACCGGAGCGTTGCTGGGCTACAGCCAGTTACTACAGGGCAGGGGCGGAATTATCTACTCTTGTTCCTCGGTGAAAGAGACCCTAGCGCCTCGGGACATGACGCTGCGGGTAATTTTTGGGACGATATATGGTCATTCCAATTAGCACCAGAGGGGATGACTGCTGCAAGTCTTAAAGATGCCACAAGAGAATTGTTCGGAGCTAAGACTGCTGAGAATACGTGGGCACGCGTTGACGTTCCAGAAACATCCATGAGTGGAAGAACTGAGCACCCAGGTTCTCGTGGCTGGTTTGCCAGCGCACAAGGCCAGGACTTCGATCCGCTGAGTGTCGTGCTGTGGGGTGGAGTGAACGATGACAACTCAAGAGCTAGCGACGGTTGGATTCTGACACTCCAGACTTAAATACATAGGAGCGGCTAGGTCAGGTGTAAAGCTCAGCCTAGCACCAATATCCCTTATGCCGTTATGAATCTTACGACAGGAGTCAATTACAGACATGCAGTGTGAATTGATAGCAAGCCATTGCTGTAAATTGAATGGGCCATATATGTAGCCTGAGCCGTATTATATTGTGCACTAACGCTAGCTTCTACGTTACAGTACCGGAGCTTGCCAGCGCCAAGCCCGACAAATCCCTTCTCCTTCCTCACACATCCCTCTGTCTTGACTTTCTACATACGAGTTTTCAGAAACAACACGAAAGGCACGACCCTTTAAATTGGTAGAATATCTAATCTGCCTCTTGGCGATATCGAATTTTCCCTCCACAACGTCTCCTATATATATAATATCCCCGCAAGCTGGAAGATCGCTGTCTTCGTTCTGTCCGACCTCAAAACTACCACTCTCACTGTTACCACTCCTAAACGCAAGCACAATGACTAGCCCGCAATTCCTCTAAAGTGGTAATTGTTATTCGAGCTACCCTTTAGTAACAATCACCCAACTTTGGGGTAATGCTGGGAAAACTGGGGTACCCCCTCGTCATCGGCGCCGCCGCAACATTCACCCAAATATACTACGTCAACAAGGAAGTTAGGAAGGAGATCAATGAGGGATTCAACAAGGCTATGGAGGAGATCCATGAGGGATTCAAGAAGGCTAAGGAAGACCTTGTCAAAGATTCGGAGAAAAAAATATCCGAATCTATCCAAGAAGCCGTGAAAACTGGATTACAATCATTACGCGCAGAGCTCGCCTCTACCATGGACGACGTCGCCAAAGACCACGTGAAATCTATGATAAAGGAGGAACTCACTACGGTAGAATCGGCCATTGCGGACCTTAGAGGTTCAGTCACTTACCTCGATCATGTGACAACGATCCTCATGAAGAAAAAGTAAGATCTGGGGCTGAGACTTGGAAGGTGTGGGGAGCCCCGGGGGGGAGAAGGGGGGGAGAAGGGGGGGAGGGGGGTAGATGCCCGTTTAGAGGGGGTTTAGGGCTCTATCGTATACTTGATGGCTAAGCTGTTTAATTGACTTCCTATCCTTTCTGGCATGCTGCCCTAGTGCAGTAACACACAGAGCTGTACCTTAATGAAGGTTCTCGTCCAACTTTCATCTCAGGCTTGCCAGACAATGCGGCATACGGTCCATCCAATTCTGAGCGAGTACGACATGCCTCGACTGTTCTTCGCATGTGCGTCGGGAGGTTCGAAATACATCGCGAGGTTCTATGTCCAAGTTGCATTCTTATAGACAGGCATGTGAACAACAAGAAGGTGCAACTGCTTCGCGTTCCTAAGCGAGCAGATCAACTGGAAGGGGCGCCGCATCTGTCCTGAAGGAGGAAACAATAGTTCTTGCCCCCTTTTCGCCTTACTGATACGCTCGTCTTTGACGTCCTACAGCCTACTCATTATCCCTACCGTATCTTTTCAAGCTTCTCATTCCGTTAACAATCCTGGTGCTTGGCCACACGGACTGGTCCTTGGCCGGCACGCTTCTTCGTTAGATGTGATGGCAATGACTACCATGCCCATTGCCTGTGTTGCTGGAGCGCACATATCCCCTTCGGTAACCTCCGTTCCTTGAACAATACCTTCAACTCTTGTATGGATGGTCACTAACGTGAGTGTCTCATGTAGCAACTCCCCACCAGACGCAAAGCACCAGCGCCAATAGTCCCTGGCGGCTATCCTTTCCTAGCGAGAAGTGCACCGGTTAGCGATGCAGGGTCACCCAGCCCTGGTCTCCTGACGCCTCCTGTGGCGGGCTCACGTAGCATGAGTCCGCCCCCAAGGGAGGAAGCCGACGACTACCTCAACCACGGCCGTCGAAGGCACGGGAGGAATCACGTGGGGAAACAGGCAAGGAGGCATGATAATACGAGAGAGGAAGCTGGACTGGTTAGCTCTGGTCTGTGGACCCCTGCCTCCGGAACTAGGTCCGTTGACAGACGAGAATCCTGGGATGCCTCGACTGAGGCGAGTGATGGCGACAACATTGCCGATGCACCCTGCTTCATGAACACGAACCAGCTGAAATTGAATACTAAAACGCAAGATCATCAAACAACTACAGGATGCGAGCCAGTGCGTGTACCAACGTGGTCAATGTTCAGCTCATCAGTCGACGAAGTCAAAGATGTAGATTCACCCGCCATGAAAGCTCTTCGATCGCTGAGCCAACCGCCATCTCCTGACGTAAAGAATGGCTCCTTACGACGCATGTCAAGTGCCCTCGCAGCCACCTTTGGGTTGCTAACCAAAAAGAACCCGACCTCAGACTCCTCGGACAAAGCAGACAGACGTTCAGAAGCCTCGCAAGAACGCAGCGCACACCGCAATAATATTTCGAATCCCACTCGTGGGCCCAGCCGACGTACGACTTTCAAAGGCAGCAAAGTCGTCTCAGGTATGCTCGGAACCCCAGCTACAATCACATTGAGAAAAGCCAGCAACGTGTACACGCCTAGCCCGGTATTGTCCTCGATGAATGCGTCGCTAGTCAATGAGTGTATACATAAGTCAGAACCTAGCGCTCCCGCGTCTGAACTGCTTGCCTTCTATTCAACACCAGGAGCTTTAAGCGCAAGTCCTCCGACGCCCCACACAAAATTGCCTGACGAGTCCGGCTCTCCGTTAAGCTTGAACACAGAGGCGTCCTCGTGTCCGAATCTTTCGCCACGGTCAGCACGAAAGAGGTCTGTGTCTATGGTTCTGTTCAAGAAGGATCGCCGGTGCAGTTATCCAGCAGAAGCTACCCTCACTTTTGCAGATGTACATGTCGCACCAGGATCATTCGCGACTGAATCAAGGTTCGGGAAAGAGTCTTTGATGTCTGCAGAATGCCTTCGACGTATCAGTGTCGTCCATTTCCGGTCTCGTAATAGCGTCCACGAGGTCATATGGAGGGAAGATGAAACCACCAGTGGTAGCAGCCTCGCAAGCAATTCAACAAGTCCACCACGTCAGACCTGCTTCTCTCGATCGGACACCATTGGACCTGAGGGCGAAAACAGCTTGATCGGGCATCCGGGAACTACAATGAAAAGCCAGGATACTCAACTTCCTGTTGCTCCAGTCTCCACACCAAATGTTGATAGACCGCAGGAAGCCCTCGCACAATGGTCTTGGGGAGAGCCAACATCCTCAGCTGGGCTGATAGACCAAGCAATGGCCCCCACCAGTGCGAATTGGGGACTCGTTATTCCGACTAGTGCCTCTGATTCGAATCTCTTTGCTCAACGGAAGTCTTCGGTACCAAGGAAGCCCTCCAGCTTTGAACCACATAGCGTCAACTCCTTCCCGCCCTTTCTAGATCGCAGCTCGACGTCTGAGTGGTCGCGAGAACCTCCTATCGATCCAGACGGCCCTCTAACCGGCCGCAGCCAACACTTTCAAGAACTTGAGAACACTCACTTTGCTGGAGCGGGCGTGGGTGTAATGAGAATGCCAGATTTTGGCTCTGCAGGCCAGATTAGTAGCCTTGGCCAGGTCCAAGAGAGTCTTGGAGGCAGGAGACTGAGCTCTCACCCGTACGCTCCTCCTAGGGTTGGACCAAATGGCAGGATTGGATCGAGTATTGGGGCCAGTTCGCATGTGCGAGTTCACGCTGGGCATAATTCATGAGTTTGGAAATATCTTAGAGTACTTCGTTACCTTCATTCAAGGGGCTGGCCTGTCCATTTTACAATGTCCTCCTTAAGGAAAGTACAGCCTGCGCCAAGCCTCAGGACAGACTATCATCGTGCCTTCTTGCTTCAAGAATGCACAAGTGATCTTCGAGCATATTTGTCTATATCAAGTAGTCGCGCTGCTATGCACACAGAGCTCAGGAACACCATAGACTTCCAACCAAACGCAAGCAGTCTTCGCCAAATTGTCCCTCAGCTTCCAAAGAAGTTCAAGCGTGCATGCAGAGAGTTGGACGCACATCGTGTTATGTTGGCAAGTCGCTCTCGCAGCGGGAAGCAGGATTTGTCCGACAGAATCCATGAACCTCTACGATCGTGGACTTCCCTGGCTCATGTGCGTGCCAATTTTGTCGAAGAAGCAGGCTCCCCTCCTATCTCGATGCTTCTCCTCCATAACTGCATTAGCCTCGTCTTCAATCTCCCCGGGGTGATCCAGATATCGCTAGTTATTTCGATATATTTGGAATGTGACGATCCCACTAAGGCGAAGGAGAGCTACGAGGCGCAGACTTGCGTCCAGTGTGGGCGAACGGATGGTAGCATTGGTATGTTCAATGCCTGAGAAACCATTATCGTTCTCTTCGTTTCTGCTTCACTGATAGCTTTCGGGTCAAGGAATTGCTCTTCCGCATGGTGCCAGGATGCTGCTATATGAACGGAAAAGGAAGCTCTAGTGCTGTAAAGGCAAGAATGTAGTTGCCTGGTCGCGAGTCTTCGAGATACTGTGCGTTGAAATTGGGTCGCTCCTTACCATACGAATCCCACCAACTTGAGGTTATCAAATAGAAGATATTGGGATCTAAGTGAAGCTTTCTCCCGCTTGCTCTGCCTGTTCGTCCTGCCGGTCCAGGCTCGTATGAAGCTTGAGCTCTCGCATTAGCATTCCGCTGGCAAGGCCTAGGAAAGCCATGCCCACCAATGTCCAGAAAGCGGCCTTAAGAGCGAGCATAAAGCTCTCCCGCACCACGTCCTCATCCTTTGGTTGCAGAAGCTTCAATGCATCTAAATCACCTCTAATCCTGTCGATCAAGTCCGCTGCGTGCTCACGCTGTCCCAGCTTTGACCATAGTTGGCTATTCAGAACGTTTTGGAAAACAGCAGACGCAATAGCCACGCCGATGACGGAGCCGGTGGAGCGAAAGCCGTATTGCAATGAAGTTACAACGGCCTGTTCTTCATGCTCGACGGCACTGATGAGAGCGAGTAGCGTCACTATGAGCATACTTCCTATTGCAAGACCAGCGATACTCAGGGAGAAGATTGTCGTCCAGACCGGCGTCGACAGAGAGGACATTGCTATCGATATGGTAGCGAGTAGCATGAGGATCAAGGTGACTATATTTAGCCATTTGTATTTGCCAGTTCTATTTGTGATCATTCCTGCCCCGAATGAGCCCACAGCCGTCGTAATGCTGAAAGGGATAAGCGAAGCCCCCGCAGCTGTAGCAGACAAACCCCGAACTCGGAAGAAGATGACCGTGTAGAAGTCCAGGGCATAGGCGATCATCATGAAGAACCAGCTGGTGAAGCATGCACCAGCCACTGTGCGATTGAGTACAAGCCGAACAGGTACGACTGGCTCACGGGCGAACTTCTCCTCCACAGTAACAAACGCACAGAAGAACATGGCAGACAGTGGTAGGGCGGTCAGCACCAATGGGTGTGTCCATGGAACGATGTTACCACCAGAGTTGAGGCCCGTTATGAAGACGACCAGTGTAACTATTAGCAAGAAGCATCCCAGGAAATCCACACGCTTGATTCGAGACGCGCCCTCCGAGATCTTCGGCTTTTCCACATGCACATATATCATAACCACAGACGCCAGAGTTAAGGGGAGCTGCACTAGGAATGCGAGTCTCCAGTCCCAGACATCGTCAAGAAATCCACTGAAGACGCCCCCCAGGCCATTTCCAAGAGCCCAGCATACATTGCTTAGGCCTTGCCACAGACCCCGCCTACGCGGCGGAACGTAATCACTGGCGATGATGGTTGAGATGGTATTCAGGCCTCCTCCGCCCAGCCCAGCTAACGCTCGTCCCAAGATGATCATTGTCGGATTTTGAGCAATGCCGCATATTGAATTGCCTAGAGCAAAGAGCAAATTAGAGAGCAGGAGTCCATTGCGCCGGGAATAGATATCTGTCAGCTTTCCGGCCAACGGCTGAGTTGCCGCAGTTGCAATCAAATATGCGGTTGCGAGCCACGCGAGAAGTGGCAGAGAATGGAACTCCGTGGCAATTGATGACCCGATGGTGGCAATGAGCGATGCGTCTGTTGCAGATCAGTAAGCCAAATCTGGGACATACAACAACGCGAACACCTAGCACTGTTCTTGAAGGTTTCGCATACTCACCTAGACCGGCGCAAAACGTTCCTATCCAAACACTGGTCATGATCCATATCAGTTTTCGTGAGCTGATCTCCTCTACAACATCGTCGTTTTGGACGATGTCCTTTGCGTCACCTTGCTGAGCATTGCTTCTTTGGGCTTTGGGTAGTAAGGGACTTTCTTCGGTGTTGCTCGGCTCTTCGTCAAGTGCAGTGGTACGCATGTTGTCCTTATCGCCAATTACCTAGAGACAACGACAAACGTGTTCTGAGGAAAGAAGGTCTTAACACGAGATTGTTTAGAAGCCGAAGAAAGTATCATCTTCAAATTAGCTCATGTGATAGAAATTCTTGTTTCGAGGTTGTGGAACGGTTATAGTTGAGTTGGAGAAGAGGGCCCCACACTATTTACGCTAAGTCGGCTTCATTCAGATTAAGAGAGGATCAGGCGACGAGCGAACACCGCCGAATCGCGCATCAGATTACATCAATCTTCGAACGTACCCGGAAGATTGCGTCTGCCTTGATGATGCAATATCATTTCCCTTGACCGTTTTCTTGACGCATACTTGAAATTATGCATATTCCGGCCCCTGCAAGTTCCGTGCAGCCCAATACCGCACCCGGGAAGATCTTCCAGGTGGAAGTAGAATTGCTATAATGTGCCTTCATCTGACTGTGAACATCTTGACAGTTTTCTAGCAGATATACAATGGAGCAGTCTGATGCGGTCCTGGATACGACTCTCGCCGATCTATATGCCAACGATAGCCATGTCGATGACAGACCTCTGTCACTAGTCCCATGCTACTGGTGCTCGGATGTTGATTACACAGAGACTGTCGCCAAAACGTCTAAGTACCTCTATCAAGGCACAGCGGCACCAACAACACCAGCAGAAATCCGTGATCTTGTTATACAATGTCTCAGCTTGGAGAGCCAGCGATTCGCCTTTGCAGCCGGGAATATGGAGACAACCTTTTTCGACTTCGAGAATCGAGTTGGCAGGCTTGACGCTATCAAAACGATGAAGACTCTTCACAAAAGGCAACGCCCAAAACTCAATTTTGCTGCAGGCCTCGAAGATTTGATGGCCAAGAACGCCGAAGCACAGCTTGTTGTAATCGTTCCTCACGAAAGTCTCGCTTCTCACCCACAAGTTGTCGATCCCGATGTACTCTATGAGCTTCTATCGAAACGCTGTCTAGCACTATCTGGCCTTCCAACACCAAAGACCGAAATCTTCGACTTGGACCAACTTCATGGGTCTGTCTCCGGCAAGCTTGACCTGGCCGAAACATGGATCCGTGGCTTCCCTCTTCCACGTGTCTTCAAGACGCAGCAAGGCATGTCAAGTGTTGGCACCTTTCTTGTCCGGACGGAGAGGGAGCGTGAAGCCTTGATCGGCCATCTCAGAAAGGACATTCTCCTCACCACGTTGGGAGGTGTCAACTTCACCAATAGACACCTCTTTCCTTCCTCACTGCTCGCACAGAAGATGATTATGGAACTCTCAGACTGCTTTTCAACGGCTTTCTGGGTACGAAAGAATGCTGACTGCCAATTCCTGGGAGCTTGCAGACAAGACTTTTCCGAGACTAACGCGTGGCTTGGCGCGACCATACGCTATTCGGAGCAAGAAGCACTAAAGCGCAAGTTGTGGACAACGGTGTCCCAAATTACCCAGTTCCTCCATGAATGGGGCTACTACGGCCCCGCTGGTGCTGACATTATGATTGAAGACGACGGACGCCAGAATTTGCAGCAATGGATCATTGACCTCAATGTTCGCATGACGGGGTCCCTGACGCTTGCTTTCCTCAAAGGGCACTTCACTTCCCGAAGACTCGATGAAGCTTGCATCACACAACGCTTCAAGTTTCCCATGAAGCAGGACAGATTCCGCAAAATGTTCTCTTCCGAGATCAAAGCTGGAAGACTGATCATTGTGGCTTGGTTCACTGATCCGCAGACTAGTCATAGCTCGGCCAATGTAATCTTGGGAGCAGAGGATGGAGTCGCATTGCAGATTCTGCATGATAATGTTAAGGCTGCCTCTGTCTGATTCTGCTGCGTCTGGAGCAAGTTCTCTTATGAAAGTCCAGACGACTCTCACAAAACTCCCAAACGTCCCAAAAGTTCTGATCTGCATTTGCGTAGTTGGCATACCTAGGAGATGAAACATGAGGAATGCGAACTCGTCAGCGAGGAATGTAAATACTCTACAACCTAATAAACAGGAGCCAACACACATTCATCTTGAACCCAATCTACACTTCCACAAAACCAACATCACACCCCCCAAATGTCAATGCTCAGAACACTAACAGCCCAAACCATGAACCCCAAAACACCCCCCTCAACTCCCTTCCTAGAAAAAGGTCCCACCCGCAACTCCAAACGCACAAAACCCATTTACGGCGCCAGCCACCGCCACCCCGCCCCGTACTCCAGCGTACTCTACACGCGCTTCCTCCACGCCGTGATACTCGTCCTCCTATGCAGCCTCACAGCCCTCTACCGCCTCCACTTCCACCCGCACAATGCATTCCCACTGCCCTGGTCCACCACCTTCGCGAACGACGCAAGTAACTTCGACGCCGACATAATCGCCCAACTACGCACTTGCCCCTTATCCCTTTCCCCCGACGAAATCCTCTGTATCGAGAGTAATGATGGCTTCTTGAGGCCCGCGGACCCTGGACACCTTGCTCAAGCTTACGGTGGTCTTTCTTCTGCTAGCCTTGAGTTGTTGAAGGCGGAGGGGCAGGGAGATGTAGAGAAGGAGAGGGAGAGGGAGGCGTGGATCGATATGCAGAGGGGGTTGGAGGGGTTGTGGGGGAGGTTGGTGGAGAGTAGGTGTAAGTGTGAGAATGCGGAGGCGCTGGATCGGGCTTATGAGGGGTTGAGGGAGAGGGCGGGGGGGATGGGGAGGGGGAAGGGGAGGGGGGGATATTTGTGATAGGGAGGGGAGAATTTGGGAACGAGAGGCCGGAACACAGGGTTGTGGGAGGGTAGAGCCGTTTCGGTGCGATGATGAGAATTTCCTGTAGGCGTTGAGATATACTAGGCATTTGATCTTCTTACCCTTTTAATCTAATGAAATGAGAGGCCTTGTAGTTCATATGATAACCGCATCATTTCCCAAGTTGAATCAAGGTACTCGATCAGTCTCATGTGAAGCTTGGAACTTTGAGTCACGAGCTAAACCTTGATAGGGATTAAGAGCCAAAATTGCTGGTTGTAAAATGGTGCGTAGGTTCCGAGTTTGCATATGTGACTAATAATCATTACTTTCGAAATAGGAATCAACTTACAATACATTGCTAGACGCCCACACTTCAAAAGACAGTAACACTATCGTTCAATCCGCCCCTTCAATTTTCCTCTCCCACCTCCCCCTCAACTCCCACATCTTCACCCCCATCCTACACCTCGACCATCCCCTCCCCCTCCCCTCTTCCCTCAGCACCGCCTGAGCAACCGCCCACCCTAGTTTCTGCTCGCTTCGATTGCGCTCATAACAGCAGTCACAGATTTCGAAATGTGGAACCTTGGGCACTGTACCAAGACTCCAAGAGGTGCAGGTATGCTTTTCGAGGAACGTTGGGCAGCGCTGTAGTTCTTCGATGTGGTGGAGGTCGTGGCAGCCGGGGCAGACGTGGGCAAGGAGTTTGCACATAGTGGATTCTTTCTTTTCCTGCTAGACGTTGGTTGATGTTGTGTTGGGTGTAAGGGATGAGGGAAACATTGTGGAGGCTGATAGATAGAGATATATGGGACAGCGAAAGCATCGAGTAGCGAGTGTGGGGTTATTGTGTAGAATCGCAACGAGCATTGTTGTGTGGAACAATTGCATTGTCAGGCTATGCCCCCACGCAGCACAAGGACGTTGATGAGAATGCAGGTGGACTTTCGGTGCACTGCTTTGTCCTGGTTTCATATTGGACAAAGAGTGGTTCGATCGGAGAGTTGCAATGCATACAAGCCAGGAACTGAAGAAGTTCGGACGGAAACAGCACGTGAAGGTATGAAAACCGAGGATTGGGGCACAAGCCCTTTGGTCAATACGTTGTATTATACACGCTAGTGTACAGAATGTGCTATGCTAATGTAGACTAAGGTGGAATCTTTTGTGGAGAGGAGATGCAGCGCCACGCCATGCCATATGATATGATATAGAGTACACTCGGTGTTAATTCTTTTTAGCACCAGCGTTCTCAGCCGCTAAACTTTGAGCCTGACTAGCGATACCTCCCTTCTCAGTATTCCCAAAGGCCTTAGTCTCGCGACTATGCATGGTATCCCCATCCTCTTTTGTCACATTCTCGGGTTCCGTCTCCATCTTGGTTGCCACTTTTTCGGCTTGCTCAACGTAGTTCGCCTTGCGGTCAAGTTGGCTTTGTTCGGCAGGGTCAAGTGTGGTATTGGTCTGGCTGGTGGGGCCTTGCTGGTTGCCGGTTGATGTCTCCTGATTGCGTTGTTTGGTCAACTCGGATTGCATTTGAGCGGACTTCGAGCCTATGGCGCGTTAACTGAAGGTGATCATGAGGCTCAGAGCTACAAGGATTCACCTTTGAAAGTGCCGCCTTCTTGCTTTGAGACCTCGGAGATGACTTGGCTAGCTTCTGAACGTTGCGTATCCGCCAGTCTGTTCGTCGTCGTAGAGAGGGTCCGTCTTGCGCTGGATTGGAAGCACGCGCGGGCCGGCAGTCGAAGGCACAATCTGAAAGACATATCGATAATGGACTACCGAATGGGGATGTTGATGAATTTCTATTCAAGGGACAATCTGCACTTATAGCTTGGTTGAAGGGGAAATGCAGTGACCTCATTGACATCATCATCCGCAATTCAGAATCCCTGTTGATTTAGGGCGGATTGGGAAGATGCCAATGCAATTGATCTGGTACATCTCGCTGGGCGGCAAGCTACGTCTCTCGTAAACCCTGTTAGTTACCAGCTTTTGTCAGATCAGCTGCTGATATGATCAATAACAAGAGTATGTACCTTAATTGATTGAAAGCCCTGAAGCAAGCCCGGAGATGCAAGCCGCAAGCGCTAAACAGCCGCGCCGAAGACGCCACAGTTTGGCTCCGCTTTAGCCTAAGGAGCCCTTGGGAGCCCTAAGTTCACTCTACTGATGTACTTCGTCGAAGATAGGAGATACAGGACCAACGAAGACGATCTGGTATCAGAACCTGCCAATTCATGCTCAAGAGAAGCATCTCGTTGTACGGTCGTATAACAGCTCAAACTTCGTAGGAAAGATGCAATGCATACGGGAACGCACAAGAAGTGCCTACGTAGTCCAGAGGATACTCGGTTATCTTTCGTTTACCTGCGCTTGACATGATGAGCCCATGTCATGTGCTTGAAAATTCATTGATAGAACTTGAAAATTAAGAAGTGTATGGTTGGATACTGCTGTTGGCGAGGGATTCTTTCCAACCTACCAAGCCGAATAGCGGGTTTGAAGGCGTCGTTTGGTCGAACCTTGAGAGAGGTGTAAACAACAAATGCCCGAAGTACTCAGTATTAGCTTTCAAGCAGATTATTGGCGTAAGCTAAGGCGTTGGCCAAGGCTCGAGAATTATGGAACTGCATTCCATAATGAAAGAACCTTCTCACCACTGCGCCTTTTTCAGCTCCTCATTATCCTTCATCTCCTAGACTCATCCGACACATATCAAAATCACAAAGTGCCCTTGACCCGGGAAAACAACCACCACATATGAGCGTCACGCCATCATGTTCACTCCAAAGCAAACGAAAGTCGCGAAAATCTTCTCCCAAGCTACGAAGATGCAACCGAGCTGACAACGAGAAGCGCTGAGCCTCCAATCAGCGAAAATTTACCTGAAGTTGATAAGATTTTCGAGAGGACGACGAAAGCTGGGGATGTCATCGAAACATTCATCAGGTCACACGTTCTGACACACATTCCAGAGAGCCTCGAAAGCTTTCTGAGAGCTCAGAACGACGCAGTGCCTAGTGCTGTTGTTCGTATTCGTGGGACACATAGCTCCAAGACTCGACCCACCAGTGTACAGGTGCCCATCATCGTGCAGAACAAGCCTGGCACGCCTTGGCTTTGGGAAGAAGTGGATTTTGACATTACGGTATGTTTGCACGATTGCCTTGATCCTCAAGGGGCACAGGTGAAAGTCATTCCAAATGGTTGGAAAACGTATCGTGGTACTCGTACCAAGACTGACGGCCTGAATTACGATGCGGAGGCTGTTCGTCCTGAGCTCTCAGTTATGGAATGGTGCCGCGACTTCTGCGCCTACAGATATGGTCCCAAAGTGTATGTTTTCAAGTCTCAGCAGTGAGGTTCATTGTCGTTATTGATGAGTCATTCAGGTTCAAATTCTCTAGCAGAATCACGGACATCGATCAACTCATTTCGATTAATGCCATCAAGAAGACCCTCCAAGATATCAAATACGCTGGGAATATCAAGATCAGCATGGAAGTGGAGCTGCGGACGACGACTCTGATATCCGATCACCTTCTGAACCGTTTCTCAGATAGTGGACTCTTGTATTTCTTCTGCGCTGTCGCATTGTCTGGCATCGTCATGCTCCCGTTCTTCGACTGGTTATTGACGAAGCGCTGGCATGTCATCATGATCGATTGGCCAGCCAGTTTCTCCCGGGATCCTGGGGCAGCGTCAGCTTCAACAGGCGAGGCCGACGGCGAAGGTTGGGCCGACAAATGGGAACTCGCCATTGCAAGAGCAGCGCTAGGACGTACGACAGGAGAATTAGGGTCTGCAGTATTAGATGCTGAGGGTAGGCCACTAAAAGCGCTTGGAGACTTCGACGAGGTAAGACCGTGGGGGGCCAATGAATGAGAAGACGGGACCAAAGCATCGGACAGTGGTGCATGCATGGTGTGGAACGGGATAGCGGATATTTGTAAAGATCGAAAATTTGGCTGCTATTGGTCAGTCCCAGGGGTAGCATTAGACATCAAAATGTGGGCGGATCGGACAACGAGGATAAATACCGTCGGACAAGCCGGATATGACAGCCAAGCATCGCAGTTATACAGCAGACTTTGCAAAAGCTAGGTAGATGGCGGGTAAGAGATGGTCGGCTCGGAGATTTGCCACACCGAGGGTCTTCTTGGCAATTGTATAATTGTACGTATAAGATTGTGCAACAGATAAAACAAACGCGATATGGAGCCAGAAATAGCCGAGGCAATGAGCCCCCCTTCCTTCTATACCACTCAATGCGTGATTATAAATTTACACTTGACAAAGGTTGACTGAGCGTTGCCCGTGAAGCCTCGTTGGGCAATCTCTGCGGTTGGGCCTTCCTCCGTCGGTATGACATGTAAGCATCGGACTCTAGTACTGGACTCTCCTTCCCCGTACCTTGCCGGACTCTCAAGGTCAGGAGACACATTTATAGTCAGATTACACAAGATACACAATTCTATATACTCTCACTCATCCTACCCTTCTCACTTCCTACTCTCCCTCATATTAATTTCCTAGTTCCCTTACTTTCTCTCTCCAAAATCACCAGAGATATGGACTCTTTCGAGCTGCCAAGCTCATTCCAAGTACTCTTGGGCTCAGTATTGTTCTACACAATCTATTACATCTACTGGGAACTCACAACAGGCGCCACTCGCCGCGCCATCATCAAAGAGCATGGCTGCAAACCTATCAAATCCGACCCCCACTACCAATACTTCCCCAACAGCATCTTCGGCTACAGATCGCTGATTGAGAACCTCCCGGCCGTGAAGCAGCACAAGTTCATGGAACTTGTCTCAAGTCGCCATCATCGAAATGGCCAGACGACCATGCACCAGAAGGTACTATCTACAGATATGATCCAGACAATTGAGCCTGAAAATCTAAAGACGATGCTCGCTTTGAAATTCAAGGACTGGTCATTGGGCCAACGCCGAATCAACGCTTTTGTTCCACTACTAGGGTATGGTATCTTCTCTACCGATGGTGCTGCATGGCAACATTCTCGCGAAATGCTGCGGCCAAATTTCGTCCGCAGCCAAGTTGGTGACCTTGCCACATTCGAAATTCATGTCGCTCAGTTGATTAAAGCTATTCCCCACGATGGGTCCACCGTAGACTTGCAAGATCTCTTCTTCCAGTTGACGATGGACTCGGCTACAGAATTCCTATTTGGCGAATCTACGGATTGCCTTAGTCAAGGCGGTACTTCCGAATCCAACGCGATGTTCGCGGAATGTTGGAACCGTGGACAAGCATCAGTTTCGGAAGTTGCCCGCTCTGGGAAACTAGGCGAATGGCTTGTCAAACCTCAGTTCAAGAAAGATGTCAAGTTTATCAATGACTTTGTCGACCACTATGTGCGTAAGGGATTAGAGCATAGAAAGAACCTTAAAAAGAACCTTCTTGACTTGGAGAAGGCAGGTGCGGTCAAGGAGGAGGAGGGAGACCGGTACATCTTTCTTAACGAATTGGCAAAGCAGACGGCAGATCCTCTTAAGATCAGATCCGAATTGCTGAACATTTTACTCGCGGGTCGCGATACAACAGCCAGTCTACTCAGTGATATGTGGTTCGTAATGGCAAGACGACCTGACATCTGGAAGAATGTGAGCGCCGAGGTCGATGCTTTGGGTGGCGAGAGACCAACATTGCAGCAAATTAAGGATATGAAATACTTGAGATGGGTTATCAACGAATGTGAGTACTGTTGTCACCCAATGCTAAAGCTTCCTGATTGATTCGCTCCGTAGGTCTACGTCTGTACCCTGTCGTACCCATCAACAGCCGTACAGCTGTAGTGGACACCGTTTTACCAGTCGGTGGAGGTGAAGATGGCAAATCCCCAATGTTCATTCCCAAAGGACAAATCGTCCAATGGCCATTATTTACCATGCACCGACGCAAGGACCTTTATGGCGAAGACGCCGAGGAATTCAAGCCTGAGCGGTGGGAGAAGATCAGACCTGGCTGGGTACGTTCACTTCCACTTGGGAATAACGCTCAGGATACTGACGGCCTGCAGGAGTATCTCCCCTTCAACGGCGGACCAAGAATCTGCATTGGCCGTACGTTTTACCCCACTAGTACCATTCATAAGGCATTTAGTTGACAATTGGAACAGAGCAATTTGCCCTTACAGAAGCAAGTTACACCACTATCCGCCTAATGCAAGAATTCAAAGACATCGAAAGCCGTGACTCACGCCCATGGAGCGAAGGGTATACGCTCACCTGCGCCATCAAACAAGGGACTATAGTTGGTTTGACGCCCGCTTGAGAATGCGAACGAGCGGTCTTTGCTGAAAAATAGATTGTCGATAAAGTTTCCGAGGGAGAAGCTCGGTGTTACAATACGGACATGGCAGCTTCGCTGCTTCACTCAAGTCCCTTATAACAGCTTACAAATAAGGTTGTGTACCTTATCAGGTACATGAGCATCTAATCCGCCCAGATTAGCCGACCCACTCAAGCCTGCAGATAATGCAACCCACCATTGCACTGCATGAAGTTTAAATCCCTCGCGACGTTGTTCATTCCAGTAGAACTATGCCACATGCTTGCAGTACACCACACCATTACTAAATACGACCTCGGCAGCCCCTTGCATTCTTGGTACGCCAAGCCTCGTCAATTCTTCCCTTCCCTCTTCATCAATCCCGCTATATGTTTCCGTCCAGGCCTAGCACTCCCCTCCCCACTCCCCGCCTCCACCTGACTCTCCGCCCACACACTAACCCTCTCTCTACTCTTCTCCCTTCTATAAGCACGCACATCATCATCGCCACTCTCGGATCCTGAATTCTCAATCATGGTCAGGAAATTAGTGTCGGATTGCGTTGAGCCGAGGTGGCCGTGGGAGAGGCGTGTTATGTTTTCCGTTTGAGAATTGCTGCCTTGACGCATTATGTTTTCTGCGCGGTGGATTGAGGCGGGGCGGGCGCCGGTGGCGTGGAGGTGGTGGCCGAGAGGGGTTGTAGGTGTGAGTGGGGATGTTGGGCTTGGGAAGTGTTGTTGGCGTTGGGAGGGGGGGAGGGCGCGGGGGGTTATGTTTGTGGGGTTGATTGTGGGGCGGAAGGAGGCGAGTAGGGCTGTGTGGAGGTGGGTTAGGGATTGGTCTGTTGGGGTTGGGGTGAGGCTGAGGCTGGAGATGGGGGTGGAGTTTAGGAGGGTTGGGCTGGAGGATTGGAGGATGGAAGAGTTGGCGAGTTCGTTGGGTGGAGGGGTGGTGTTGTTTGTGGTGTTCGGTTGGTGGATTGTAGTGCTGCTTTCTTTTACTGGCTGTGGGGATATGGTCCAGTAGTCTTCTAGTTGTTTGGAGATGTCCTTCTCGAGTTGTTGGTCCTGGAGGGCGAGGTCGGGCTCTGGCTCTGATGCTGTTGGTGGTGCTGCTTCGGCTGTAGGTGCTGATGCCTGTAGCTCTGGTACGTTCAGCACGTTAGCGCGTTCGAGCTGTTTGCCTTTATCGATTGCTGGCACCGGTGGTACGTCCTCCTCGCTACTGTTGTTGAGATCCAGATAATGCGTATAATTCGATACTCTATCTTTCTCGGTTCCAGTCTCAGACTCAGCTTGAGCGGCAGCATTAGCTGAATTTATCGCCGCCAAGGTAGGTCTGAGTTCCGGCATCTTCTCCTTTCCCTTCTTCGTAGTAGACAGGAGATTGGCGTCCGCTTCGTGAGAGTCTTTTGGCGGCGGACTAGGGGTCAGTGACTTGAAGCTCGGCAGCACCCAAGCGCTACCACGTCGTCTTCCACGGCTGACGCTTCGATTCCTACTCAAACTTCTCTCACGCTCTCTGATGTTCGCCCTGGCCGTTTCCTCACGGTTCCTCTCCCTTAGACTTCTGGTCTCCTTCACTTCCTCCTCATCTACCCACTTCTTCTCCAGCCTTGCTCGGGCTTGACGGCCGTTCCAGGTGAGCCAGCCTAGTGCCAAGGTACAGATGATGCCCACGAAACCAGTAATGCCGAGCACAATTGCTGCGACTTGTGTTGCGCCTTCGCCGCGAGAGTGGGCGCTGGTTGCACCAAGCGTGATGCCGATCGTGAGCGCTATAACATTGAGCTGAAACATGGCCGCGAGGACCCATAGCTGTGTATTATGCCTCTTGATCAATTTCTTAATCCTATGCGGAACATCGTTGATGGATGAAGGAGCAATTGAAGCACTGGCACGGCGCTGTGCGACGTCGGAGGCTTGCGCAGCGGCAATGAAGGCAGGATAGGTAGAAGACTTGGGAGCGTCTTCGTAGAGCTGGCTGATGCCTTCTGCATTGCGATGTGTGGAACCTCGAGCGGAGTGGGAGCGTTGCCAGGCAGTGTGGGACGCGTTGTCTGCGCCGAAGGGGAGAGGGGAGTTGGGGATGGAGGTTGCTGAGGACATTGTGTCAGGGTGGACACTGGACCTCAGGAGACTTGGGGTTGAGATCCCGAGATAGAGAGTTGGAACAAATGCGAAAGCTGTTCGAACGAGGGAGTTTGCTGCATCAAGTCTGGTAGTGTCGTCAGAGGTGTTCGCAGACAGCCAAGTCTTAATGCATTCCGCTCTTCAAAGATACTTATGGCCAAGTGTACTTGGGAGCACGCTCTCGGGCTTGTCGACAACATCAAAGGAATACGTCCGTGCGTAATCAAGTAACGAGGGGCCGTTGTAAGGAATAAGTGACACAACAAGACTGTGAGTGCCACTCGCCACTCCCCTGATTATATTGAAGAAGATGATTTTAAATGTGACGAAGACATGTAATAACAAGAACAGGTCTCATATCGGTCGAAGTGTAAGAAATTGCTATCAAAAGATTAAAAGCTGTATTTCCTCAGGGCATATTGTAGAAAGCCTGGAGATTTATCGTTCTATCCGACCTGATCTACTTCCGAATGCATTCATGAATCCTCTCCACTGCACCGACGGATCTGTTGTTCGTTAACATCATCGTCGACACTCTTTATTATCCTTTTGCCTCTTCTCCTTGGCCGCTTCCCTACGTCGCCTCTTCCACGCACGGTTCGTCTCGCCCCGGTGTTCCCAAAACCATTTGGAAAATTCACTTTCTTGTTGCCCTTCTTTGATTTCGGGCTTGTCTTCCTTTGTTTTGCCTTTGGGTGTATCATGTCCTTCCATATCATCTTCGTCATCGGTGATATCAGAGGTACCCTCCCACATGTCGCCAAACGTTTTCCCAGGCGCAGCAGTATCAGGCGTAGGCGCAGCACTTCGCTGCCGTCTTTGTCGAATGTCTTGCTGTGTGAATGGTGTCTGCGGCATAAGCAAAGCTTGACTTCCTCCGTCCTCAGCGTCCGGATCGAAGAAATTGAAAGATGTAGAGACCTCTAGGGCTGGCTTCTTCGGTGTTCGGGATGCTGCATCATTTGGTCGCTTGAAGAGCGTTTCTAGTGGATGCACTTCTTTGGCGGGAGCCGACGTTGGCCGTAGCCTTTCATCTGGCGGAGGGCTAGCGGAGGAACGCGTGATGGACAGCCTCTCGACACTTCCCACCTCAACTCCACTCTGCTCGGCCTCTATAGCATCGCGCCCTTCCTGTTTCTGCCTTTGAGCACGCAATTTGGCTGCTTTAGGAGGCGATGATGGTGCTTGGGTGACCTCATGCTCGCTTTCACTTTCCAAGCTTGAGGAAGTGCCACTTGATGATGTCTCATCGTCTACCGCAGCGGACTCCACTTTGGCGCTACGGGTCTTAGGAGCTGTAATCTGGACCGATGGCGGCTCCAGCCTGCTAGATCTTCTGGACGGTGGTTTCAATTCATCCTTAGTCCGAAGCTCTTTACGGCCGTCCTGCTTTGTTCTGCTTCGACGAGCTTTGGACTCAGTTTCCACAATAATTCCATCATCGTCCACCCAGCCCTTCCCTGCGATGTATTCAGAAGTAGTCTTCTTGCCCCTCGTATTCGATTCATCCCTCAAGAAGTTCGCGTGCTTGGTGGTGTTGGCGAACTCATGTACGACAACACTACGGCTTGATTCACCTCTCTTTCTCTTTTTGATCCTACCATCTTTTGTCTTTTCAGCACTTGTAGCGTTAAGAGGTAGTGTGGTCTTAAACAACAGCTCCGCCTTGCCAGTAATTGATGCCGGCTTGGCTTTTGACTTCTTGTCGGATTTGTCTTTGCTTCGCTTCGTAGGTTTGGCGTCGCTAGAACCTGGCTCTGTCCAACCCCGCTTGACCTTGCGGTCTTGAAGCTCATAGCCAGGAACGACACCCTCTTCCTTGACCGTCGCCTTTCTGCTCCGCTTTGCCTTCGTCTCCGAGCCCTCTGGCCCTAGTCTATTGTCCTCATCACCCTCTTCAGGCGCCCTTTTCGAGCGCGCTTCCTGAACCCTCATCTTGGAGCCTCTCAGAACTGATCCGTGAAGCTTTCTCTTTAGCTTGTCAGCTTCCACCTCTGGTAGGTCTAGGTAGCCGTAGCTCTTCTCGGGAAAGGTTTGAATTGTGTGGAAGGTGATGTTCGTCGCCTGCTTGAGGATTGTCGGTGGTAAAACAGTGGACTGGGTTTCAGGACTAAAAGGGGTAATGTGCAGCCGTTTCAACCCCGGCATGAATACTGCAATACTCTCAAGGACTCATGTGCACAGTATACTGGCTGATGTTGTGGTCATCTTCAACGGTAGCTATCCATCAAAGTCGACGTTTGGCCGAGGCGTCGAATTCCCCTGGAAGACGACGGGTTCTTCCCGGCGCTTCCTAGGCGGCCCCGTTAGCGCCCGGGGGCTTGAAGAAAACCTCAACATAAAGTAAGCTCGATAAAGGCCTCTATCCCAACTTCACCTTGCCTATCTGTTGTACAGTAGGATTCTATCTAAATTTTCGTATCAAGGGCATCGACGTTTCCGCTTGAGTTAAGGAGATTTGATCTATTCAATTTTCGGTGGGATTCGTCTATAAAGGTGATGGACATCCCCACACATGATTGCTCAAGCTCACAGTCTCATTACCATGTCGAACATATTGTACCAGAACATATTGAATGATGTTGTAGTTATCACTGGGTCCGACAGATATACAATATCTCATTCGAAGACGCTGCTGTCTGCCCTTCCTTCACGATCAATTCGCCCGTTGGTGAACCAGACCCTGAAGGTTACCGTCCTGGGACGCTTTGTGCTGATGGCTGTCTTCAAGATGATGGAAGCTATAACAGCGCTAAAATTTGTACATTACCTAGCTCAACATTCGCCTTTATGTATATGCTTAACAGCTGCATTCTGTACATCTTGGTATCCCAGTACCTAGCTGCAGACAATTCAACTGGTGATGGCGCAGCCCTTGCCGAAGAATATGGTATCATTGGGAATATTGCTACCCGTTGTCGTATATCTAACGCCACTCAGAAGTGCTTCTCGGATCTTTGCAACCTCGTCTACCCAACAGGAGAGCCATGTGATGTATCAACCATATGTCATAGTGTCCTAGCACCGGTTAGCTCCGACGTCGGTGGCATAGGCGTACGTTACCTGGCTTGCAGATAGGGCGTGGGTTCGTTTTCATAGTTTAATATACTATGTTAGACGCAGAATGTTATATCGGCTCTCTGCGGTCTCCTACGGAATATGTTATCTTCGTGGTGTTACTACATCTCCGACATTTTCTCGATTCTGCCTTACGGACGTCTGCGGGCTAGGAAGAAAGTAAGTGCCATCCGAAAGAGGTCTATTCATCGATGGCAGGACTCGTAGATTTTCAGAAGGCCCAGTGTTTCTTCATGATCGCAGTCGAGATTGCTGCTCAGGTAATGATCAGGATAGACTTGCTAGATTCTACGAACCGAAAGCAGCTTTCGAATACTTACGCCATGATACACGTGGTATCGAACACCGGCACTTTTCCAACCTCCTCTACGCTTTTCCGCCTAGACACTGCTGGAATGAAGTCTTGCTATTTGACCCGTCTTCACCATGTTTACAGTAAGGCACTGCAGCCCTAGCCGAGAATTTGCAGCCCAGTACCGGACTAGGTCAACGCTTGAGTCAGACCAGGAGCAATCTAATGACGTGCGGTTGCCATAGTATTTTGGCTTCGTGTCAAACAACCCTTGATACGACCTATAAGCTAGGTAATGGATTCCATGTTCTAGCGAACACTACCTCCATTTACTCTCTTGTGATCACGACCATCATTTTGACAGAGCAAGTGGTGCATTACCCGCAGTCTAATTCTTAACCGCGTTATCAACGAATCATTAGGTTACTGGGATTGAGCTACACTGTACGGCAACGTCAGGCACTGGTGAGCCAAGGATTACGAGAAGCTTCATCCGGCTCTTCTACCTTGCAGTGGAGGCAAGATGTATCCCCTGGTTTGTCACCTCATTGTATAGGCTCAGGTCGTTCATCCCGAAGGCTGCTTATTCCAGTATAATCGACCAAACCAACTGGAACTTCGGGCAAATAGTTGCAATCACTGTCTAGGCCGCCCTAATGTTCGAGTAGATATCCTTGAGTATGCGTAGGTCATCTCTTACAGTGACTTACTGCTCCCATTACATCAATCTAAAGCTGACGAAAGATGTGACAGGAAGGGTCGAACGTCGTACGCAATATTGAACGCCACCTGGTTATAGACTTGTTAAGAAGTAATCGTGGTACCTCCAAAATATACCGTCTCCAGGAGCAAACAAAGTCAAATGACCGAGAGAGATCCTTGACGAAGATTGCTTAGGTATCAGAACACCGTTTTATCCGGTAGGACTATCTCAAAGTGTCCCGATAGACAATTGTTATCGTGGTCCGGTTTGAGATTGGTGATTTCGTGGCCCTGCAGATTTTACCAAGGCTCTCGGTATAATAACCGTTGTCAACCCATGTAATACCCAAGCTAAACAATGGTGTTTCTGTGGTACTAGCTCTGTAGGCTTGAAGGCAGCTGCAAGCATTCCCGCCGTGGCCACAATACCTTACACCTGTACGGCATTTTGCCAAGTCAATATGGCAAAGCAAGATCAACTGCCAGCGAGAAATTGCGTTGTCCTCCAAGAGTAAGATTCTCTTACAGTAGTAATTCTACAATGTTGCTCGTGTGGTTGGTTTCGAAGACCTCGGAAAAATGTAACTTCAATCAGTAGGAGCTCGCATTTAATTGACATACGAAGATTCTACCTTGTCATCTAGTGTAAAAGATTCCTTTGCGACTAGTGTGTAGTAGCGTGTACCGGTTCTCCATAAGCGGAAAGCGTCCGGAATGGGTGTATCTGAGGATAAATTTAGTCCAAGCCGACTAGGGAGTGCTTGTGAATGGGGTGCCCTTAATCTTCGGGAATTTGACAAATGTAAGTCCGGGCGTCCTCAAGGCCATTGTATTGACAATTGATCTTATGTTCGTTCAGCTCATAACATAGCGAATAAGGGTCCTGACTGCAGCGAGATGCTCCATTGTCTCCTGAATGGAAGTTCTAGACATTCTCTTCATACCTCCTGGAGTCTCAAGGATCTGACAACCTTTATGAAGATCCCTATGGTCTGGATCTACCAGCCCATCGTTTTCGATCATCACACAGTTAAGACTATAGTCCTTGTAATCGAAATATATCATGACTGAGATAGTACGCTATGTGCTTGTTTCAGTGACGGAGAATATGTTGGCAGATGCTCTATCGCCCGAGAACCTTTCGCCCGATCATACGCCATATTACATCCGTGCGATACATCTTCTCTTAGAAGACCCTGAGACTCTGAAACGTGGTGAGATATGATATTCAATCCCTAAGGATCACCGCCTGCGACCTCCGATGTTACGGATTTCGGATGGCTTAGGGCCGCTCACGATATTGCTTTTCACTCGGGGCCGGCTAATTTGCGAGCGGCAGAATAGTTGGGATCCTGGTCCAATTCCACGTGCGTAGAGTCCCATAGGTAACAATACTTGTGTTGTTTCCTTACGTCCAAATCCTAAAGATCACCGCCGTTATCGAGGAATGATTGTTTTCGTCATATCAATTGAGCATCTAAGAGGATATCACGGTCGTCCGTTTCCTAGGTTGTTGCTCACAAAAACCACCAAAACAGCCGCATACCTAGAAGGCCGTGAGTCAGTACTCGCCAGTAGCACCTCGCTCGCCAGTAAGATCAAAGGTTAAAAGTACTTACGCGGCCGTGGATCCAAATATCTCCGCTCGTCGTGCATTGGTGAGTAAGCCAACCACACCAGCAAACAAGCAAGTGAAAAGCACAATCATTGCGATACTGATACCAACGCCTTGTTTCGAGACCAAAAGCAAGCAAACAATGGCACCTATAAGCAGTACTGCGCTAAGAATTATGGAGACAATGGCTCCTGCCCGCTGTATACGTCGCTCTGGAAAGTAAAACATGTCACTCCTGCTGGGAATCTTGCTTTTCTCCTGCACCCAAGTTAGGCATGCCAGCTAGATGCGTAGGATGACTCCTATATGGAAGCATCACATACCCTAAAGAACCACCCGAGGTATGACTTCAAGAACCTGTTTAATCTGTCCGAATCCACAGGGGCTAGAGCTACAACATCCTCTTCGTCGTCATAGAGCTGCTCATCTCGACCCCAGAGGACAGGTGTTACCGCTGACTTGAACCATCTTTTGAAATCCGTGAAGGTATGAGGCGATGGCGAACTGAGCGAAAGCACCTGGCTCTCCAGTATCATTGCTTCATCTGTTCATTGAGGGTCAAAACTGGCCTGCCAATGGCTTCTAGGACCCAAACCTCATACAGTATTCTTTGATCTTGGCTTTGATCTTGATCTGTAGCTCTCGGTGCAAGCGCGTGTCCTCGTGATCATTGTTGGAATAGTGGGACCATAGCCTGGCCGCTTGTTGCGCACCCTCATTATTGATATCGTTTGCATCCTTACTGTCCAGTCTCTCTAATTGTCCCTCCAGATCATGAAGCTCGCTCTGCTGATATAGCAGGGTTCGAGAGCTCAGTCTTGCAAATCTGCGGTATATTGCTGCGTCCTTATCACTTGCAATGAAATCGGCGAAAGTAGGAAATCCTTCAAGCCGCCGCGGTCGAGACAACCCGAATTCCATTCCCATTCACAAAGATTTTCCATGTTGTGACACGTATAATACAATGACGTGTCTTACTATACATCATTCAACGCAGATAGGGAGGCATAGAGTGTTGCTCGTGAACTCAAAAAAGTGGGTTGGAACCATACGTAGTACAATAGAAATGGGGCGTGGTGGCTTGGGGCAGTGCATGCGCCAAGGCTAGGTCCGGTGAGATAGCGCATGATGTGGCCCACCAATCGCTTCGAAGCTACTCTGACTACTGTAAACCTGCGAAGCAGCCATTTCCAGGGACTGGCAGAGCTGGAGCTAATTCTTAAAGGAAGTCGCCCGCATGGTCTTGCTCCTTGCATGCTAAATCAACACTACCCCCAACATGATAGCTGATTTATCTATGCTTGGATCACTTCAAGGTGGGATCTCAGCAGTCGTCGAAGAACAGCGCTCTGATTCAATGTGCGCGTAATTGAAGGTTCATTGACCTGGATTCGAAGTCCTGTGCGCGACTGGACCCCCGAATTCCCCTCTCTCAGTGGTGCACAGGAATGGGACCGACACCGGGCTGGCGATGTCTGCATACAGAATAAGCACGGCGCTATCTACGTCTACCGCATACGTATGGACTATGAGACTGGGCATCATACGATCGAAAAGACCTTTCTTATAAGGGAAACCCAGCGCGGCTGGACAAGTCGGTAAGTGTGCGGAGTAGCTCAGTGTTTCATTGTTAACACTGGCACAGCTACCGCGGGAACTACCGTGTAGTGGCAGACACGCTTGATTTGTTCGTATTTGCTACATATTGAGTTCAATTGTCTCGAAGTCTCAATGACAAGATGACCACAGATGGCCATTGACGGAAACCTTAGCCAGTTTATGTTTAACCTCATGTAGTCAGACAGTTTTTCAGCTTGATCAACTCCAGAGTTATTTCTTATTGCAACTTCAGCAGGATATTGAAAAGCTACAGATCGAAAGGGGCAAATCTACAATTAGTTCCATCGACTATAACACAGCAAGTGCTAAGCTAGATAGCAAGACTTCTCGATATGGTAAGCATAGCACTGTCAACATATCAGGAACTGCTATCTTACATTCACTGTTCAGGCGCTCTTATCGGACAGCTTACTGAGACTGATATATGCCTCCCCAAAAGTAATGATGATGCACATACCGTCAATCGCAGCCATCATGCTCAACACCTTGACTTCCAAAGCAAGAGAACCACCCTAAAAAGGGGACTACTTGGTTTCGTTAATGGCTCCAGGGTCACAGCTCTTGCCGATACCGGTGCAACACAGAATGTCATTTCCGCGGCATTAGCAAGAAAGAGGCATCTTCTTGTGGAGGGGCCCCCACAAACTTTTCGACTTGGGAACTCGACCACGACGGAGTCAATGGGTAAGGCAGCTTGATGGATGCCGAAAGCGAACTGAGATACACGTCCTGACTGACCTCGACAGGACTGGTCAATGTCCTATGGGCATTTGCTGACAAACGCACAGAGACCATGAAGATAACATGTCATGTACTCCCACGTTGCACTTATGACATGATAATGGGCAACAGTTTCTTGAATGATACCGAAACCTTGTCCAAACATCAATACCGTTTTACGAAATGTCTTTTCTCTGCCACCACTGCTACTGGTGTCCAGCGCTTCAACCTTATAGGGGAGAATCGTCAATTTCTGGAGGGCACTCTTGGTGGAATAGAGAAGGCCTATGCAGTGCCGGATACAGGCGCCGAGGGAAACGTCATGGATCTTCGGTAAGTAGCGAACAACGTCGTGCTCGTGCCGAGAGGTGATGATATTGACATTACGTAGTTTTGCTCAGAGTCATGGCTTTCACATTCATGCAAACGATAGCAGTTGCAAGACCATGCAATTTGCGGATGGCAGTCACCAGAGAACCGTGGGTCAGGTACATACGTCTTGGACTTTCTCAACGGGTTATAGCGTTCCCATCATCTGCGATGTACTGGAACATTGTCTCCATGATGTTGTCCTCGGGGAAGATCTACTGTGGGAAAACAATGTCTTCGATGCACATGCATTATCAATCAATACCTTATCGCTTGAAATGGATGATTTCGAGCTTGCACCATTCAGCTTCGCCAGTAAATGGCAGCGCAAGCTCAGCAAGATGCTGAAGGATCCTACGGCAGTGCAGAAAGGTGACTGTTCTGTGGCTTCGTGACTCTTGATCGTCTTACTTACCTGAGATAGATAGGTCATCCTGTGTAAACGCTGCGGACCCGCAAGTGCTTGAAATCGAGGAACAAAACCGGCGCGATCTGTGGCACCGCCAGTATGGCTTCGGTGGAACACATGCAAGCGAGGCGGAGAAAGAGGCTGAAAGCGGTCGAAGACGAATGTTCGATACTAGAATAGCCTTGGAGAGACTGATCGTAGAGCACAGAGGACCTCAAACTTCATGAAGCGGTGTACGCATAGTGCCAGGCATCCATACCACTCCCAGTACAGCATCTAGCGTTTCCGCCACCAACATACAGGCCGCTGGGGATAGCCATCATGATGGCGTTTGAGATTATAGATGATCACCAGAGATTCCAAGTGCGAGAGATGAGCTGTTACGTTTACTTGTTCCTCTACCTAAAGTCGTGGATTTTAGCGCCTATTTGCTAGACAGATTTAAATTCAATACGCGCACACCAAGCTAGTCGTCAACCTTCCATCTCTTCCGAGTTACTGCTCTCAGGATACTTCTTCCCTGGCATCACATCCGTAACCCCTTTAATAGCATTCTTAACCCAAAAATGCCCACCAGCAGGATGACATAGCAATCTTCCCAACTCTCCATCCATTTTCTTCAGAAGATCACTCTCATCAACACTCCCCAGCGTAATCTCCACCACGCCAGGCTCCTCATCACTACGCCACGAAAGCGTAGACCCGCACTTGTTACAGAAGCCGCGATAGCAGCCCGGTGAAGCCGAGTACTCTACAAAGAATTCAAGACTTGGTGGCGGTGTGGTAAGCGAAAGGTTTCGAGCGAACGTGGAGCCCCATTTGAGTTGTTCGCCTAAGAACTGGTCAAATTTCCTGGAGGAGGATGATGCGAAGCTAAGACTCTTTGAGTACGTACTGGATATAGTGAGGAATGGCACGACGGTTGCGCCGGTCCATTTGCGGCATTGGGTACATTGGCAGGTGTGACTCTAGCAGACCGTTAGCTTCAGCCCTGGTGGCGTGAAACCTGATCGAGGATATTCAGAAGCATCAATGATGATCAGATTCCGAGACTCAGCGATGACTTTAGCATCGAGCAGGATTAATATCCTGTGCTGCTAGCACAGTCATATAGAATAGAGACTTACCCCAGGCGGCCAATTTTTCACAAGATCGAGCTCGTACCTCACGGCTCCACAGAGGCAGCCGCCTTCAATATAGGCTGGAAGGTTATCCGGTTTCGCCGTCGACATCTCTGCTGAAACGGTTGACTTCTCCGAAGTGTATTAGAATGCGTGTCAGCTGAATCGTAGGCAGTTCGTACTTATGACTCAACGCGTGACTAAGCAAACTTTGGAGAGCAGATCTTTGATGTAGGCTTCGTCATTCGCTCATATCGATGTAGGTCGACAACGATCCGCTGGGCTTGGGTGACCTACGTCACAACCCCTGCATGAAACATCGACGATTCATCGAAACGTCCGTTGACAAGGCCATGGATTCGGCCGAAGTCCCCTTTAGAATATCAGTGATCTGATTGGAGGAAAATCAGTCATGAATTGGGGGTGAATAGTATTATTGCCATTGATGTTGTTGCTAGCTAGAATTGCATGCAGAGATTTTCTTAAGTGTGTATGGAGGCCTTGGCAAGCCCTAGCCCTAGTAGACTAGTAGCAAGCACAACCTAGTGTTGCAGGCCTCATCTACCATAAATTTCACCAAGATTATAACGGTCTCCAATCAAAACACCAACTACCCCCCATCAATTTCGTCAGCAACTGACCTCAGCATCCACAACGCCGCACTGTCGTCGAGCATCAGCCTTTCCGCATCCCCTAAGCCAATAGACGGACGAAGATTGGCTAGATGCGCCGCACTTTCCATCCCTTCCTCTGTCATATTATTTGCCCCAGTCGACCAATCATCAATATCCTCAGCTAGCTCACACCAATCACGTTCCTCTAATTCATCAGCACTGACCTTGATAGCTGAAGATTGAGGCAAACGTTCCGACAGCCTCAAGCCCACGCACTCCTTATCTATTGCAATAACCTACCTTAATCACTAATTCCTCAAAGTGCCAAAGCCTGCCTGCCCTTATCCCAGCCCATCCAATTCTCCCTCACCCAAGCATCCACAACTCCGCCCAACATGGCCCCCCCCCATTTCTCTCTCTCTCTCTCGCTCATCTCCTATCGCACTAGACTACCCAGCTTATCACAGCCCCCAAAGCCAACCATACTGACCCTCCCTCCAAACTCTCAACCCCCAAAGCCAACCATACTCAACCCCACTTTCGAAACCAAACCCCAAGATCATGAAGTCCATCAACATCCACTTACGCAAAACCCGCAAAACCCCCAAACCTCAATCAATCCGCGTGATCAGCTAAAAAGCCAACACCCCAACCCCAGTACTCACACTCTCATCCACCTACCCAACTCAGGCTGAGCCCCGCCATCCTCCCCCCCCTCCCGATACCCTTACAATACCGAGCTCAGCCATTAATCACTTCTCCAGCTAACAGGGTAAGTGATTATCGAATTCTTCACGCCATTACTCCACCCTCAACATAAAACCAGATAGATCGGCGAGAGGAGGTCTAAAAGTAGCTCATATCGCACAGAGTCTCCACAGCACTTCTCGTAGCAGGCGATCTCCACAGGGCAGGCAGATATCATTGATTTCGCTTTCGATTACGAAATTGTTACTCATGGACCCCACTCATCTGGGTGGGATCTCGGTGCTTGGGGTTTTTGGTTGTGGATGTCTTGTAGGGCGTTGGTGATGAGTCTGTTGTGAGCTTGGGGGTTACGGTACGGTACGCTGCGGACTCTTTTGCCAAGACTGGGGGGTGTTGGTGACTCGTGAGGTTGAACGGCCTTGGCATTAGGGATCTGGTTTCGACGGCCTTGGCGATTAGGAATTGGGGGCTGGGTCCTTGGTTTGTGTAGACGGGCCTTGGAATGCTTGGGATGCTTGTCCTGCATGCTTGGGATGCTTGTCTTGAATGCTTGAGTTGACGTGCCACTCGTGCATCACCATAGTCAATCTCAGAAGATAGATGATTAATGTGGTTTAGGGCTGTAGTATCGGAAAAGAGGCATAGTTTTAAGGAGAAACTACTCGCGTTCTCGCACATTGATCTACATGTGTACAGTATCTTCGCTTTTCCAGTACACCAAACAAGAAAAAGTCCACCAGGAAGCATCAAGCTCCCAAAAACACCCCAACGCCCTGCCCTCCCTTCAAACCACCAAAAAAAGAAAAATACAAATTCAAAGCAACCCCCTCCACCCCCACCCCTCACCAACATCCCCCCCCTTCCTCCTCTCCGTCCAAACCTCCCACTCCTCCCTCCTCATAAACTCCACGCTCCCAAACCGTCCCTCCAACGCACTCAAATCAACACACTGCTCAGCCCTCAACCCCGCCCTCTCAACCTGCCACGCATGAACCTGCGTATCCATAATCTGACAATCCCTATCGTCGAAGAAGAGCGCATGAGTCATTCTGTCTGGCCATTTGAGATTGATGGAGCGGGCGATGTAGGCTGTTGGGAAACGAGAATCAGGATCTTGGTTGCGGCGGCGGAGTTCGAGCTGGGCTTGGAGTTCGGGGTCGGGGTTGGGGTTGGGTTCGGAGTCGGGGGTGTCGGGTAGAGCGAGGTATTCGGTTATGGGGAAGCATTTCGAGTTTGTGATTAGGGGCGGGCAGGAGAGCGGGTATGCTGTGGTTGTTGAAGGGTTTTCGGGGAGGTTGCGAGCGGCTGCTGCGCTGAAAGGGGGTGTGTTAGTAGGGCGATCGATGTTCTTGGAGGAGGGGTGGAAGGGGGGAGAAGGTGGAAAGGGCGACAATTGCAAGAGCTTACCATGAATCGCCTGGCCAAGCGATGACTGCGAGATCTGTGTATTCGTTGTGAGCGCACGTTGTTAGGAATTCGGGCGGTATCATGATTTGGTCGGCACTTGGTGGCTTTATGACGATTGAATGAGCGATCGAGCATAGAATGAGTGTGAGGGTCAGGCGGTTCATCTTGCGCAAATGTGTAGGCGAAACTGCTGAAGTAGAATGTGGGAAACGTAGGTCGCAAAGAGAACAAGAGTAGTGAGGAGGACAGACTGAGTCGTGGGAATGGCAGGGCGCGTACGTTGGGTGCTTGGATGAAGTACAAAATGAGAGATCCCGCCAAGCTGTTATCGTCAGATATAATAAATAACTCATAAATTTCTAACAAGTGTTGACAAATGACACATCAGTGTAGCACAATCGTACTTCTGATAACTGCGCATCCTGGCGAACTCAGAATGGAGATTATGCATTGTTGTAGTAATCGAAGCATAGTGCAATAGTCTGGCCTTTTTGCTAAATTACGTAGTTAGAGTTGCAACGCTTCCCCATGAAATAGCGGCGCGTTTCAAAAAGTGTTAGTTATTTATGTGGCGGCGTAGGTAAGCTCAGGCTGACAGACTCGTTCCTGACAGGTCCGATTCTGGGGCTGTTTCAACCACTGGTAGCGAGGCCGCCGATGTGTGTGAGGTTGTACAGTAAACGCGAGCTGCCAAGCCTCGGCCGAGCTTCGCAGTACCGTAATTACTAGAACTACTCAGTACTTGAACGCGCGGCCTTCCAACGCGCGTCCCTCAGGCTTTCAGTTCTGGACTCGTTCTTCCAATGCGCCTCCCAGGAACCGGCAATCCTAGCTTCTCCAATTCTTGCTCTATGACCTTCCATCGTCCAAGCTCTTTCTCCTTGTGTACAAAGGTGTACCTCCGTTCTAAGATTTGCACGTTCGGAAGGTCTGCCACTTCGCTCGCCAGAAGATTTTCGACGAGCTTCTTAGGTTTGGGTTTCTTAACGAGATGCGAAAGTAGCAATTTAGTGTTCTTGATATCTGCAATGACTGGGTCTGGGATGCGGGTGCCCGTCAACTGCATGACTCGCTTAAGGACCTGAAAAAGACTTAGTGGAGGGAAGTTTAAGTGTTCGCTACGACTTACTGCGAATTTGATCTCAGGATCCTCCAATGACATGTTGCGCCAATTGTTGTCCTCAGGTAGGAGAACGTGATCCGGAATGCTGGAAAGAGTCGGGACCCCCTCGGCGCTGGGGTCGTGCGAGGATTCAGACTCCGCAAGACTCTCGGTCTCGACAGCTTGAGGCTCCGTAGCTGGTGAAGAGGTGGTCAGGCGGCCAGCATCCTCAGCTTCCTTCTCTGCCGTTTGTTCTGAGTGTTCCCCTTCTTTGAGGTCACTTCCCTCCTCCCTTTCCTCTATATATCTCACATCGCCCTCTTCGTCTTCGTCTTGGTCTACATCGTCCCTCGGAGTGATCGATCCGATTATGTCCCCTTCCAATTCCTGTTTCTCAAGAATTAATCGCCCCTCTCCTGTGGCATCTATCTCAAACTTCGCCTCCTTCGCGAGCCGTAATAGGAAGTCATTGACATTGTCGAGGAATACGTCGCCAGCATCGTAGTCCATTACCAGAGGCATTCCCGCTTGCTTCAAGGCAAAGACTTCGACAAGGGCACGATGGACGGCAATCATTATCTTCTCCCGGCTGTCTAGCTTGGGGTCCATGAACCTATAGGACTAGATTAGCTTGTCCATTGACAATCTCGTGAACATCAACGAACCCCTCAAACGGATGCAGTATATTAAACTGCTCCTTGCCCCAAGAACTGTATCCCACACTCTCTAAGCCTTCCCACGTAGTCGCACGCTTGTAATTGGGGTCTTCAGCTACTCCTTCTTCCATATCACCAAGCTCCTCCTCACTCGCATCAACCTGCTCCGCGCTTTCTGGGTCCTTTACCACTTGTTCTTTCGCCCTCTGATCAAGCGCACCCGGCGCGCCATACGGATCTTTCTGACCCGGAGGGTTAGAGCCCCATATCTTCTTGCGCCACCTCTCGGTATTGATGAAGCTGCTGGCGTGCCGACGGGAAGGGAGGTACATAGATGACGGATTCGACTTTTGGACTGCTTTAGAGCTGACAAGCCGGCATTGGAGGCATATGTAGGAAGGGTGAGATATTGTACATAACGGCGCCCGAGATGCAATGGCACCAACCCGACTTGTGGGCGCCATAATGATAGTGAGGAAACGTTCGCTTTCGACCAGGATACCGTGAAGAAGCATGGCGCCAAGCCTAAATCTCGTCTGCACGTGACGTGCTTACCTTTAGATTGCCAAGACCTGCCTTTTCCATCTATGGGACTCCCAGTTCTACTTCTAAAATGATGTCTATTTCTGAAGTGTCCTCAGATTGACGTCTTGACTATTTTAGGGAGTGCAAAGTGTCTCAACATGCGAAGCCTCCTTTTCCCAAGGGTTTGAATGTGAGAGCATATGTTGATGAGGGAGAATGATGAGAGCTTGGGTGGGGATATGAGGCACGTTTGGAGCCACTCAGAAGCGGATGATAGGACTTAGTTAGTTTACGGTGGGGTAGTTGAGCTGGGGAGAAGAAAGTGTCTAATTGTGTTGATGTTTGATTTCCGTGAACATGCCAAGGTCAATGCTACCTAAGAGTAATTTTGTCGTGCTCATTAAACCTCACGCTCGCTAGCCTCGTTAATCATCACATTACTGACGAAGCACACCCCATCTCAGTTCAGCAGCACCTCCCACTCTCATCCGGTCTTCTCGGGAAACGGCTCCACGCCTGAAGTGGCAGCAATCGTATCCGCAGGCCCAGTCGCAGATTTCTCCCCCTGAATCTCAGACTTCGGACATCCACTACAAGCACACTTCCCCTCCGCACAGGGGCACGAGCCATCATTTCCTCCACACTTACACGTGGTCTTCTCCGTGCCAGGCACATTCTTCATGGTTTGCTCATTTTGCTCCTTGCTACCGCTGCTCTTTCCGCTCTTCATATCCGCAAGACGTCTCGCTTCAGCGTGAATATCACGGACTTGCTTATCTCCCCGTGTATAGAAATCCACAAGTTTCTGCCCAGTAGGCGTTCCAATGGCTTTCTCATAATAGGAGTTCAGGCCTTCCCAGACGCTATAAGCCTTGTTCGTTACGCCATAGGATTCATCGAGTCCCTTTGCCTTGTCAGTCGCCTTGTATTTAGCGTCGAAGTTCGTGAGGGCGTTGGTGAAGCGGTTGGAGACGCCATGCTTGTTGTCGAGAGCAATGGCACGCTGGAGAGCGGCATCGCTGAGGACATAGCCGTGCGCGAGATATTCGGCTACGATGCGGGAGCGTGGTTTGTCTTCCTGGGTGATGTCGTGGCCTTCGCGGGATTCCTCCTCGCTGGAGGTGCCGCCAAGGTCGGAGAGGCCTGCTGCGCTGGAGACAGAGACTTGGGAAGAGCCGAGTTGGGTGTTGTCAAGGAGAAGGGCGGTTTTTGCTGCGCTAATGTATTGTTAGTCTGCAGCTGCGGTGGACGGTTGATATGGCTGCTCACGTTTCCTTCTCGAAGGTGACAGTTGCGCTTTGAGGGCTATCTGCAGCTTCAGAAGTGGGGGTAACGGAGAGGGATGTGATTTTGCCGCTGTGTAACGTCAGTCACATAAAGGTAGTGCATACTGGTGGGAGCGCTCTTACCAGAAGCTAAAGAAGTCTCTCACTTCTTTCTCGCTTGTCTGGTGCGCAATATTCTTAACCTGGACCACAAAGTCAGCGCCTGGAGCTCTTAGGTGGGCAGGCATGAGGCTCACATGGACGACTGTAGACGACATGATGTGCTATTGTTGAAGTTTGAGAGGGATATAAACAGTGAGTGGGTTCTTAGAGTTTTGGAGTGTTTGGGTTTAGGAGTACGTTTATGTAAAGAATGTGGTTCAAGGTAGCCTAGAAACGTGGTGGGGAGGAAGCGCCCTAACGTCATACCGTGTGGCTGAGGTCAGGGTCCAAGCTCGATTCGCGTAGGACTCAGCCATTATCTCCACTTCTCGCCACATCTTAGAAAAGAGGTGAGCGGCAATCCCGATATCTGCCTATACTGTATGAGCCCGATGTAGACAGTAGTACCGAGGCCCCAAAATGATGGATCCGCCATGCAGAGAAAAGATTCCCCCTTGATGCTTTCAGATAACCGAAAAGACCATGACCCTCTATACAACCCCTTACGCCTTCCTGAATGGAGTCCTGGTGCAAAGCATAGCCAACATACGCCCCGTTGTTCTCCTTGCCCTCATGGTGAAGCGTGTATATCATCACTCGGCATGTGTTCGTCTCTCATTGCGGCGTGCTTTGTATCGTCAAAGTCCGAATTCGTTCGAGACGAGGCTGTAAATTTGAAGCTGGGTACATCCATATCGGAAGCATCCGTGGCCTTAACAAATGTACCATTCCCTCTTGAACCTGAATTGTCGTTTATGGCTGCTGCACTTGAGCGCTTTATCTCAGCTTCGGCATTTGAACTGCTAGAGCCTCCGCTTTGTTGGGGCTTGGAAGCCTGCCCTTCATCAACGTCTTCTTCGTGACTTACGTCTTTGAGCTTGTCATCATGGCCAACCATGGCAGCCAGACTGCGGAAATTGAACATTGGCTCCATTCCCGCTCCACCACCAGGAGGCGTTCCGGAGATATAAGTGTCCTGTGCTGATCCTGCCGAAGGAATATTGACCCCACTGGCGTTTGGAGATACATCAAACGAGGATCCCTGACCACGGACATCGCTCTTCAAAGATCCAGGAGCAGATTCTTCGATAGAAGACGTAGTTGACGAAGCGTTAGAAAGCGTTCGGAGATGCGAGGGTCTATATGGCGACGAAGAATAAGGCGACGAAAACGAGGCCGAATCGGTTGGTAATATCTGTGCACGAGCTCGCTCGAGGTGCTCCTGCGGATCTCCTGCCGCAGTGGCCAATAAACTAGAACTTGAGCCTTGATCTGGAGCTTTCCCCTTTCCCAGAAAAGAGGAGAGATCACCCTGTGAGGCGGAAGCCTCGCCCGAGGTGCTGTCAATGCCCGCGCTACTTTGATTGGCGCTGCTCGGATAGACACCAGTCTTCCTGGCAACCTTTTCAGCTTTTTTCATTTCCTTTTCCTTTTTCTTGGCTTCCTTCTTAGCTTCCTTTTCTTCGCGTTTCCGTCTGTCTTCCTCTGAAGCAAGACTTAGTCGAATGGCTTCCATCATCATCATGTCTTCCAAGTCATCAACTCTGCTCCTCCTCGAACTCCCTCGTGCCCCTGGTGTTATAGCTGGCTCGCCATCCTCTGCTCTGGGCGCATTTGACACCGCGTACCTTTCTGACATCAACGCCAGCATGTTTAGCTGAGCTTGGGCATTTGCAGATGTGCTATCTGCGCCGCTTGTTCGTCGCAGGATGCCTCGCCTCCCAAAAGCACCCATAGCTCGACCATCACCCTCTGGGCCACGATTACCCATCAGATAGGCAGCAGTATGCAAAGCAGTGGCAGCTGCCGACCGTCTTGCCGTATGAGCCCTTGCTGCAGCAAGCTTCTGATGCCAGTCAGGGCGGATCTTGTCGGTGGTGATGACTGAAGGAGAAGTTGCAGAAACTGATGTGGTTCTCCTGCGTGAAACAATTGTTGGTGACATCCTGCCTCCATTACTCATAGCAGAGGCCAGGGATGACTCTGAGGACTTGGCGGAAGACGTGTTGGCCAATGGATGTGTTGATGGATGATTCACATAGGTCAATCCTCTACGGAACGGTGGCGGGTCGAAAGTGATGCCGAACTCTGGCTGAACGCAGAATGGGCACGCCGCAGGCTCAGATACCAACTCCTCAGGATCTACGCCTTCCTCGTTTGGCGGTGGGGGTGGGGCCGTTGGATCAGCATGTTCAGGAGGATGGGGATCTGGGCGCTTGATCTGAACGAAACATTCGGAGCAAATTGCCTGATCGCAGCATCTAGTCCTGTTTAGATAGGGAGGGTAAAATAAAAAGCAGATGGGGCATTCAGAAGCGTCTTTGTATAGATATGCTTCAATAGGTTGGCCATTGACAAATGGATCTTTTGGAAATTGCATCTCTCGCGGTGTAATATCCCCTTGAGGACTTTTAGAGGACGTGGTGAGAGACGCCAGTGTCTTGGCTCGTCCCCTGAATAAAGTAGATCCGGTGGTGGAGGCTTCGGGAAAAGTTCCGGGCCCAGGAGGAAATGATGACTGGGATGGGGAGACATTTGACGAAGTGTCGGAGGTGAAAGACTGCGATCTAGAAGACATGGGTACTGTTAAGTTGTTAATGTTTCTCGATGGTGTCTTCACCTCCGATTCCCCATTGGGGTATAGACTCGATTCCTCTTCGAGGGGAATTTCATCAGGAGCAGGGATAGGCAGTCCCCTAGCAACAGCAACAAGCTGATTCTCCGTCCATGAGTCTGAGTGGTCGTTCAAGCCTCTCCAGAATGGCGCTAGGCGCCGCTCGATCTAAGCTCTCGTCAGTACTCATGTCTCATTGCATTTCCGAGACAGTAATACCATTAGCTGCCGCACAACCCCTTTATTATAATCTTCGATTCCTGTGTAGACTCCCTGTGTGACTAGATAGCCTCCATCAACATGTTCTTCACGCATGCTTCGCTCTCGCTCCTTTTCTCTCGCAATTCGTTCTTTCTCTAACTTTCTCGCCTCTCTTTCCTGTTTGCTCTCCCTACGACCTTCTGGCCCAATTGTTTCTGGGGCAGGTCCACTTCTTATATGGAGCAACGAAGAGAGATCTGGCCGGCTTCCTCTCCCTGTGCGCACATTGTAGACCGGGTGTGAAGGAGGGCGTTCAAGGGAGGGCAGATGTGACGGAGAATTAGGACCTGATCCAGCAGGAGACGAGTTTGAATGACCGTCAGTTGATCGTAAACGTCCCGGCGACGGACGCTGCTCTTTGGTAGAAGAGTTGCCCATGGTGTAACACTCAGCTCTCGGAGCTGGAAGATAGTTGAATATCAAAGCAATGGGAAGCTCAGCGGCGGACACTGCTTGGTTACTGCATCTGTAGCAATTGAATCTGGGCCTTTTCAGGATTTCTCAAGCCTGCGTTATCGTCGTCCGTAGCAGGCATGCGCTGTCAGCATCGTCTGAGGAGGGGACGGGAGTATACCCGTAGCAGGGTTGAGCGGAGTGATAAGGGACCCGGGCTGTATGAGAAGACCATGAGCGCGTGACGGGTTCGCGATGGATGTTCTCCTTGATGGTGTCACCGTGATCTACTGTTGTCTGTTGTTGTTGCGACCAAGAGCATGGTGGTGATGTCTTGGAAATTACCTATTCAAGCTTCCCGAAAAGATCGGGTCTCATGCACGACACCTCCACTCACCTCCACTTTACAGGAACCCCACCGTTGCAGGCAAACGAGATACCTAGGCGATCAGAAACGACCCTCTTTCCAGCCGAACCAACCGCTGTAACAGTCACTCGGCCACAAAACCCCTCCATCATCTGCCCCGCGCATTCGGTAATCAGCCCTTATCAACAGGACAATCCCCACTGAAGCTATTTCTGTGCCTGCGCACGCGTACTGCCTCCTGCTCTGGGGTAGCTCTTCACTGAAACATCGCTTCGCAACTATATCGCCGAATGCACATGTTCGCAGCTAGAGCATCAGCAAGCGGGTGGTGAGCCACGCGCTACTTTTCTGCGTGTATGGATCATAATTCAGCACCCTGACGAAACGATCGCCGATTCACTTATGTATCTCCTGCCCAGGAACACCATACCAGATCATGGCTCCTGACTTGAATTCTCTACCTCCCTCTCCCTATACTCCCCGTTGGAATACGTCCTCTTCTCGACGAGCTTCACAAATGATGGGTCCTCCGCCTGCTCCTTTATCGCCACACAGCACCCATTCGCCTACTCTAACTTTCAGAGAGCCTCCTACGAATATGGACAACACGGGAGTTGGGGTTGGGCCTGGTAAGACATCCAAGTCGAGAAGATGTACCCAATGAGGAGCTACTCGGGCTGACATGGATCTGTACAGGGCCTCTTCGTCACCCCAGACCCCTCACCGCTGCCGACCTACATATGCAGCTTGAAAAGGAGCAAGAGGCTGTCGTCAATCGCTTGACGCGCGAACTCTCGCTGTTGCGCCAGCAGTCTGCCTCCGTAGCTTCCACAACCTCGTCCGCTTCTACTGGTCTCCCTGACTCCACAGATCAGAATGCCAACCATCTGATATCTGGTCCCAGTCATCCGACGCCGTCACGACGGCACCGATCATCCTCCAGCTTGAGTGCTCGAAGTATAAACACAGCTGCGACTACGGGCACTGGGATTACTGGTACAAGTGGAAGCACTGTTGGTACGACTGCAGGAGTTGCTGGAAGTACGATCTCTGGCGTTGCTCCACCACGAGAAACCATGGCACCATACACGTATCGAAGAGAGTCTTTAAGCAGGCAAAGCTCCGTTGCTTCCAGGCGATCAGAAGCCTCTTCACCATCCCTCTCTTCTTCACTGTACCAGGGCGACCACTTCCCCAATCTCTTCACCCATCGGCACACTAGTTCAGCATCACAGGGCCAAATCCCGTCGCCTCAGCTGCCATTCAATCCGGGAAGCACTCGCTCGTCATACGTGCCATCAACCCAGCGCTATGAGGAAACCGCACATCACCGTTCTGAGCTCGAGATTGTGAAGCGCGAGAACGAGACCTTGCGTAGGCGGATACGTGAGCTAGAAAGGAGCCTGAGCAGTCGCCGACAGTCAGAATCAGGTCCACGTAGAAGTGATTCAATTAGCACCAATGCTAGCACGCGCCCACAAGTAAGACGCGTAGGCACGGATGAAGCAGAGGACGCTGTCCATGTTGGCGAAAGTGCCGCTAGCATGGCCGTTGGCAGAGGCCACTGAGCTGAGTTAAGTCAAGGCTTCTTGAAATATTGCTTAAGAACTAATGGTCTTGGTCTTGCCATAGATCAATCATCTTAACAAGGGTGGGAACTTTTCAGGAAAAGTGTTCTGAAGGGACTCGAATTAGCGCTGACACATTGTACTTGGACACGGATTCGAAGTCAGGGGATAATGCCTGAATTTCTCCGCTGCTGATATGGCTCTCTAATAGATCCCCCTTATTACAGAATCAATCTTACTTGCACGTGCTTTACATGCACTCTACCACTGCTGGATTCTAACCCGTCAGTGACATAGTTTCCATAGTTCACAGGACTGTTGAGACGTCATCCCCGAGCGGTGAGAGGCGACAAACGTACATGATCCACATCAATGTTGAATGAATTACTCTAACCCCAACTCTACACCCTTCTGTTTGCACTATACCACAGCTCAGACGCAAACGAGAACTAACCAACTTCTGCTGCAGCTGCGGATATACTAATTCAGGCCTGGGCATCACTCCCTTGGGCTCACCCGTTTCGCGGCTCAAGTGGCTACAGAACCTCTTAGCTGCCCGCTCGAGCTTGGAATGAAAGTCCAACCTTGCAACTCAAAAAGCAAAGAACGAGACCATGTTCCGCTTTGTTTCTCAATATCTTACTACAAGCTCTGCTTCTGTCTTTGTAGGAAACGCTTGCATTTACTGCGTTTACGCTCGATTTCGAACATGTTGCTGGCTTTCATGAAGACCATACAGTCCGGCCACCATCGAAGTAAAACAACTCCATGCATTGCAGTTACGGATGTGAGAGTCTTCAGCGTTGTTCAAATCGGCGGATTAGAGCAAGAACAACCGAGTTCATCAAAGTTGATGTTTGGCATTCGTATACACGGACATGAAGTATGAAGCAACGCTCATACCTACTGAGAAGAGCACAGGTGACTACAGAAGCACCTTCCCGCGACTCACACACAAGAGTATACCCCTATATCCACGCCTACCGGACACCTAATGCCTACCTTATGAACTCCACAAAATAACACTTAATCATCAAAATCGAAGTTATTGGATGTGTAGAAGGCTCTCTCCCATTCTCGCGCTCAACGACAACCCCCCTGTGTTGTCTCCAAACGAAAAGACGTGGCCGAATTCATTTAATTGATAAGATACTAGTACCTATGGTGTCTTACTCAGAATCCGCATCCGAATCCACGAATTCAACATGACTGCGTAGTTGAATACAGGCATATCACCGAGCTGGCATTGACAAGACTGAGCTCACTCTCTGCAATCAATCGACTCCTCTTTCCCCACTTGGAGTAGAGAAGATGTTAGGGGATTGGAATTGGGTTATGGCATTATCATGAATTGGGGTCCGTAAATAACGATGTTGCGATTGAGAACGCAACATCTGGCGGTGGTGATGTGGTGCCCATCATCGTCGTTTCCATTCGCCCTGAGAGAAGGACACGGTACGGGAAGGGGTATGAAGGGTAGGTGGGAGGTGTATGTGGTGTGCTAATAAGTGAGGAGTATGAACGTAATCTATTCGAAGAGGAAAACCATGGAGCTATCGTGAAGATTAGGTAGTATCTCGATAACGGGTAGCATTTGGTGAGATTGATTTGAGTAGTACTATTAAGGTATTGCATATCTCGGTTGGAAGAATGACTTCCAGCTCCGGGCTGGAGTCTGCTTCATTGCTTGTATACGATAACAATGCAGGGCTACACGCACAGTCAGGAATCTAACGCCCAATTACCTCTTACAATCCAAATCCCTGGGCTACAACGCAGCATTCGCGAGAGCAGCATCTACACTTTCCTCCACGCCTTCCTCACTAAATACCCGAATCATCCTGTTCGAAATGCTTATTCTTAGCCAGCCACTTATTCCAACCACTACAAACCCGATCCGTCTCGTTCTTCCTCTCCGGCGTAAGAGTCTTGTTGATATCGCTCTCACGCTCCATAATCTGCATCGCGAGGCCCGACGAAGCATGCCAGGCAATATGGCAGTGCAAAAGCCAAGAGCCAGGATTATCAGCTTTGAAGGCGATGATCAAGTAGCCGCCTTTAGGAAGTAATGCGACGTCACGGCGTGGTGGGTTTACGAATTTCATGTCTACGAGACCATCCCAGTAGGGTGTTGTTGATTGCTTTAGAATGGCAAAGTCGTGGCCGTGGAGGTGGAGCTGGTAATGGAAAGTTAATTGATTTGTCAGATACGGTAAGGGACGGAAGGAACTTACTGGGTGCGCGCTGGGATTGAAACGTGATGGGGTACCGCTAAAAGGGAATTTGGTGGCTGTGATCAACAGGTAGATCCAAGATTCGGGCGTGTCCGCATTCGTCTCAGCAATGACGACGAGGTCTTCGAGCTTCTCATCTTTATCCCATTCCTTTTTTTTACCGATGTTCAGGATCGTGGGGTTGGCGAAGTCTAACCACAGCGGTTTCTTTCCAAGCTCCCATCTCGAGACGTTGCCCCACGGGGCTCTTGGGCTCTTGTCAGAAAACCCGACGGCAAAAGTATTGTACTCCTCTATCAAGTGCAAGGTTTAGCAAAATGGCTTGTTTGACTGGAGCAACGGCGAGGTGGCAAAGCAGGAAGTGTAAATAAGAGAAGATAGAGAGGGAGAACATACGCTCATTTGAAGGTTTGCCAACGTTCCATTTTAAGACAGGTTTGAGGTTCTCATAATCTTCATCTTTGCAGGTACGGCCGAATATGTTAGATTTAGTGTTGGGATCCTCTTCGCTCGACTCGTCATATCGAAGTATACCAAGCCTATCGTCAGGTATTTTCCTTCCGAATCCGGAACACCCGTCTGCGACAATCATACGTATCCAGTAGTTGTCATCGGGGAGCGGGTGAGTTGCCTCAACAATGACATGATATCGCTGGCCTTTGATTGACAATCAAATCCTTGCTATCCACAATTCTGGACAATAGACTCACCAATTCCTACTAAGAGGTGATTCTTCGTGTAGGGTTCGATGGGCACGAAGTCGGCACCAATGACTTGAAGGACGTGGTTATCGATGGAGAATATCCAGGTGGAATCCACAGACGTATTTATAAGCCTTAAGAGATATCTCTTGCCCTGTCATTTTAAATTAGTGGAATGTCATTTAGGGATCGTCCGGTGATATGAACTCTTCTTACCTTTTTGAAGGACGTACTATACTTGGCTGGAGGAGTTGTACAATTACCAGCCTGTGTCTCTTCATCGTTGCATGTGTAGCTTCCTGCAAATCGGTCAGTGGACGAAGATCAGAGCAGGTCACCCAACATACCCTTGCCATTCATGAGTGCACTCGTCATCTTAGGCGGTCCCCCGCCACCCATCTCCAAGTAAAACTCTTGAAACGCACTGCGATGGCTCCAATCGCTCATCAAGATAGGCTCCACGGCTTCGTCATACTCGGTTGACGAAGGTCCATAAATGGTCATGGGACCAAGCATGCCGTCGGCATACTGAAGTGAGTAGTGACTATGGTACCAAGAAGTACCGTACTGCGTAGCTTTGAACTTATAGGTGAATGAATCGTCTGTAGCGATAGGACACTGGGTAACTCCATTGACACCATCCATATCGAGTGTCCCGTTCTGCCTAATACCGTGCCAATGTATGGTGGTCCCGTTGGACTTGATTAAGTTCGTTACCTTAATTTCGATTTCGTCGCCCCAACACGCCTGGATCCATGGTCCGGGATAGGTGTCGTTGAAGACCTTGCCATGGAGCATCTTGAACCCATCCGGGCTAAGCACCTTCTCATCGACATAGAGCTCATATCGACGAAGGGTGCCTTTGGGAGCCAGCATCTCGTAATTTGTGTGGATATTGAACTCCTTTCCATCAGGGCCCTTGAGCCAGCATGACCTATTCTGTGCAGAATAGCATGATTCCCAGCCGACTTCTTGTGTATAGTTGCACATGAAGTTGCCTTTAGGGTTAGGAGGTCGGAAAATGGGTCCTGCATCTGGGCGGACAATCAATGGCTGCACAGCGGATGGCTGCAAAGGTAACTGCTGCAATACATGATCGCCGCTTGACGGTGAGAAGGTAATGAGGTTGAACACGCGAACGAGTCCGGCAAGCCACCTTTTCAACTGTGTCATGGTGAAAGGTCAAGAATGACTTTCTCAAAGCGAGGTTATACACATAAGGTCAGCAAAGCAAACAAGAAGTGTGAGAGTTCGGGTGCTTTTATGAGCTATGGCAGCGCCGCATTGAGGGTCATGGTTTACCCGTTAAAGAATGGTCAGCTCCGAGCCAGACAAAGTGGGCCAGTTTACAGTCTTACGCCGTTCCGAAATGGTCAAATATATTGATTCAGCTTAGTTCTTGACAGGGTGCTTCACATGGAAGCGCTAGTTTCACACCAACTATGTCGTAGTTTAGCCGAGTCGAGGCTACAACCACATTTGATCTATTCCAACTGCAGCTATACTCTGGAGCAGGAAACTTAATACTCCATTCTGAAGCAAACCATGCATATGAGCAGCAAGTGAAAGCATCGCTTCTCCCTCATCGCAGGATGTTTTCATAATCCGGGATGAAATGAGCTTACCATTGGCAACGTCGAATCGAATCGCTGCTATAACAATCGGCTGGTTGCGCCACAGGTCCACGGCTGGCTGAAGAACGACTATCTAATCAAACGAGCATGAACTCGCACCTACATCGGAGATTGCGACCTACCAGAAGTAGACCATGTTGGGTCTTTGCCTCCCTGACAAGATCTGACGTCTCTTCGATTGGCTTCCCCAAGCGAGCAATCAACCCCAGCGCAGACTGCGGCAGATCTGGGCCAGGCTGTCAGCCAGCCACGGGCCATGGTCCCCTGCCCCGCACGCTAAGATCTGACACCTTGGAGCGGTTTCAGCTCGCCATCAGCAAGCCACAAGGTTCCTAAAGGGGCGAGAATGCTCTGGAACGTGAATGCATACATCGACTAATGATGAGTACGGAGTACGTACCTCAGCTGCCACGGGAGCGCCACCCGTCAGGGGCAGGCCCTAATAGGAATCGATGTTTGCCAAGATGCGGGGCGTGGGCGGACAAGAGCGCTCAATGGAACGAATGTCATATACCTGGGCCAAGATCGTAGCTTCAGAAAGCTCAGTCGTAAGGCGTAGATTCCCGGAGCAGCATTGCTGTCCACGTCGAAGGTCCAGCGAAATCCCGAAGTGAGTGGACCAGGTCTGGGAAAGTCGTGGATGTGCCAGAAGTCGGCGATCAGGACGTGTTCGTCAAGGAACCGTCTCATTACAGTAGCGTGGCACTAGTGCTCTCATAAAGGGGAAGGCCAATGGCCCGAAGCGATATGCCAAGGCGGAAGGGACGACTAGCGTCACACCACACTCAACCCGTCGTCAAACACTCCCCACTTTGGAATTCAGAGTAGCTTGGGTCCTTAATAGTGGCTTTCTTTTTCAGATGTCATTCAAAGAACAGCCTTGCATGCGTTAACATAATGGCCGCCTAGAGGCTTCGTCGGCTCGTTGATGCCGTCTTCTGCTTATCAGCGGTCATGTGCTATCACGGTCCTCTTCCAGGAAGAGGGCAAGCACTGAAAGGAGACCAGCTTGACCTAAGTAAGAGCATTCACAAGGATCAACAGACGTCTTCATGCTCAGCCAATGAGACTCATGTATCGGCCATGCTACCCCACCCAGAATGCATATTCATCACACTATTCAGCAGGGATCAGCTGCATCAGAGCCAGCCACTCCACGCTACAGACCTGGATCATCGCTATGTCAAAGGTAGCGGCGGCCCGAGCCACGCTACACTATAGCAAGCGACCTCTTAGATTCGAACGGCAGAGGGTACTATGTTGTCTAGGCTTCGAAGTCATGTACATAGACTTGCTGCATTGGTCAATGTGACAGTCCTGCATGTTCTCAGGGCACTTCAACTCCTGCATTGGCGGGCTAGATTCGATGGCTTAGTGTGTGTGTGCATCTCCTAGAAGCTATGTCTGCTTGTCTACAAATACTCGGGCTTTGCCTTGAAATTTCCACATTCTTGTCATTCACCTTCGCCACGGACTGTGACTTTGACAAAATACTCGCATATTTGAGGTCCAATTGGTCTAATCCTTGCCTAAACACTTCATCTGATTCTCACTTGATCACCCGGTCACCATCCACTCTTGACACACTGTCTCAGTCTATCAGGTAGAATCGGGTTTCATCTACCAAGCGCGCCATGGGCAGCAAAGTCAAGGCCAAGACCATTGAGGCCCAGGAGAAGAATGTTGTCCTGCCGATTTCTGTCCAGCCCACTGCTTGGAGAGTGGAGATTGACGAGTTCCTCGCTGATACGAAGATGACAAACCTATTTTTACTAGCGTTGCAGAAAATGCAGACCGATGGCATTGGAACCCTCGAAAATGGAAAAGTGGATTGGTGGACTTACCACAACCTTTCGGGTATGTCTTCCCTCTTCATTTGGTTATATAAGTGCCTAATAGATGTAGGCATACACAGCTACCCCCAAGAGGACTGGAATGGTATCAAAGGTAGATTACCGCCAGAGTACAAGCGAGCTCCTTCGAGAGAATACTGTAGGCATGGCTCTGTTGTCTTTCCTACATGGCATCGGGCCTATGTATACCAGTTCGAGGTGATACCCACGTTTTCTGGCCCCATTTTAACTCATTCTGTGAAAGTAGTTCCCATTGTCAAGGGACGGCACTGCACAACTCACAACTCGCTTCACTATGGGCATGGAATTCATTATGTTCCTGCTAGTGTTAAAATGGTACCCCCAAGCAACTTGCAATCTTACATCCTTGCACAGTCTTATTTTGAGTGGCTATACGGGCGACTTTTCAATACTGATGAGTCCATTTTTAGCAAGCTGTTGGCAACCAGATGCGAAAGATAGCGGACGACTTCACCGATGAAAAGGTAAAGTATCAGAACGCCGCAAGGCGTTTCCGCTTGCCGTATTGGGATCCATTTATGCCTCGTAACGAGGTGCCAAAGCCTACCGACGGTAAAGCTCCCCGTAGTATTTGGGGATTGCCCAAGATCCTATCTCGCGAGAAGGTCTATGTCAGGAATCCGGACGAACCTAAAGATCTAGTGCAGATTCCTAACCCATTACACCATTTCACATTTCCTGACAAGGAAGACTATGTCAAGGCTGACAGGAGAGGGATCGATTGGAAGAACGCTAACGTGCCGCTCGTCCCTGACGTGAGTACCTTGAGCTCACTCTTGGCTGGTTTCGCTGACAGTATAACCTGCTAGTCTAAGACTGCGCGGTTCATAACCGTGCGTACCCCTGACAGAGATGGAAAGACAAATCTCGACTACCTCGAGAAGAAGATCCAGTCGCAAGCCCAGAACTCTGCCACGAAAGTGTGGCATATGTTGAATCCAGATATTGAGGGTAGTGAGAACTCAACAGGGGAGAACGACAAGAACAGAAATGAAGTGAGGACGTGGGAGTCGTTCAGTAATCACACAAAGGCGAATGGGGACGCCGTTGTCTCAATCGAATCTTGGCATGATGGCATTCACGTCCTTGTTGGGTCCGGCGGGGGTTATGTATCTGTGACGCAGCTGATACGACAGACGCCAGGGCGACAGACGGAGTCTACCCACCAGAAAGCCTCAAGTATCCGATCGAGCTCAAGAACGTTGAGGCACTTGGAGGAGCTAAAGCGCAACCGGATGCAGCTCCAGCAATGACCTTCGATGCCATAGTGAACGGTAGGCTTGTTGAACAGACTATTCCACTTAGTGAAAATCAAGAAATCGTCACCATACCCAAAGACACTGCGGTAGCAGATGCCGCACAGATCGAAAATGAAAGAAGATTTCCCGAGGGTGCACTGCAGGATGTGACAGCTACGACACCTACGAAAATGGTGACGTGGAATGCATACATTACGATTAAAAAGTGAGATATTGAAAAGACTCTCCGCTCCTGCTCGCTGCGTAGGTTCAGCTTCTTCCCGTTCATTAGCTGATACACACGCTTCTCAGACACGCTCTTGACGGTTCCTTTGCAGTTCATCTCTTTATTGGTGATTTTAACGACCACAAACCGAGCACGTTCATGACCAGGGGAAACGAAGTCGGCTTCTCCGGCATTTTTACATCGGATGCTGCGGTCGAATGTGCAAATTGCGAGAGGGAGCGAGCCTCCGACGTCATGTACGTGGACGTTATTCCAATCACCTCAACATTGTTCGACTATCTTGAGAAAGAACCGAAGAGCGAAGGCCTGATTCGCGATGGAGTAATCAGGAAGATCAAGAATATGGAGCCTGGTGAGGTGGTGCCGTTCCTCAAGGAACATTTGAAATGGCGTATCGTCGATCCGGCGTCCAATCTCATTGATGGTTTACAGCAAATTAAGGACTCTAGTTTAGAGGTCAAGGTAGTGCAGAGGATGTTTGAGACGCCGAACGATACGAATAAGTTGGGTGTTTACAGCGATCCTGTTGTATACGAAGATATTACTCAGGGACAGCCAGGAGGCTTTGGGTATCAGTGGCCTGCCTGAAGGTCATTGTTAGGGAGCCTAGATGAACGTCCTGTAATGGTGCATATCTACATATGGTGCAATGTTGATGAAGTTGATAAAAGTCATGAACTTACAAATCCATACACATTTCGATTTAGCCCCTGCTTCTAATCAGGATCAGCCAATCCCGCTTCATACCATGGCTTTAAATCTAGACTGCCCAAAGCCCAGTCGTACTTATCGTGCACGAGCTGATTATTGAGATTTGCCGCCGTCGATGCAATTGTAATTGAACTCTTGAAACGGATGGCTCCTGGCTGATACTTAATGGTATTAGGTCCGATTCCTAATGGCGCTGGTACAATGGTGTTTTTGTTTTGTGTTCTTCTTATGGAAGGTGTGTGTTCATAGTAATTCTTGGCTATGCGGCTAAAATGATGTCGACATACTAATTTTGTGGCTTTCTCGGTGCTCAAAACAAATACGACCTGAGCGATCGTTATTCTCATCTCGATCGAATACTGGGACTTGGCAGACGATTGACATACTCGATGCCTCTACGAGCTAGTAGGGACATGGAAGGTGAACGGAGAAGCAACGCAAGTTGAATCATGATCATCGAAGTGTTGGCCATCCATGCGTAGGGGATACCGCCGAAGCCTGCTAACATCTCCCAGCGATAAGTCCAATTATAGAGAGCCTACAGGTTTCGCATCGATACCTAGGCCGAATCACATCCTTAACTCGGGGAAAAGTAGGTAGACTCACCGCTCATGCATGCTCACCTATGTCGCGGACCAGCGACTGCGTCTCATGGACACCTATATATGCTGACTGTGATTTTAGGCAAAGGCCCATGATACGGGCTACGTAACGCGGAGATCGGCCCAGAGATCCGGCATTGCCACAAAGGAATTGGGTGGTTGCTTGATCATGCCTGTACTTGCACCAGCTCCGTGTGCCAGCCCCAGAACGTCCGCGTCTGAGGACTAATGGAAGGCACGATGACTGATTCTCTAACGCCCGTCAGTATGGAGTTTCCTCCGGTCTGGGATGATGTACGTCGCGTGTGTGGCCAGCTCTTCATGATGGGCTTTGATGGTACCGAAGTCACACCCCAGATCAAGGAGCTCATCGAAGATTTCCATCTCGGGACCATCCTCCTAACGGCCAAGAATCTTAGGTCAGCCGAGCAAACTACTAAGCTAGTCTTGGACCTGCAGACTATCGCACACAAGGCTGGCCATCCGGTACCTTTAGCCATTGCCCTTGACCAAGAAAATGGCGGCGTCAATAGCCTCTTTGATGAAAGCTGCATCCGGCAGTTTCCAAGCGCGATGGGTGTTGCAGCGACAGGCTCGACGAAGATGGCCTATGAGGTTGCAAAGGCCACGGCAGATGAGCTTTGCTCAGTGGGCATTAACTGGATCATGGGTCCATGTCTAGATGTCCTGACCAATGTGAAGAATCAGCCACTTGGGGTTCGAAGCTCTGGGGACGATGCAGAGGAGGTCTCAAAATTTGGAATAGCATACCTAAAGGGGTTCAAAGACGCTGGCATAGCTTCTTGTGGGAAGCACTTCCCATCCTACGGAAATCTTGAATTTCTTGGTTCTTCCCTTGACGTGCCAGTCATTACTGAGTCTCTTGAACAGCTGAGCTTGAGCGCTTTGGCCCCATTTCGTCAAGCTATAAGGCAGGGCGTCGATGCCATGATGGTCGGCGGCTGTGCAATGTCTTCAGCTGGCGTCAACGTCATGCACGCATGCCTCTCTGAACAGGTCGTGGACGATCTATTGCGCATCAAGCTTGGGTTCGATGGGGTGGTCATCTCCGAGTGCCTGGAGATGGAAGCGTTGAGCCACAATATAGGGGTTGGAGGCGGGACCGTGATGGCTTTCAATGCTGGATGTGACCTCGTCTTAGTCTGTCGATCATACACTGGGCAGCAAGAAGCAATCAACGGGCTCAAGGTTGGGCTTGAGAATGGCGTCATAACAGAAGCGAGGTTACGGCAGTCGCTTCGACGCATGCTTGAGATCAAATCAAATTTCACATCTTGGGAGAGGGCTCTTGCACCGGCAGGGACAGCTCAGCTATCGAAACTGCAAGATTCACATACGGAATTGTCCGTGGAAGCATACAACTCTTCGATCACAATCGATCGTGATAGAGATGGGCTGCTGCCATTGTCCAACCTCCTGGATGCCGACGAAGAAGTACTCTTGCTCTCCCCATTGCTCAAGCCATTACCAGCCTCTGCTGCTTCACAAGCGTTGGCTAGTCACGGAGATTCTCAAGGATCAAATTCAAGTGACTCGCTATTGAGTGGCGAGAATGTTTTCCAGAAATTCGGCAGATCCCTTGCGAGGCAGCGTGACGGCAGAGTTCTACACGCGTCATATACAGCGAATGGAGTACGTCCAATGCATGAGAATTTGATCAATCGCGCGAATGCCGTTATTGTTATCACTGCCGATGCGAATCGAAACCTCTATCAACACGGCTTTACAAAGCATGTTGCCATGATCTGCAAGCTGTCACAAGTTGCAGACAAGCCCGAGAAACCATTAGTGGTGGTTTCTGTAAGCTCTCCATACGACTTTGCCATGGATACTGCCCTCGGAACCTACATCTGCACTTACGACCATACCGAGACTGCTTTGCAAGCACTAGTAAATGTCTTGGTTGGTGACTTGATTCCCTCAGGAGAGCTTCCGGGGAGCCTGCGCCAAAATCAGAAAGTGCATCAATCAAATCAGTCAAGGCAACCCTGGCTTGCGGAAGCGTGGGACAAAGCTCGCGATGCTGATGCGCTTGATAATCTATTGCACAGGTTGCGACAGGAACCTTCCACAACCTCAACCTTAATCCTTGCCGGTTGTACCTCAGATACTTTCCTTTTGAGCCATCGAATGGTTGAAGAGTATCATTTTGTTGTACGGAACAGCACTACGAAGGCTCTTCTAGGCTTCTGCGCAACTTACTTCTTCCCATCTACGGGTACGGGTGTGCTAGGATGCCTCTGTGTGGATCCCGAGCGCAGCAAGCTTTCGATCGGTCATTCCTTGCACAACAGGGCGATGAGATCACTGCTTCAGAAACCAGGCATGAAAAGGCTACAAATTGGCTCAAGATTGCCTAGTGTCTTTCTTGGCGTACCAAGCAGCAACAGTCAAGAGCGCAAGCGACTACGCCAGTGGTTTTCGACAATTGGCTGGGATACCGCGCCGTCACGGCCCGTTTGTAGCATGCTCCTGCCGGGGCTGGCTTCTTGGAGTGTCTCAGAAAATCTACTAAGCAGTCTACAGTCTGCAGAGATTGAGTTTGATCTTGTGTATGGGCTAGATCATGCAGAGTCTATACACGATCTCATCAGTACGAGCTCGAGACAGGGTATCATGGAGATCTACCAGCTCGCTTTGGTCGATCAAACCGGGTCTGGAATCATTCGAGCAAGGAGGAAGAATGACGAAGCTGTCGTTGGAACGGTAGTCGTTTACAATGCAGCATCCAGCTGGTCCCAAGCCATACCTGCTTTGCAACATCATACGGATGATGTCATTGGGGGCATTTCAAGTCCAGTGATCTCGCCAAGTGTGGGAGAATATTCAATACTCTTACAAGGGCTAGTAATGATGGGCGTCAAACAGCATCAACGGCAGCAAGCGAGTGCTGTGCTTCTAGATTATGTGCGTCGTTTGAATCATTAGATGTGAAGAGCATTGCTGATCTTTCCACAGGTTGACGGCGATGGGAACATTGATTGTCTGACAGCAATGGGATTTACCGTACTGCACAATTTTGACGAGATTTCTTGCGATGCAAGTACATTTGAATTGATCACGTGAATGGCTTGGGTCCGAAATATCTTTCTATATTTACACTTGTCGATACGGAAACATGGGCGCATGTCAGTCACTGGGTAATGGAATTAATAGGGAAAGGTCCTTTCGGGTCGAGTAGCATGTTTTATACCCAGAAGCGAGGAAGTAGATAGCATTGTCTTTTTGCAGCGTATGCACAGAAGCATGGAGCACATGTCCTTGTACGTTGACGCTGATACTTTGATCATCATGACCTCGTGGCAATTCTGAAACATGACGATCTGCAGATGGAAAACGTGGCTAATGCAGCCAGCGCTGACGATCTTTATTTTGAGCCTGTCATAACCGAGAAGCAGTCATGCTAAGGTAAGTTGATCGTCGGCTCGATGTTCTCATTCTGATGATGAAACACGTAGACAAAGGCAGAGGCATGTTTCATTCATTCTGACTTTTGGTCATTGACTCGACCGTGCCTGGTCCGGTTCCTGATCAGAGCGCAATGATCTGTTGTTGATGGTGGGTAAACATTGCGCTCATGCCCGGGCGAAAGTATGTTCGGCTTCTTAGTTTCTAACGGTCTTTCCAATTGCGACTAACTTACCTTAGCCTGCAACAACCTGTACCTTACGAAGTTCTAATTCTAGCCGAATGGCGTTCATTATGGTACCCGTTGCGGGAGGTGATCACCGTCATTGTCCAGTCATTGTCCAGTCATTGTTCAGTCGTTCTAGGGCTCCGCAGGCAAACCACTAGGCGCTAGGCACCACCTTCAGCCCCCGAGAACCCCTCCCTGCACCCTTCCCTGCACTCCTTCGCCGTTCTCCTGCAGGCACTCCACCACACCTAACGCACTCTCGTAATGGACATGCACGCCGTACCAATCGCCAATCCTGTTGAATCCTTCTCACCCACACTCGTGATATTTGATAAGCACATCCGTCTCACATTATTCCCAAACATAGTATGCCCCCCCGTCCCATACTCCGGATTGTGCACGCCGAACAACGTGGCCATCCCTGCGCCATGTGCTGAAGCATGCACCACCTGACGATCCCATGTAGATCGACATCATGCACCAGGTAAAGCCGACCATACATCTCTCGTCTCTCCTCTCAACCCACTTGCCCCCTCGAGAGAAAGTCGATTAATTGCCTTCCTTTTCGTGACCGTACCCCCAACCGACTTCTTGATTGGATGTACTCGCTCTTGTTCCTGGCCTAATGCTCGTCAGATATGAATCACGCATGTGTATCATGTTCGGTCTGGCCGTCGAGCTGAGCTGAGAAAAGCCCCGAGTTATCCCTCCGCAAATATCTACCTGCAGGCTTCACCGTCCTTTCCATCTCTCATCTCTCCATTTCCCTTCCTTTTCCCACGTTCATTCATCCCATTCGTATCTTGTGAAATACTCTGCGAGTAACTCTTTTTATCCAGTCCCTACTGTTACTTATTCATCACCTATAACAATGGATGGCTATGATCAGAACACGATACCCTATCTCTCCAACCAACTTGCCTATACCGGTGTTTCGACCGATGATTACATGACCATGACCACATTACCTTCACTCGGCCATCCCGAGCAGAGCTATCAGCCATCAGACTACACCACCCACGACTTCGGAGTGTGAGTACCACACCCTCATCGACTCAGTATTCTTGAAGCTGACCCTCATTTCCGCTTAGCACAACCAGCCTCCCTAATCTCCCTCTTGCCTCTGTCTCATCCGAGACCGATCGCCACTTCACCCCGAGTTACGATGACTTCACTTTCGCCGACCTACCTGAAGACACCCAAGAAATTGGCCCTCAACCGCCAAGTCCCGACCCCGCAACGAGTCTCAATCACAACGACGCCCTCCTCAACTTCCAGCAACCACCCATCTACAACTTTACCCTCCTCGACCACTCTCTCCGCCGCACTCAAGTCTCCTTGAATGCACGTCTACACGGCATGTTCTTCATGGCTGATACGCCACCTACACCGGGACTGTTCCCGCAAATGGCGTCTCCGGAGTTGACCTGCTACCGGCGGAACCTATTCCAGGTCACTGGGTCGATCACACTGCCAAGAGATTTGAGATACATCTTGACGGACAACGGAGATCGCATACCCATCATAGCACAAGAGCTGGCTGTCTCGGCTACGGAGTCGGTCGAGGGACACCCTGTGAAGCTGATCTCTGTGCCATGGAAGACTCCAGCAAACAGTAGCGCGCCACAAGTACCAGACGATAAGACAGAGCAAGAGCCATCCACAATACGACTCGATACAATGTCGAATCAGGACATGGATGCGAATTACGCTACACTACCTATCGCATGGAAACGTCTTCAATTCCGGATAGCCACCGCAAACAATGGCCGTCGGAAAGAGCTACAGCAGCACTTCGTCGCCAGGCTGAAGCTCATGGCTACCTTATCAACTGGACTCAAGGTCTCAATAGCAGAGGTAAAGTCAGCAGCCATAGTCGTCCGCGGCCGAAGCCCAAGAAACTTCTCACAGCGACGAGATCTCGCCGTCGGCGATAAAGCCACGACTCGTCGAGCCACAGCCTCACGCACGAACAGCGATTCTTCCATCACTAAACCCAAATCTCCTCTGAAGAGGGAGCATAGCGGTGACAATACTTTCGCGGCATCATTCGCTGCTTTCACTGCTACCAATGTCCCAAATACATCCAACACCTTCAGCAACAGCAATAGCTTGGCTCGGTCGAACAGTGGACCAGCCTCCTCAAGTACCCCAGCCCAAATATCCACGCCCACTTTCAAGACACCCACTCTTCCCAGCTCCAAATCCTCTGCCTCGCCACAAACAGCGCCACAGCCACTCTCTCTTACAGACGATTACTCTGCCGATGCCAGCGCCCCCAAACGCGCTAAGACGCAGCGGCCACAGAAATCGCCACGCAATTCCACCGCCACCCGGCCTCACCCATACAAAACCCCTTCCCTCCCCACTCTCCCTTCAACAAGGTCACTGCTGCAAAGCACTGCACAGAAAGTCAGGCTACCAGAGGTCGCAGACAAAGCAGATGTCCTCTATGAATACTTTCCACTAGGAGAAGGAGACTTGATGCCACCTGTCGACGCTATCTACCGGCCGCACATTGTGCATCATATCAGCCCTGTTGTGGGCGGTGCACCTGCGGGGAGGAGCCAGAGGTATTTCAGTGAGGCTGGACTATGACCCTTCCACCCAAGGCCACAAAAGCCATGAAATGTTCAACAAAGAACATGATGATGACGAATGCTACGATGGGGTAATAGAATGACGACTGGTGCTGACACAGGCCGGTGATATTGACTGGCCAGCAGCACCGTGAACGTGATGGGAATGTGACGATTTGTATTTGTATTACTATTCCTTTTCTTTCATTGGATGAATACCCCGATATGACGAATACTTTGTACTAAATATGATTTCTTCTCATTGGGCGAAGATTGAAGCATTCATAATGAACCTGACCTTCATTTGCGGAAAAGCGAGCTAGCGAGCGAGCGAGCAAGCATATAGGGAGTCTAGATGAGATATAGCAATTTATGCTCACTTTTCCTGAATGTGGTACTATGCTATGAGCACACTTTCTGCAGAGTTTCTTTCTCCATGAATGCCTACCTTATCTTGGCAATCCCCATTCCCCTGAATTAGTACGCTGGGAATCGACAATATGCAATCAGACTTCACGCCGAGTGTGTATGGAGGCTAAGGTACAGATTCCCATTCTCGATTGCACACGATATAAGGGCTTCGAAAACAGAGAGGCTGGATCTGAGTCTGATGGTGCGTATAGTGTATATATTTCCATTTGAGTTCGGCGGAGTCGCTGCGCGGTGTGGATACCACGCGGCTGGGTAAAGGGTTTTTATGGCTAGTCTCGACTCTGAGTATATATGTTGATGTCAATGTCCGGTATGGTGGCGTTTTTGGAGGAAGAGAGCGAGAGGGAGAGCGAGAGGGGCTATAGTCTTTGTTGTGGGGAAGGGTGGGGGTGTGGTGAGGGTGGAGATGGGGAATGGGGTTTAGTGCTGGGAAGGGGGTAGTATGAGGGGTGTTTAGTTGGTTTCGGAAACGTAGTGTACTGCGTAATGGTGAAGTCACTGGCTAGGAAACAGCTAGAATATCTGGGCGAGGCTTTGGGTGGGAATCAAAAATAGAGGGGAAGAGGGTAGGGGTGAGCGTATGGTACCGGAACTTCGAACTGGGTCAATTGGAATAGATCGGGAAGGTGGGATTTTTTGCCACAAGGTTGCTTGGTTGAGGGCTGGTATAGATCTTACTCTTTCAAATAAGATGGCGGGTTTAGGGGTAGTGGCTTGCGGCGTTACTAGGACGCTGAAGTGCCACGTGTCTTTCCGTCCTGGGCCGGTTTGGCTTCGTTGGGGTCGGGGACTGAAACGTGTAGCCCCCACTCGGCAGATGTAAGCCAACTTCTTGTGGATGAGGATACTGGAAACGAAAGCCGACTAGGTGCTCTTGAAAGCGTGTACGATGCTAAGTGCTATTCTTACGCAAGGTTTGCGCTTCTGGAGGGTCTGGGCATGTATGATATGCAGGAAGATCGTTCGTTTGTCGGATGCATACCTGGACCTTATCTGCTAACTGCGCAAAGGTATGTGGAGGCGGTTCTTGGTGCTTTACTGTTTTCGACTGCATGCATATATACGTTGGTGACACAATGGTCGCCATTACAGCAAGCCTCTTGGTGACCCCCAGGACTCAACGCTATCTGATAGCATCGAAAGAAGCACTTGTTGCTCGAGATGCCTTGCGACTCTTGATATCTGTAGTCGTTCCCTTGCCACTGCTATCGAAGGTGATGCCACCACAATAGAGCTGCAATGGCTGCAGCTGGTCGCGTTGCACGAATCTCGTGGCTGTATTGCCGACCAAAGAGGTAATGACGCTGATATGCTCAGCCGTCAGAGTTTCTGTGCTGTGGCTGATGAAGTCGACTGCAAAAATGAGGATTAGCAATGAAAAGAACAACATCAGTATGACGGAGTCCAAGGCAATAAGGTTCACTCACAAAGCGCATTAGCCAATCTGACTTCGTCCTTTTCTAACTTGGAAACGCTCTTGCCTATCTTATGCAAAGACCATGTTTTGCATCTCACATCATAGAAATGTTCCAATCTCTTTCTCTCTGTGTCGAAAGCAGGTGAGTACATCTTAGCATCCTTAACCCCATCAGCAGCGGCTATGTCAAAGTTCCGGATTATTTCTGCAACAGCCTCGAGCCTTTGGTATATCTTCCCAATCAGTGTTTCCATCGAAGTGAAATTAGTCCCGTTCCCACTCTCAATTGAATCTCCTCTCGCCCTTTCATTGGGGTCCTCCTGAAGCTGCAGTGATTGCTGATTCCGGGCCCTTCTTATTGATGGCGAGAGGGCGAAGAGGCGTTGCACTACAACTGCGATTTCTGAAGCATCATTCGGTCCATCTTCGACATCTTGCCTTCCTTCTACCACTTTATCCACCAACTCCTGCAGCTCGAAGATCACTGCTATCTCTTCTTCAAGTGCCCGAACACTATCGTCACCATCGTACAACGCCTTGCAGAGCTGCTCTCCGTGCGCTAGGGTTGTGACAAGAAACTGCAGTACGTAATCACGCATAGGAGTGAAGGTGACCTTCTGGTTCGAGAGTACTTCGTCGAGGTCGAGTGGTCCGTCTTCGAAAAGTCCAACACCCCAGAGCTTGAGCTGGCCAGCAGGCTTCGTCAAAGTAGGGTCTCGCGTTGCGAGTGTCGATAAGACCCTGACAGCAGTGGTATAGACTAATTTCACAATAGATTGCGAAGGTGCGGATGATGAGCCCATCATGCCGACGCCTGCCCGCTGCTGTGGAGAGTTGAAGACATCAGTGAAGACCTCCGCTCGGCTGACAGGCTTCCCTTTCCCGCCTTGAGGGGACGTCATGTCTCTCGACGATCAAAGAGTATTCCATGGCAACTCTGCCAAAGCATCAACGGTGCAGAACCAGGTATATAGGTGATGGCATAGGCTTCCATATTCCGTGAATGGCAAAGGGGTATGCTTAGCTTACGACGATCTACTCATGCTGGACCGGCCGCCAAGCCTAAAATGGTAACGTAAGCAGGCATCGTCCCAATCCCTCTATCTAGCCAATGGACATTCAGCTCCTGTTCATCGACACGCAAGTGGACGCGCGTCTTGCGTGGGCGTGGAAACAACCAACACACCATGGAGCCCGATAATTCAGGTAAGATTCTCAAACAGCTTTGGAACGGTAGAGGCTACGGGGCCTGCATATCACTGAGGCTGCTTGAGCGATTGGCATTACTTTATGTACACCTTCGCCGTCCTGGTGAGAATCGACATGGGCCCTTCATGAGGAGTACTCATCACTCTTTGTTATTCGCGCTTTCCGAAGAATGGTCCATGATGAGGAACTGATATGAGATCAATATGGCCCATTGATCTTATGGTCGAACTTGATCGTCAACAAAGATGGAGGGAGTGCATAAAAGATCTTGAAGAACTACAACCAACAGAGCCAGCAATCGTCCCCATCTGACGGGCAGGGGTGTCCCTTGTAGATAGATCCAGAGAACTTTCACTATGAGCACCTTGTCGAATGTAATGGGAGCCGGAGCTTTCGTACCCCCAATGATCCAGGCTTTGCACAGTTTTCATGGAGTATGCCAACGCATAGGTACATTCGGAAGAGATTTCAAAGATATACGGGACACGCTAAGAATAGAAGAGTGTCGCTTCGGGCAGGTACTCAATTGTGATGTTCAGTCACTAGCGAAGATTGGAGACACGGTCAAGACCGTTAAAGCGGTAGATCTTCAAGTTGCGAATATACAAAGCCATCTCGACAGCTGCCACGAGTGTATTGACTGGTACGAAAGCAGAGTATCTAACAAAGATCCTGAGCAGCAAGCTTCGGGTCCCGAAACGTTGCAGTCGTCTACTGGGTTCCCTAGCCGAGCCAGATGGGCGATCAGTGATTGGCAAAAACTGCATGACAGCTTGGTGCACATCCGCGCGAGCATCGATGGGCTTTACAGCCTGCTTAGGTTGGACTACAGCTACGCATCCCGGCCATTACAATCCGAACAACGAAAATCCGCCAACTTAGCCTTGCTTCCCGTCCAGAAAGCGCTGTACAGACTACATCAGGGCATGACAGGCTTGAATGAAACCAGTAAACCAGACCATCAGCTCAGCATTCAGTTGCGGGAGCACTGGGACAACACCAGCACAGAAGTCTCAAGTCTCGCAGACATAGATATTCGGGACGGTTCGTATGTATTCAGCATACAAAAATCACAGCCTAACGACCCAGGAACCGACTCTGTCTTACTCTTAGTAGACACTCAGAAGGATGTTCCAAGCTCGCAGAATGGAGATACCATGATCACAGATCTCCCACGGCTAAAATATCTTGATGACCCCAGAGACCCAACGCAGAGTCGTACTTTAGACGACAGGGGCAGAGTCGAAACATGGGGCTATTTCCCAACGCGGCGATCTCGATCTGTTACTAAAGATCTCCACATAGTGCACCAAGTCACAGCCACGTGGCGAAACCCGCTGCATCTGGCCGATATACTTTCCGATCCTTCCTTTGTGGAGCATATAACGCCTGTCGAGATCACTTGGCTTGCAAAACTGCTAGTGACTTCGCACCTCTGCTTTCTGCCCGTTCAAAGAGACCTTAATGTCCAGCCTCGACCATCTAATTATCGCTTTTACAGTAACCCCGAAGAAGACTTCGACCCTTGGGCTAAAGACAATCCGCTAGTCCTGAAGCCTTTCCTGTCAATCGGGTTCGGTACAAGTCGGAAGTCAACTCTGGGGGGTCCTTCCGATTTCAATCATCCACCATACGCGTCTGTGATGGAGCTCGGACTGGTCTTATATCAGATCGGTGCCGGACGAGTCATCAATTACGGCTCCGGGCGAGCTGGCTTGGCGGAAGCCAAAGCCAGAGTCTTGAGGGAGCTGGAACGAGAAAGCAATGTCGATACTCTCGCAGGCTCATCTTACGTGTCTATCATACAGGGATGCTTGAACATGTGGTCAAGGTTCCGGTTGTACAGCGATGACCTGGTTGCAATGCAGAGGCGAGAGGTAGAGTATCTCTCTGAGGTCGTCACGCAGCTATCGAACGACTTGCAGATCCTTGAGGATAGAGCACCCATGGAGTCTGCCCGGGCTAGCTTGATAACACCCGAGACCGTCTCTGTATCAGACCTTCTAGCAAGCGCGAGCCGAAGCCGAGCCACAGCGGAGACGGACCCACTCAATGCTAGACAAGATCATCGTGCAACGGTAGAAACGGCAGAAGTTGTTTCTGAAGGCCTGGTTGCATGTAGTCATGCTGCCACTCTAGATTCTCTGGGAGTTACTGAGACGACGAGCGAGGCGCAGATACTGAGGCGATTGAGAGCACTGACAGAAGAATCTAGCGATTTACTACAGGCTGATGGTCGACTTATATGGTCTCGTATGACGAACGGCCAAGCCTTGCCTGTCCTAGAGTGCCCTTTCAACGACCTCGGCTGCAGTCTCCTCTACTCAGACCTCGCAAGCTGGCACTGGCATAGCTTGACACATTTCCAGGTTGATGGCCCGTTCGCAAGAACAGTACCTCCACCAACCTCCAACACATGCTGCATCTGCGAGAAAAGGTTTACTGCGACTAAAGGGATAGACAGCTGGCAGCAGCTCCTAGCTCATAACGCGTTTCATCACCTGCATAATCACAGCGCCGCTGACGCTGAACCCGATCCTGAGCTGTATAAGTACCTTTGGGAGAATAGTCTTGTTGACGAGGTGGTATACGACGGACTCAGAGGGAAGTCGCGAGACGCGGTAAATCCGGTGGCTAAATTGCCTATACTGGATTCACTTGCACCTGCTCCGGTCAGCCAAGAAAGTGGGCGCGCCACGGTCATCAGCGAGCGCAGGTTCAAGATAGGAAAAGGACTAGGGTGGTTGAGAGGACGATGATGTGTGTCCGACACGTTCAGGCTTAGAAATATTATCTATCGCCCCTCATGTGTGGAAAATGTATAATAAATGACTGTAGAATCTCATCAATGAGCATGTGTGACATTGCGGACAGTGGTCAGACACTGAGCGCTTGCACATATACCCAACGAAACTTTTCGTACGAGCGAATTGAATATCCATACTACCGTAGATATCGCATGCCTCCTTTTCAGCACTGAGAACTGAGTTCTTACCAAGCACCAACCCCACCTCAGTCCAAGACTCATCCCTCCCCAAGCCTCACAACCTCGCCCTCTCCACCCTCCTCCACCCCGCCTCCTCAGCAATCATCTCCGCCGCCCTCTCCCCAATAGCCAAAACAGTCAACATAGGATTCGCAGTCGTCATCTCCGGAAACACCCCCGCATCCGCAATCCTCACCCCCCTCAGTCCCCTAATTCTCAACTCACTATCCACAACAGCCATGCTATCCTTTTCCAGATCTCCCATCTTCGTCGTGCCAGCGGGGTGGTAGACTGTATGCGCTACTCGCCTTCCGTATTCGGAGAGATCTTTGTCAGAGACTATGGATGGGCCGGGCGCTACTTCGCGCTTTAGCCAGGATTTGAAGGGTTCTTGTTTCGCTACTTTGCGGGCGGCTTTTAAACCTGCTACGATGGTCGCGGCGTCGTAACCTTCTGGGTCGGAGAAGTATTTGAAGTCTAGCGCTGGTTTGACGGTCGGGTCTTTGGATGTTAGGTAGAGTTGTCCCTTTGAGCGTGGGCGCGGGATATTGGGCGTCATGCAGAAGGCGTCGATGGGGATGTCGTAGCCTAGGCGCGCGGTGTTGTGGCAGAAGGGGATCTGGTAGCAGTGCATCATTATGTCTACTGGTTCGTTGGCGGGGAGGGAGGCGCGGCGGAGGAAGATGCCGGCGTCGGAGTCCATGGATGTTTGGTTTGGGGGGACCGGGCGGTTTAGTTCCCAGATTATTATTGATTCGGGGTGGTCGAGGAGGTTGTGGCCTATGCCGGGTATGTTGCTTATGACGGGGATGTGCAGGTTTTGGAGATCGGGGCGGGGGCCGATTCCGGAGAGGAGGAGGAGGCGGGGGGTGTCGATTGCTCCGGCGCAGAGGATGGTTTCTTTTTTGGCGTGGAGGGTGAGGGAGGTGCCGGATTGGAGGGTGAGGTTTATGCCTGTTACTGTTGCGTTGGTGACGTTAATGCGGCTGACCCAGGCGTCTGTTAGGATTGTGAGATTCGGTCTCTGGTCGTCACCGCGGAGGATGGGGTGGATGTATGCTACGCTTGCGCTGCTGCGGTGGCCTGTGTCTGGGTTGTAGGCTACGGAGAAGAAGCCTACGGAAGGGTCTAAGTTGCCTTTCGTGCTGATTTCCTTGTTGAAGTCGTGGACCACGGGTATGTCGAGAGCAGTGGAGCAGGACTTGACCCAATCCAGGCACAATTGGTTTCTATGTCGAGAATGCACGGGTTGGACAGTGTTACGGAGATTGTCAAGGACCCTGTTGAACGTTGCGAAAGACCAGCCTTGGCAGCCTAGAGACTCCCAGATTTTGCAGTCATATTCGAAGGGGCGGAACGAAATCAATGTATTGTGGGAGGAGCAACCGCCGAGTACTTTGGCTCTGGAGTGGCGGATGTGTGAGTTTCCTATGGTTTTGCCCAGTCAATGGTGTTCTCAATCGTAATTCTTTTGTCGTCATTGTCTTAGTAGGAAGGAGATGTTAGACATCCTTGTCTAATTACCTTGAATTGTAATGAGAGTGTTTCTTGAGACATGCGCGCATATTCTAGCTTACCGTTTGGTTGTTCGGTGGTTCCGTAGTCGTAGTCGAGCTCGCCTCCTAGTAGATTGAGCCAATCCTTGAGCTTCAACACCTTATCGTTCAAAAAGTCACTGGGTCCGGCTTCGATCAATAGGACTTTCTTGTGAGGTAAGTATTCAGCCAGCCTGCTGGAAATTACACATCCTGCTGTGCCTCCCCCAACAATGAGATAGTCAAACGTATTTGCCTCTGAGGCAGAAAGTTCCGTTGTTGTCATGTTGCTGCTTAAATACAATGACTGTTACAGCAGATATTCAGATAGCCTCCAAGATATGGGAAAGCAAGTGTATCAGGAGATTGAGTCTCGCTTGTACAGTAAGAAAGGTATTCAGAATCCCTCGAAGAGTGTGTGACTTCAGCCTTTCACATGTAAACCTAGAAGGAGAATGTAGCGACAGGTACACCCAAAAGCAAGACAATCAATGCTGATATGTATACTTAGGAAAGAACACAAGGACAGAATGGATTATAATGCCAAAGCAGGACAATAATAAGAATATTCATCGGAGTTGCGGTGAACTCGCGGACGTCTCGTGACATGGCTACATTTTTCGATGAGTAAGATTTCGACGCTAGCCAAAAGAAGACAAAGTACGCGATGCATAAAGTGGACAACTCGATAACACTTTTCGATCCACCTTTTTCATATGCGACAAGGTGGCATTAGGTCTTGACACGAAGCTCATGCATCCGTTGCCCTCATTTGGACAGACATCCTTGTCCACGAATGCCTTACGAGGCGAAGCAGATACCCTCCTACTATGAGTGATGAGATAAACACAAACCCGGTAATCGAAGCATTAATGATATCTCATGAGTATAGATACTGAGGAGAAGATCTTCGTCTCAATTATGGAGTAAGTAGTGCGAGCCCACAATGACGGACTCATTTTACCCTCCGCGACATTGCTACTACGACGGAAAGCCAAGGACAGCTTCAGGTGCTGTCTTCCGGTCCGTCAATCCCTCTACAGCAACGCCTCTAGCAGACGTCCATAGCGCCTCCGAAACCGATATTGACGCTGCTATTCAGTCTGCCCAACAAGCATTCTATTCGTGGTCGGCCACTCCTCCAATAGCTCGGTCGAGAATACTGCTGAGGGCAGTTCAACTCCTACGCGAACGGAACGATGAAATAGCCAAAGTCGAGACACAAGACACAGGGAAGCCGTTCTCGGAGACAAGCACAGTGGACGTTGTGACAGGGGCGGATGTTCTGGAGTTCTTTGCGAACCTTGTCGGAGGAGGCGGGCTCAATGGCGAAACTACGCAACTGAGAGAAGACGCATGGGTCTACACGAAAAAGGAGGCTCTCGGTGTGTGTGCGGGGATCGGAGCATGGAATTACCCCATACAAATTGCACTCTGGAAGTCCGCTCCCTGTCTCGCTGCCGGCAATACCATGGTCTACAAGCCGAGCGAAGTCACACCTCTGCATGGAGAAATATTGGCTGAGATATATACAGAGGCTGGGGTACCTCCTGGGGTCTTCAATGTTGTCAATGGTGGTGGAGCCATTGGAGCTTATTTGACATCGCATGCAGGAATCGCCAAAGTGTCATTTACAGGACAGGTCTCGACGGGCAAGAAAGTTGCTAGCAGCGCTGCGGCTGGAATGAAATACACTACAATGGAACTTGGAGGAAAGAGTCCGCTCATCATACTACCTGACGCGGACATAGAACAAGCTGTTGATGGAGCTATGATGGCGAATTTCTTCAGTACTGGTCAGGTCTGCACCAATGGCACTCGAGTGTTCATCCCGAAAGCCATGAAAGCAACCTTCGAAAAGCGGCTATTGGAGAAGATGCAATACATACGGCCAGGGGACTTGATGGACACGAATACGAATTTCGGTCCATTAGTATCAGAGATTCACTACAAGAAGGTTTTGGACTATATTAAACATGGAGTCGAGGTGGACAGAGCGACCCTGCTCCATGGAGGTCCGGAAAGGCCTATTACTGTTAAAGGCATGGAGGATGGCTTTTGGGTTAAGCCAACAGTCTTCACCGACTGTACAGATCCAATGAGAATCGTGCAGGAAGAAATATTTGGCCCAGTCATGATGATTCTGACTTACGAAGGCGTCGAGGAAGCTATCCAGAGAGCTAACGCCACAACTCTAGGATTAGCTGCTGGAGTCTTCACGAAAGACCTCAATCTGGCCCATAAGGTGATTGCCAAGCTGGAGGCTGGTATAACTTGGGTTAATACATGGGGCGAAAGTCCTGCGGAGATGAGCGTCGGTGGGTGGAAGCAGAGTGGAGTCGGTGTCGAGAACGGCAAAAGGGGCTTGGAAGCTTGGGTGCGGAACAAAAGTACATTGGTGGACATGAGTGGGACTATGCCCACCGTCTTTGCCAAGATATAAAAAGCGAAGTCCAAGTCGCATATTGTGAATGCCATCACAGGGTTACATGGGCTAGAGTGGCTAGATATGCATTGCAACGCCTTGGCAACATGACCCCGCTTATCGTGAAGGGCGCTATGTCTTGCGGCGGAGACTTTGCTTTCTTGGAAGCCAAGGCACGGTACTCACTCGGACTTAAGCACGCTTGTGCACATCGGTACAACCGTTGATAACCTTGAGCCAATCAGGGTTGAACTTGCTGTGGCTCCCGAGAGCTCACTTGCGCGACACTCATCGGTGTTGGCTGTGCTATGCAAAGACAGCATCGTATGCTGTGATCGTATCACCGTAAGGATCTCCAATTTGGGGCACTGCAGATTGTGTACTGGATCATGCGAGCCCCCTTACTTTGCTCACTTGTTCCGCACTTTCCCTGCACTGAATAAACTTCCCCCGCAGCTCCTTGCATTTCAGAGCAAGACCAACCTTCAACGCGAATCTTACCTCACCGTAAAGTCAACAAGCATCAAAACCCACAATGGCAGGCTTCGAGTCCGAAAAGCAAGGCCCTATGGCCAATGACACAACAATCGAAACCCCGCCAAAAAAGCAGCATTCACCAAATACGGAACAAAACACATCAGTCGTATACCCTACAGGATGGAAATACCGAACCTACCGCCTCGGACCCTGGACCATACCTTGCTATGCCTCGCCGCCCGTCCAGCTCGTCCTCGTCGCACTCGTCTGCTTTTTCTGCCCCGGCATGTTCAATGCGCTCAATGGTCTGGGCGGAGGTGGTCAGGTCGATGCGACCACCGCTGATAATTCCCTCGTCGCCGTCTACTCTACGTTCAGCGTGGTGGGGTTCTTCGCGGGAAGCATCACCAATCGACTTGGTATCAAACTAACCTTGAGCCTTGGCGGCTTAGGATATTGCCTCTACGTTTCGAGCTACCTAAGCTACAATCACAACCAGAATTCAGGATTTGTGATTTTTGCGGGCGCTATACTTGGTGTCTGTGCTGGGATGCTATGGGCGGCTCAGGGTGCTATCATGATGTCGTATCCGGAGGAGAATGCGAAAGGGAGGTATATATCGTGGTTCTGGATGATTTTCAACCTAGGCGGTGTCATTGGTAGCCTGTGAGTCTTGCATCAATCTCATTTAGATCCATCACTTGCCCATTAGGCTGATTCGCCTGCCTCAGCATTCCATTGGGCGAAAACATCCACTCTACCGCCGGCACCGTCTCCGATGGCACCTACATTGGATTCATGGTCCTCACTTTTCTTGGTGCCTGCCTTGCCTTGACCCTCGTAAATGGTCGTGACGTTGTTCGCTCTGACGGCTCGCACGTAATCCTGATGAAGCACCCATCCTGGCGCAGCGAACTGCTCGGCCTGTGGGAAGTTCTCCAGACGGACGTCTGGATCGTCTTCCTCTTTCCTATGTTCCTCGCCAGCAATTGGTTCTACTCGTACCAATTCAACGGTGTCAACGGTGCCAAATTCAACATCAGGACCAGAGCGTTGAATAATACACTCTATTGGATCAGTCAGATTATTGGCGCGTATGTGTTCGGGTATGTGCTCGACATTCGAAGCTTGAGACGCACGATGAGGGCGAAGGTCGCTTGGGGCCTGCTATTCGTGCTCACGATGGTGATTTGGGGAGGCGGCTATGCGTGGCAAAAGGGGTACACAAGAGCAGAGACAAGCCCGAAGACTTACGTCAAAGATGATTGGACAACCCATGGATACGTTGGACCCATGTTTCTTTACATGTTTTATGGCTTTTATGATGGTGCGTCCCTCTACATACGTTTGCCTGGATTTCCCAATGCTGACACGTACCAGCGGCCTGGCAAACATGCGTCTACTGGTTCATGGGCGCACTCACAAACAACGGCCGAAAACTCGCCAACTTCGCGGGCTTCTATAAAGGCATACAATCCGCTGGCTCCGTCATCACATTCCGCATTGATGCCCTTAAGGTGCCTTTCATGAATGAATTTGCGAGTTCTTGGGCGTTGTTGGCTGGGAGTTTGGTCATTGCGGCGCCACTCATCTTTATCAAGATTAGAGACACAGTGCCGATTGATGAAGACTTGGAATTTACGGATGAGACGTACGAGGATGTTAAACCGCTGGCTGTGGAGGAGCAAACAGGGCTGGGGGAGAAAGTATGAGTGAGCAGGCTTCAGAATGTAGTTCAGGTTTGAAGGGGAGTTTTGATTGCTTCGCGGCCCTGCTAGGGTACTTTCAATAGCATAGCTAGCAGCTTATAAAATCCGAAGAGCCTCAAAGCTTCGCATCTACGTAGCACTATGTCTAGTCTCTCTCGCTCTATGGTAGATCCAATACAAGGGTGGCTGTCCTTAGCCGAGTCTCCGGCAGCTGCAACCCTATGACAGCCTCCTGCATCATCCCGCCGACCTTCGTTCTCCACAACTCGCTCATTTTACTCAATCTTGTACCAGCTTCCTGCAACTATTGCAAATGGACAGAAACCTTACCTTGGCTATGATCACCGAGATGCCATCCTGCCTGCCGCTCTTCCGCCCGAGCCGTAAGTCCGATGTCACCCTGAGGCTCACTGCGTAGCATCGCTATACGGGCACCCCAGCGCCATACCACCAAACTATCGTTGATCTGGCAATTCTGGACTGCAAGTCTCATTGTTGAGATGCTATATACTGGTAGCTTCGTGGGATTGTGGGGGTGAGGTTATCATTTGTCAGGCTGCTGGTGCTTCCCACTTCTGAGATTGAACGTGAGTTGGGCCTGGACGTCAATCCCTCGGAGACGCTCCTGACAGCTTGTTCGCTAGAGCTATTACTATCGATTGACTTTTAGAGCATTTGTCTGCTCCTTACCTCCCTCGGAGGCCTCTCGGGCTTACCAAGCAGAAGTCTCGGTCTCATTCCCATTGCACTCCCCATCCTAGCTCTTCAACATATCCACTCCGGGCGAGCTTCTGGGTCCTGTGAGCGCCAATTCAATGCATTATCTACAGGATGATACCATAGATCTAGGGCAGATCAACATCATGTCTACAATTACGTGCTCAAATGTCTTGTACGTACAATTATCTGAACTCCATGTCGAAAATACCAAAGCGCATTCTTCGTCGTGTTCATGATGACCACCAGAGACTGATCACAGTAGAGACGAGATCGCCCCAGAGCTTGACCAAAGGATGAACGATCTCCTCGAGGAGGTGAAAATCGGCTTCGAACAGCGGTCAAACGTCGAATCCTTGTTGTCTCTATCGAAGGACCTCCAAGCCGAACTCAAACAACACCTCATCTCGAGTGCGCAAAACATGCTACCCTCCTTCAACTATACCCTCCCTACAGGAGATGAAGAAGGATTGTTTCTGGGAGTAGAAGTGGGAGGCTCGAATCTATGGATGGCACTGGTACACCTGCGAGGAAAAAGGCGGAGGCCAGACTCTCTACGGGTAGACCACCAGATGGTCTTCACTGTTGACGATGAGGTCAAAATGCTCAAAGAATACGCCTTTTTCGATTGGCTGGTGGATAAGATCAAGTGTATGCTCAGGAAGGCGGGCATGAATCCGGAGAAGATGGATGGGCCTCTGCGCATGGGTGTCGCTTGGTCGTTCCCAATTGAGTCAGTCTATGCCCCTTTGGACAAGCAGCCTGGTCAGCTTAACTGACGTAAGGGCAGGCAGACATCGATCCGAAGCGGAAATGTCTTGGGCATGGGGAAGGGTTACTACTTCTCAGATCTAGTCAAGGGTATGTACGTTTCGAGTGTTTCTCTCCCTTTGAGACCAATATCTGAATCCTTCGACATGTTGCAGGAGCAACAGCTAGGTTATTCTCCCTAGGCATGTCCTACAACCCTGTGTGATAGCGGTCAGGTGTAATGCTGACTGGTAAATATGCATAGGCCACGATCTTGGCCATATCATTGCTCAAGCCTGTGAACGTGGGGTACGGGTACCCCGTAGATTGTCTCCTTCGTGGATGCTGACCTCCACAGAACCTCAACGTCCGTCTTGATGCTGTCGTGAACGATTGCTCCGCTACACTACTTAGCCGAGCCTACTTGGACCCAGCCACACGTTTAGCCGTCATCCTCGGGACTGGAATCAACGCAGCTATACACTTACCCGCAGCCTCCCTGGGTCAGACCAAGTTGGCTGGACGACCTAATATCAATTGCATTTCTCACGTGCTCACCAATACAGAGTTCAGCATGTACGGCAAGAACATCTTTCCAACTACTCGCTGGTACGTTCTTTTCGAAGCGTTGACTTCCCCGTCGAGGCCGCTATCTGAGTCGTAAACACGTCGCAGAAGCAAAGACTCAATTCGCAATGCCCAGTTCCCGTCTCACACTATCCATTCATATCCCCAAAAGGCATATACCTCTGACTTAGTTCTCGAACCTTTCTCATACACCTAGCTCATATCCCCAAACAAGTAACTCACTATTGGCTACTGGCTCGTATCCGTGGAGGCTAATACTGACTCTGTTGTGTGCGCAGGGACGACGACCTCAACAATCATCATAGGCTCCCGGATTATCAATTCTTCGAGTATCTTGTCGCAGGACGCTACATGGCCGAGATCGTACGACTTATCATTGTTGATGCAACACGGACGGCGGGTCTCTTCGATGGGAATATTCCTCCGTTACTAGCTATTCCCTATGCTGCCGGTTTGAGCACCAAGGTTCTCGCGGAGATGGAGACTGACACCTTGTGCAAGGTGAGGACTCGCCTGGGCTCCTTCTGGGAGTGTAATCCTCCGAATACTTACAAGATAACCCGTGCCGATGCCTACTTTGTTCAACAAACAGTTCGTCACGTATCAACTCGCTCTATAGCCTATGTTTCCACTGGAGTCCACGCATTAGCCTCGCTTTTACGGGAACTGGAAATCAACGCGGGCTTCCCAATTGACGATCTAGACCACATCTCCATTGGATGTGACGGCAGTGTAATCAATAGATACCCGGAATACATGGAAAAGGCCCAGAAGATCATAGATCAGATGATCAGCATGCAAGCTGGGAAAGAGAAGAGGGTCTTGCTTGAAAAGACTAGTGATAGTGCTGTGATTGGCGCCTCTATTGCTGCAGCTTTGGCTGGGGGCCCTGAGGACGAGGAAGAGAATTCGTAGAGTGTTTGGGGCAATTGTATTTGGAAATTGACCACAATTGGCGAACAACAAGGGTTCGAAATGACGTTGTTAGATCATCTATAAACGGTTTTGCATTTGCCATTAGCGCTGTTCGCACTTGCTGTCTAAATTAGCGTTGCTGAAAAATCATGAAGGTAGTCGTGCTCTAAGCGAGCGTCTTGCTAGGGGAGATCAATCTATATATGTATCTGAGGCTCCGCAATACCAAGATACATTTTGGAGTTCTTCGCCGTCATTCCTACTTCATCATGACTTTGCACTTTTTCCGGCATGTTGGGTCTGGGAACAAGGTAGGACTGCGATTGAATGGAGTCCTGCTCGGATAAGCACGAAGGCTGCCGAGCATATCTGTAGCTGATACTTTTCGATGAGATCTTCGAATATGACGACGGTCTCCAGGTCTTATATTTTCTTACATCAAGCCCGTACGTGATACGCAGACATGTTCGTGGGAGAACGCTCATGGACGCTGTGACGGTAGAAGAATCAATGAGGTAGAGATTCCTATTGGAGATATAACATGAATCGATATAGCAGTGCAGTGAGATAGATGGTTTATATCTTCACGCTATTAACCGCTGATACTGTTTCCATTAGACCCTCCCCCTCTTCCTCTTCCTCTTCCTCTTCCTCTTCCTCTTCCTCTTCCTCTTCCTCTTCCTCTTCCTCTTCCTCTTCCTCTTCCTCTTCCTCTTCCTCTTCCTCTTCCTCTTCCTCTTCCTCTTCCTCTTCCTC